>JADLZK010005872.1:0-316854 GCA_015847255.1 Hyparrhenia diplandra
TCCATCAAACTCTCGTACCAGTACTAGGTAGTTGATCTTTACCATTGACAGAGGATGTAGGACCAAACTATGTACCTTCGCCTATAATAGGTGTTTTAAAATGGTTTTGATGTGATATTACAAAAATTACTACGAGAGGTTAAACAAAGCGGGGGAGAGGACGTGCATAGCACAACGGTGATGGTAGAGATCCTGAGGTGCAATTTGGGTTGGAAGTTCGACTCTGTTCTCCGGAGGCCATTCGCCCACCCATGCATTTTTCTAGTGAAATACATTCATGCATGCTAGTTTCTAGTGAAACACAAACAATTTTAATATAGGTCTGCGTGGTACGTCCCATGATAGCGGGTTTTAAGTCTTCACAGTACTATACTCCGTATGTGATCAAAAATAGTTCTCAACAGCTGCCGATGCTAAACCATTACCGAGGAAATAGCGGCTAGACTATAGGAACATTATCAACGGTTTTGGGAAGGTGTCTGAATAAATCAAAATCTTATAATTTACATCATTTTTGGCATATCCGATCAATTTTTGTCACGTTGCAGAGTCCTCAGCAGCAGAGTTTCATTCCGCATGAGAACAAAACAAAACACTCGTAGTGAAAGTTTCGTTCAGTTTTTCGAATGCGTTTGGTAACAATGTGTGCTAGGTTCTATCTCTCCTTATGATTTCTATGCCATCTTTATCTCCCTTTTTGCTAATGTGTCACCCTGTTCAATGAGAATAAATTTAAACCCTCTCAAGGCCCATTGATCTGGTGTTGCCCTTGCTAGCTCATGTGCCACTTGGTATTTGCCTTTGTTGCAATGGTCAATGGAAATCATATCAAAAACACGACCAGATCTTCAAACAATCATCATATATCGCTGCAGCAGAATTTGCCGTGAAAACCACCATTTTTCATGACTTCAACCACTTCAACACAATCAGATTGAACCATGATTCTATTGCAAGCCCTACGTGTTGAGCAAGTATCAGATGTTCTTAGAGCGTAAGCTTCAGCCATGGAAGCATCAACCACGAAAGGAGTGTAGTTGCTTTGGAACTTTGAAGCCGCAAATATGATTTTTACCGAAGCTAAATTTTCCATAAAATATTCCCATAAAATATTATTAATTGATGATTGTATAGGCCCGTTTTGGGTGGTCCCTCCATTTGTTCTCGTAAGTGTTATCGTACATGGGCCTACAACGGGCCAAAAAGGGATTTATGACCAGATGCGAGTATGTAACAATATAGAAGCATATTATGGCCTATGGGCCTACACCGATTCCTTCTAGAACGTACTAAACGCTTCAGCCCGGTAAAAGTATATTCGCAACAATTGTACATATATACGTCACCCTGAACCACGTCATTGCAAATGCAAATTAGGACTAGAGAGGGACTACATCTACATGCGTAGCGCGCGCTTCGAGTTTGAATAGGGAGTGGCCGATCACGCTACGTCGGCACATAACACTGGTGTCTTCGCGGCGGCCGAGCTAGATGTCAAACAACGTGTCACAGATCCGCGCTTTCGCGCAGCGGCCGGGTTGGTTGTATTCCTCCCACACAAGCCGTAGGGAAACGGTTCAGCAGTGACCTGTTCCGTTTGGGAAACCGCCGGAGAGCAACGTCACTGCGCGCTATTTGGCTTCTGCCAGACAACACGAACAGAGCACGCATTCTCACTGATATATACAAAAAAATACATATAATAAACTGAAGAAAAGGAACCCGTGTTTTCGTATAACAATTGCCAGTATATATCTATCTATCCATCTGATCCCGTGTGGCAAAAGATAAGTCCACAACACGCACGTGCTGAATGTCGTCAGGTCGCATGCGGAGTAGACCTGGTACTAGCATGCGGCGACGTGACCGAAACTGGAGAGCACACAGAAGATCCTCCTGCAAGACAAAGAAGGTTCGTCGTAATTCACTGAGCAAAGATCCAAGGTGTGTTTAGAAGACCGAATTTTGGGCCGAAATTCCTCGTATTGGTCACATACAATCGAAGACGTTTTTGCTTGCTAAATGAGCACCAGCCAGTTAACAGAAGCACATCTAAACTCCCAATTGCTTTTATTTACCTGCAACAGATTTGACGTGGCTGCGCGCCTAGTAGTTTAAACACATGCAGCCGATCACGACTATCATCACACCTGCCCCTCACGCCTAGTTTATTAATTATTCAAGCCCTCACGACAAGCACCACTCCGGCACCGGCACCGGCACCGCACCTGGCCTTTCTCGAGATATGCATGCACGACCCATCCAGAGCCAGCCTGAACTGTTTCTAATCACTTTCACGCCTGGTTTCGCATAAAGGCAAGGCAGGGCTATAAGGACCGCGTGCCCCGCCTGCAAACCAACAACGCGCGTCAGCACAGTGCGAAAGACGAGTGCAGATCGAGCGTGAGAGATGGCGTCGGAGATGAGCAAGAACGTGAAGGCCCTCGACGAGCAGGAGGTCACCCGCAGCAGCGCGCCCGACCAGCACCGGCGGCGCCGCCGAGGAGCAGGTGGTGGTGGCTGGCGCGGCAGTCGTCCATCATGTCGCTGACGCTGGAGGAGCTGCAGAACTCGCTGTGTGTGTGAGCCGGGGCGCAATCTTCGGGTCCATGAACATGGACGAGTTCATGGCCAACATATGGAACGCCGAGGAGTTCCAGGCCGCCACTGGCGCCGGCAAGGAGGGCACGGAGCGGGAGCCGATGACGACGGTGATGCCTGTGGCGGCGACGGGGGCAGGTGAGAACGGGGCCGCAGGAGGGGAGCGGGTTGGTTCGGCAGGGGTCGTTCGCTCTGCCGCCACCGCTGTCACGGAAGACGGTGGAGGAGGTCTGGGCCGAGATTAACCAGGACCCCACAGCGGGATTCCCAGGCCACCGCTAACGCGGCGCCGCAGGCCGTGGCGCAGCAATTGCGATGGGGAGCGGCGCTGGTGTTGGCGTCACGTGGACAGCGGGCGGCAGGTGACGCGCTGGGCGAGATGACGCTGGAGGACTTCCCAGAAAGCTGGCGTCGTGCGGGAGTTTCCTTCTCCGGCCACGGCGGCCAGGCTGTTGGCATGGTCCCTGCCGGCCATTGATTAATAAGAATACGGCATGCAGTAGGCAGTTTGGTGCCTCCGCCCATGATATCAAGTGGCGGCGCCGGTGCCGCCCAACGCCGTGTACCCGTGATGGGCGACGGCTGGGGTACCACAACGGCACCCCGGGGGCATGGCGGTGGTGCCGCCTCCGCCGCCGTCTCAGTGCGGCGCCCGCCGTCGTGGAGCTCCCGGGTCGTCGGACGGGATGAGCGCCATGACGCAGGCGGATGATGAACTGCATTGGCAACGGAGGGATGGTCTGGAACGGCAGCGGCAGCGCGCGGGAAGCGACTCCCCTGAGGACGGCTTCACCGAGAAGACCGGAGCGCCGGCGGCAGCGGCGCATGATCAAGAACCGGGAATCCGCGGCCCGGTCACGCGCCAGAAGCAGGTGTGCATGTTGTTCTTTCGTCAGATTTCAGGATGTGTGTCATTTGACAGGTTCGGTGTGCTCTGAAATAATGCTGGTGCTGGTGCAGGCACATATACCGTGGAGCTTGAAGCTGAACTGAACCATCTCAATGAGGAAAACGAGCGCCTCAGAGCAGAGGAGTACTGAGTAGCCTAAACATTTGTTCCATCATCATCCCCTATTTTCCTATCTACTACAGTACTAATATATAGGGATAATTATGACGGCCCTTGTTTTAAAGTCCAAATTGCTCGTTTGCACTGTACATTGATCTGATTCTGGATCAGACAACATCTGTGTTGCATTTTCTTTGCAGAACAAGATCCTACTGTCGAAGAAGAAAAGATGGTAATTTCCCTCAATCGCGCTTATCATTTCCTAGTTGTGTCGGTGTGGACCATCGACATGCTTGATCATTTGCTAGTTGTCAGTGTAACAATCGACATGCTTTGTCAAGACGGTGCGCTGATGGGAACCTGCCATGGCTTTTGTGTCTGTTTCAGCTGGTGGAGAAGATGATGGAGCAGGCAAGGGGAGAATGTGAGCGCCAAGAAGGCCGGTCGCGGGCTGCGCCGCTGGGGCAGCCATGTAGTGGTGAACTCTGACGAGTGACGCGCTGTGCAGTTCCAATCCGCTTGCTTCCATGGACAATGGCAAGTGCTGTACCTGATTACCTGTCGGTTTCAGCACCGTTAGTAATAGTATGCGATGTGATTGATGCAAACGTCTGCGAGGGACTAGAACTAGATATGGGCAAGAGCTTCGGGGCTGGCCTGCTGCTGTTCATATAAAGCCTGGAGTTGTACAAACAATAAGCCAGCAGTAAGATAGTAACTCATCACAAAGCTTTGTGTTTTCGTCCATGTTTATTTGACATGGCCCATAGTATGCCGTATGTATGTCTGTATCTCTTGCATTGAATTCTGGTATTCTCCTACGAGTGTATGTCTAGGTTTGATTGATTTGTTTCAGAATCTAGACATTAGAGGCTATCAAGAACAAGTGTTCAGAAGCAAAAGAAAACAACCGCAAACAAAAACGTAAAGGTCGAGTGTTTCAGCCGGACCAAACACACTATTCTGTTACAAATTCCAAGCGATCTTTATATATAGTTGCTCTCTACTGTACCTACTTTGGATGTTCTAGAGCACCTCCAGTGAAGCAAACCATGGCGAGAGAGACAAAGGTTACGGCTTTTACCTGCTTTGAGACACTGAGCAGAGAAAAAAAATTCATGGTTCGACTCTCCAACTCAGTTCGCTCGTTAGCCCACGCGGTGGCCCTCCGCCAACGCCGCGCTTCGGCGGGCCACCACCGCCGCCATGCTCCCACGTCGCACCGCACCCGCCGGGCGTGCCGCCCCCCTGCTTTGCCTTCGTTGGATTGAGAGGATAAATGGGGGGAGACGAAGGGGAGGAGAAGAATGGGGAAAGGTGGAGAGAGAGTACGATTGGGCTCCACTCAACGATGCTCACACTAGAGACATCAAACCATGCTCAAAATCGATTTTAGAGGGCCTAGTGGTGACAACTTTCTTTGTCTAAAAGGTTGTTTCTAATATGTGCCTTCAACAAAAATATTAGTGTAGCTTAAGCTACTCGAGCCTTCAAAAGTAAGTGGGCGAATGGAAAGAAAATTGGCTTAAGATTCTTAGTGATGCTCGTTGTTCGTGTTCCCATGAAAAAGGGAAGTGACATAATAACCCGGAAACTTGGTAAAAAAAGTTCTGTTAAATCAGTCGCCAACAATGCTCACCTCCAATGATCACTGGATCTATAATAAGAAAATCCCATGAGGCCAAAGTTGGGTCGTAGAGAGCGGTCGCCACGACGTGGTGAACCTAGCCCACTAGCCAAATGGAGAAAAAAAACCGTTAGCCACGCCATAGCGGTGATCAGCCCTGTGCCTTCACTGGGTGATGGCTTAATTTATTGAATTTGCAACAAAATGCAAGCTCAGTGGAGGTTAGCGATGTATCGATTCATAGATGGCTTGATCGAAGAGCAACTTCTTCTTCAGAGAAAAGGAGAAAAAGGAGAAAGAGATTTCCCTTTGGCGGGTTATATTCTTGTAATTTGATTGCCCATTCTATTTGATTATCCTCACATGCCCATTTTTTTAACAACTTAAATTTATGCAATTCTTGATCAACTATTATTTCCACACTTTCGGGGAGAAAATATTATTGCCGATGAGAAACAATTTGATACCGATCTCAAGCTACAAACAAGGGAAGATACCAAAATGCTAGCTTGATTTATTTTGAGGTCATGATCCGCAAAGAGAGGGTTCGGCCGCTACAATCATATGATTATCCGAGAACTTCCGTCACCGTGAACGCAGTGCCCGCCGACAAAAATTAAGGGTCCGGCGCTACAATCATATGATTATGCGAGGAATTCGTCACGAACGCAGTGCCAGCACCGCCGACAAAAATTAAGATCTTCATGTGGCTTGTGATAAATAATGCTATCCTAACCAAAGACAATATTGAAAAGAAGTGGTCCGTGACGCTTTATGCTATTTACGCCCGCCAAGTTGAAACATCTAACTATCTTCTTTTTCATTGTAGTGTTGTCAAAACTGCTTTGGGCAACTTTTGCTATTTGTCTTGGTGCTTTCGGGGAATATACTAACTTAGAGTTGTTGTCATCTGCTTTGCCCCATCTAGAAAGCTAGGAATTCAGTCGCTTTGAGAAGGGATAAAAAACTTTATCTACTATATGTCATAAATGTTTTGCTTGGCGTTAATGGGCAAGGTTATATGCAGATTTGGTGAAGGAGATGATTGAAGCTAGTGTCAAAACTATAATTTAGATTTCTAGTGAGACTATTATGAGAAGAAGCGAGAGGATTGATTAAAAGCGGTGTGGATCTGGAGAAGGTTTCAGCATTAATTAATGAGAAGCTTTTTGTTTGATAATGTTGAAAACACGTAGTTTTGTTTAAAGGCTAGTCTTGTATGCTTGGGTCATTTGTGATGGTCAATCTTCTACCATGCTCATATATAATCTTTTCTGGATTCAATAAGCTATGGGTGCAAATTAACACCTTTAGGTGGATTATATGGTTTTAGAATACTTAGTTCAACTTTTGGGTTATACTAGAGAGGCGAAATAAAATGTCTTTTGCAAAAAGTTTGAGGGGCTTAGGGGGTAGCGGCTATGGTGTAGATGGCGATGGTGGTCGTAGGAGAGAGGAGGGGCTGGGAGAGGGGAGGTGGTGTGGTGGCAGTGGGGGGAAGAGGAGGAGGCTAGGGTTGGAGAAGGAAGGGAGAGATAATTCTCTTCTTTGCTTAAGATTGAAGGGGCTACATCTCTCTTGTATTTATATTCACGAGAAGACTTGCACCTAAACAATATCCTATTCTATTTCCTTATCTATCCTTTTCCTTCTATTTTTATTTCCTAAATACCTATTGGCTAAGATAACTTGTTGATAAGGAAGATAACTTGTTGATGAGGATGGCAGCGGAGAATCTGCGGTAGAGAAGGGAAAGGGTTGTCGCCTTCTTGGGCGGCTGTGTGGCCGGTCCCTAGGGCCCATTGGGGGCTCCATATATCTTACATGATCCTTTAATTTACACTATTGCTAACATACCTGAGGGGAGTCGCCTATATGTTATCCATTTCTTTATGCGAATTCTCTTCGATTCATACTTTTTACAAGCCTAAACAATGATTCCGTATTCTCCTACGAGTGTATGTCTAGATTGGATTTGTTTTTTTTTTTGTGACAACTAGGTTGGATTGGGTTGTTTTGAGTGAGACATCGAGGCTATCAAGAACAAGTGTTCGGAAGCAAAGAAAACAACCTAAGCAAACAAAAACGTAAAAGGTTTAGTGTTTCACCCGGACGAAACACACTATTCGTTACAAATTCCAAGCGATCTTTATAGTTGCTCTATAATTGTACCTACTTTGGATAGTCTAGAGCACCTCCCCGTGAAGCCGGCAGTGGCGAGAGAGAGAGAAAAGGCAGCACGGTTTGCTTTACACCGGAGACACCGAATCGAGAGAAAAATTTTCATGGTTCGACTCTCCAACTCGTTTTTCGTTAGCCCGCGCAGCCGCCCCTCCGTATGACCGCCCGGCTCCGGCGGCCGCCACGCCACCATGCTCCCTACACGCACCGGCCTCCCAACCGACGTGTAAGCCCACTACTTAAGCCTTCGTTGGATTGAGAGGATAAATGGGGGAGACAAAGGGGAGGAGAAGAATGGGGGTGAGGTGGAGAGTTCGATTGGGCTCCACTCAACGATGCTCGCACTAGACGCCAAACCATGCTCAAAATCGATTTTAGAGAGCCTAGTGGTGGCAGACTTTTGTCTAAAAGTTGTTTATAATATGTGCCTTCAACATAATATTTGTGTAGCTTAAGCCACCGAGCCTTCTAAAGTAACCTTTGCCGGATGGTTAGTGCCGAATGGTAAGAAAATTGGCTTAAGATTCTTAGTGATACTCTTGTTGTTGTGTGTTCCCATAAAAAGAGGGAAGTGACATAATAACCTGGAAACTTGGTAAAAAGGTCAGTTCTTTGTAAAATCGATTCTGCAATGCTCACCCAATGATCTTCGAGATCTATCATAAGAAAATCTAGAAATTTAGAATCCTAGAAAAAAAAATTAAGATCTTAATGTGACTTGTATAATATTCTAACCAAAGACAATATATGTTGAAAAGGAAGTGGTCTTGTGACACTTCATTCTATTTATGCCCTCAAGTTGAAATAACTAACTATCTTCTTTTAAAGTGTAGTGTTGCCAAAAATTGTTTAGGCAACTTTTGCTATCATCTTGGTGCTAATATACCCAACTATATACCTTACATGCATGGGCTTGTTGTGAGCAATGGTTACCAGGTAGTGAATTTCATTCACTTGGAGTTGTTGTTATCCGCGATCCATCGGGAAAGCTATGAATTGATGCAGCTTTTGAGAGGGGGATAAAAACCTTATCTATCATACGTGCCTCGCGCCCTTATAGGTTCTTGGGGGAGTTATATATAGATTTTAAGAAGGAGATGATTGAATCGTGTCAAAACTATGATTCGATTTTTGTGAGACTATATCGCAAACGGTGGATGCTTCGAGGGGCTGGACTCGCGCGGACATGCGCTGTGCTCTCTGGCTGGCACTCCGACCTTGATGGGCATGCCCCCGCTTGGGCGGCTCAACAACCTCGTCGCTCGCCTCGAGCCCGAAGTGACGCGTAGCCGCGTGGTGCCGCTCCTCGCCGATGATCCAAGCCCTTCGACGACCGCCTCTGCCGGAGAACCTCCTCAAGGCCGGGAGAACGTGGCATGTTAGGTGCGCTTCGGGGGCGGAGGACGAATACGCCGACGACGGGCTTCCTTGGCGGGGAGGTCAGGCGGCCACAACCCCGGTGTCAAACCCGTGCCGAGGATCCCACGGCGCGTGCTCGAGGTCGATCAAGGCATGGAGTGGATGAGGGCCCGCCCCGCTTCAGCGCCTCCGACATTATAACCAATCTTCTCCGAATCTTCCGTGCCTCTCTTTACATCGAGAACGACGACTAAATGGAATTGTTAGTAATGAATTGTCTAAAGGCTGGGGTCTTGTATGCACAGAAACATTTGTGATGGCTTGATCTTATACCATTACCATTGAGTGTAATACTTATATAACCTTTTCGATTCAATAAGCTATGAGGCTAAATTAACACCATTAACACCTTTAGGTGGAATATATGGTTTTTTAGAATACTTTGTTCAACTTTGGATCACACTAGAGAGGCCGAAAGAAAATGTCTTTTGTTATACACATTTTGAGGGGCCGGGCAGCGGCTATGGTGGAGATTGGGTCATACTAGAGGCTGAAATAAATGTCTTTTGCTACCGCACCTTTGATTTGGGGCTGTGGTAGCGGCTATGGTGGAGATGGCGATGGCGACTATAGGAGAGAGAGAGGGAGGAGGTGGTGGTGCTTGGGGGAGGGGAAGAGGAGGCTATTTAGGGGTTGGAGAAGGAAGAGATAATTCTCTTCTTTGCTTAAGATTGAAAAGGGCTACATCTCCTAGTATTTATAGTCTTAGGGAAGACTTGCACCTAAAAACAATATCCTATTCTATTTCCTTACCTATCCCTTCCTTTCTCTATTTTTATTTCCTAAATACCTACTCTCTCCATACCCAAAAAGTTTGACGTTTAGGACAGTGGACACGGTCTCCAAAACATAACTTTTGATCTTTTTGTTATAAAAATATTTATCGAAGAGTGATATATGTATACTTTTATGAAATTATTTTTAAGATAAGTCTATTCATATAGGTTTTCACATTTGCAAACTCAACAACGTAAAAGTTATTGATGATTTATATTTCCAATGTTTGACTTAAACCTTGTCCTAAACGTAAGTTTTTGGGTATGGAGGGAGTATTAGCTAAGATAACTTGTTGATGAGGATGACAGTCACAATCTGGCGGCGGCGACAGTAGGCGCGCCCTTCTCGCCCTTCCTGGGCGCATTACTTATTTTGGGCCGTGTGGTCGGTCCCTAGGGCCCATTGAGCCCTCTCTTGTTGATGTATGACATAAATGTCTTTTTATTCCTTTCCCTATGTGTTTGTGGTGGTCATTCTTCTCTAATATTTTTGGAAATGATAAAAAAACTCGGTCGGTTGGGAAAGATCGCCCCATCGACATTGTTCTTAAGAAGAAACCTGGGTTTCCCGGCCGAAAAATCCTCGATCCCCAATCCATTTGGGAGAAGACCTGGTCGGAATTACACCGAACCCTTGAGCCGGGGTATACCAACCCCGAGTCCACACCTCGATCCATACGGGACCCGGCGATCTAACCAGTGCTTTGGCACACGAGATCGACGAGAGAATTTTTTAACCACGGCTCGAAATTAGCTCCCACGAGGGATTCGAACTTCCGGTGGAGTGTCGCTCGAGTATCCTAACCATTAGGCTAGGACCCTATATATTGAAAACTACAATGCGTAATTTATATAAAACTTCAAGGGTCGACGGCGAAGGCGCCTATAGTGACTTCGAATCTCCAGATCACCGGCCGCCCAGGTCAGCCGGAGGGTGCCGTAGGGGTAGGGTTTGAAATACATGTGTTCATAGGGGTGAGTGTGTGTGCGTGTTGTGAGGCGTCACGTTATGCTTCGTGTGATTCTCAAAAAAAAAAAAAAAAAAAAAAAGAAGAGTACGGCATTTTTGCAAATGGGAATTTTGCTTCTCAAATTTGGAAATTTTGGGTCAAGTGTTTCTTTGTTTCGCCAAAACGAACTCGGGGATATCTTACATGATCCCTTAATTTACATTATTGCTAACATACCTCAGGAGTCGCCTATATGGTACCTATTTCTTTATGCGAATTCTGTCTTTTTACAAACCTAAACAGGGGGGGGATATCTTACATGATCCCTTAATTTACATTATTGCTAACATACCTCAGGAGTCGCCTATATGGTACCTATTTCTTTATGCGAATTCTGTCTTTTTTATTCATACTTTTACAAACCTAAACAGTGATGTACCTGTCTTTCCTTTTACAGCCTCCGACAATATTCAAGCTGCAAGTTTAGGAAGGCACATAGTGCCCTCAAACTCCAACCGTGCAATATGATGATCAAGCTGCATCTTCAATTGATAGAGACCTATCATGCGCCATATATTGCATTACCTTTTCCATGAAAAACTTATTTATATCATGCAGGCGGGTCCATACTTGCAGCAAAAGCGCGGGTTACCAGCCAGTAGTTAGATATAGGTAAAGCTTTATTGTAAAACTTCAGAAGGATACAATTAGAGATGTCCTGAATAACATTCCCTTTTACCCTCTTAATCAAAATGGTCGATTAAATGGTCCAGTTGAGGACAAGCGGAAAAAAAAAATGGTCTTCAGCCATCAGGCATACTGAATTCAGACAATTATGCTCCAACAAAAAGTAGAACCAGCCCCTTAACATCCAAGCAACCCATTTTTGTTGCTGTGGGGATTTTAAAAGTCCTTTCCACAGCACATCAATGAAGCAACATTACAAGCAATTAGGTCAGAAACTATCCTGTGACCTATGGGAACCAAACTAATGTGCTTGTGTTCAATGGCTGTTGGTACCCATTGCAATCTAAGATGAAGTTTACTCCTTACTGAATCTCCCCAATGTCAGGCAACTGCTCAAATCAAACAGAGCGAGCTTCTAAGTTCCTCCTGGGAGATGTCCTGTTGAGCTGCTTGTTCTTTCTTCTGAAAATTCTATTTGGGTAATCCATTTCCCATTATAACTTAACAGAGCAGCACCATATATATGTCATTGAACCAGCGAGCAGCCAATGAAAGCTAACAACTTACACTACCACTAGCGGCATGGACTAGCTGAATCAGTGTGTTGCACATAGCAAACAACTAAGAAATCATCCTGCAACGGACTGAACTGGACGCGGTGACAGCCATAGTAACAACAGAAAAAAATTCCAAATTGTAATCACAGAATCAGAGCAACCATTATAACAACAATCTCAAAAGGAAACAACGTACGCGGAGAATAGTTCAACAAAGGAACAACTTTAGCGACACCCGGCAGCGGCCTCAGTCGGCGGCGGCTGGTGTGGCGGCCACGGCCACCACCTCGAGGACGGGGGGTCGCGGCGGGTGCCGGGGGCCTCCTCCACGTCGACCGTGGCACCGGAAGCGACGAGCGTCCAGTCCGGTGGAAGCGGCGGCAGCGGCGGGTACTGCGTGGGGCGGCGCTTGATGTCCCACGGCTGCGTCTTCTTGGGCCGCGTCTTCATGTGGTGCTTGGTCCCCTTCTTCTGCGGCCGCGACGAGCACTCCACGGTCGGCGCTGCGCCCGCTGCCTGGGAGCGAGGAGAACGACGGAATAGTGGCGGGCGTTCTGCCTTGCCGGGCACTGGGACGGGGCCGGCGGTACGGCCGTGCCCGCCAGGAGCGCGGTGACCGACGACATGGGCGCTGCTCTGCTTCGCTGGAGACGGACGGAGGGAGTGGAGTGCTGCTGTGTTTGGGATAAGACAGGAGGGCTTGGGCTTGTTTACCGCAAGCCCATATACCAGAGCCCATCGGATCGAATTCGTCATCCACGGCCCAGATCGCAACGACGCGACCACACAGCTACCCGTCCGGACTCGTCTCCAATTTCCATCATCCCCCAACCTCCAACGGTTTCAGAGGGCAGAGGAGACGGTCCCCACCGCCACGAGGGCGCCATCGGAACTGAAACCCTAGGTGGCGCGACCCAAACAGCGCTCCGCGCGTGCCGTTAGGGGTGGGGCAGCGCTAGGACGCGACGAAGCGGCCGAGGCCGACTAGCGGCGGGAGAATCTCTTCGGAAGCCTTCCTGGAGCTGCGAAGCACGCTGCACGCGTGAATCTCCTGATTTGCAGATTCGAGGGGAAAGCTGAGATAAGGTTTTGCTTCTGTCCTTTTTTTTTTTTGATCTTGAATTGATTTTGTGCTAGTTTTCAGAGCTTTGTGATCGAAGGCGATCTGAGTGAAATAATCGTGTATTACTGTTTCGCAAAAAAATTGTATTACTGTGAGTGCTACTTCCTGGGACTGCAAATAGTATCCATGTGTTTTTAAGTTAATCTTGATTGTGTCTTGCATTTTTGAAACGATGAAAATTTCAGAGCCAGATGATTGTGCTAATTAAATATGACAATTAGGTAAATTATGGAGGTTGATTGTGAACACTGATGGTTGTGAATTAATAAACGTGGTATCCCTTGAAGAACTTTAATTCGGTGAACTGCTAAGGACTCTGACTTGGAAACAAAATATAACTGAGCAGGGCATATAATATTATTGTATGTCCCTTTTTTGGGCCTTATTCTGTGTTTTCAAGTTGATGATTCTTAGTGCGCCCTCATCCTTATGCAGTTAGGTTTGCAGACCATATGGCCGGTGGCAGTATCTTGTGTTTTTGACATTTAATGTTAGGTACTTTCAGACCCTCTCCAAACGCTTTCTGTGTTTGTGTATCTGCTCCAGCACAGTTGAATGGACTTTTAAAGTGCAAAGTTAGAAAGTTGGCAGGGTGAGAGAACTGAAATATATATCTGGAGCCTTCCTGGCTGGGATAGAAAGGAAGCAGTTTGAACAAGCCTCACTTGTGGCAGTAATTCTTATGTCGCTGAATATTGTGTTTGTTAAACATGCTATGGTTTCTTGCTGTGAAATTACTCTAAGGCTGCTTTAAATACTAGTTATTTTTTTTTGTGCTTGTTCCTCCTTGATTATTGAACTCAGTCCATGTCTAATTACCTGCAGAGATGGGTTGGGGAATATCCAGGTTGATTGGGCTGAAGGCTGCTGTCCTGCTTTCTGTGTGGCGTGTTTTTCAAGGACTAGGAGTGGCCCTTATCTCATTTCCTCTCATATATGCATCCGTGATTGCAATACTAATCTCGATAGCTTCCCACCCATCGATTGATCTTCCTTTACTCCTTGGCAAGGCATCCGATGGAAGTTTCCGTTGTGGTCATGGATCATGTTCTCACCATTTCTTCTTTTCATTCACCTGTTTGTGCTGCTCACGAAGATTTGTGAAAAATGAGCCCTTGTACACTGAGGTTGCAGATGGAGTGTTTGTTGGAGGATGGCCTTCATCTGTTGAACACCTGCCTCAGGCGACCCTGCAATCATAGATTGCACGTGTGAGCTTCCAAAAAGCTTCGACTATATCTAACAATGCATATCTGTGTGTTTGCTACCTGGGATCTGAGGGCTCCTCAGCCATCGCAAATTGAGTCTGCCGTGCAAGTGGGCTGTGAAAGCGGTCACAGAACAAGCCTATCTATGTCCACTGTGCCTATGGTAATTATGCTCTTCTGCCTATGTTTGGATAAGGAACTTTGTGTTGTATTTTCCTATGTGTTTTTCTTGCAAATACATATCTTTATGTTCTAAATGCATTTATGTAGATTAGCCATATTTAGATAACTGTTGAGACCATGTTTAACTCAGACCATGATGATCCACAACGGAGTTTCATTGTATTGGTGAACCATATCTGGAGTCAGGAAAACAACAGTGTGCTGATATATTAATTATTTTTTCATTTCTCGTGTCATCGTCTTTTATTTCATGTGATGATTTTCCATGTCTTATTTAATTGTTCTTATCTGTGTCAAGAAGTAAAGACTGCCATGCATAAGCTGAACAGCATTGCATTGCATTGCATTCAGACAGTATAAGGTTCATCCCATATGTTGTGTTGTGTAGTCAGTCTTGTAATAGTACCAGACTTTAAAGAGAAAATTAAGCTGCACTGGTCTTAGCTTAGACCTCCATGTTACGAGTTTCCAAAATAAAACCTCTTTATTATGGCTTGTTCTTACCACTTCCTCACTTATCTAATATGCCATCCAATTGATAAGTCCAATATAATATTGATCGCTTGATTTCATTATCTAATGGCATGTTATATCTCTAACAGGTCATGGCAGAAGTGTCTGTGTGATGTCGCTTCTTGTCGCATTAGGATTGGCTGAGACTGGAAGCTGCTGAGCAAATGATCCGTGAGAAGCGACCTTCTATTAGCATGAACACTCTTCACCGCAAAAAGCTTGGAGAAGTGGTCAAAACATTTGCTCCCCTCCTCTAAGAAGTGGGGGGAATCAGATGTGAGTTCTGTTATCTATTCGGATTTATAACCGGAAATAAAATGGAACCAGCAGGAAACAGGCGTGTTCAGTAACTGATATTTAAGATGCATTGTACATTCGGCAGTACTGTTTGCTGTTGTCCTAGAGAATGCATAGGGTTCATTCTAAGCTTTTGTGGTTATTGTGTTGTAAAACTATATGTATCAAATTATATTGGTACTGTAGCTTTACACTGTAGTTCTTTAGGAAGATTTGGTGTCCTTGCCACCTTTTTGCTAATAACAGTGTCCCTGCCTCTCATTGAACGCTTGCCAGGGAAGTGATGTTGCCGGACCCTTTGGGGGGGGGGGAACCCTGCTATCTTGCATTCTCCTCTGGGTTCTCATTTATAGCTATATGTGATGTGTTTCTATAGTTCAGCCAGCATTCAATATTACTGCTATGTTTTTCTTCAATTAGATTCGGTAGTTACCAGTTATTACGTATTCAGCTATTGCTATAATCCAAACTTTCTATCATTCTATCTACATTTCATCTTTTCAACCTTGTCTTGTGATTGCGAAGTCTTCTGACTTGCTCACCTCTTGGTGGCCTATCCTTTTACCATTTTTCCGGTTCTTCCGAATCAGAATTTTTGCAGTAAAAAGAGGAAGATTTCACGGACTCGTGACAGCGACATCGCATTCATTAAGACAACGTGACACGGCGTGGCGATGCCATCCTGATGGGCCCGGTGAAAACACATCCAAGAATTAGCTGCGCCGGTCTTCACCTGCAGGCCTCCCACGGACTCCGTTAGCAGCCCAAATCGCTAAGTCTCGTTCCTGCCGACGCTCGGAAGGAGCGGCGGCGCCGCTGGAAGGGAGCCGATGCCGCCGCTCGGAAGGGAGCCAGCAGGGTCGTCGCCGCGGGAGGCCGACGAGGCCGCCGCCGCGGAGTTCGGCGAGGGCCGTCACCACGGGAGGCCGGCGGGGCCGCCGCCGCCGGGCCGCCATTCGCCGCTAGCAGCCACGAGGAGCCGCTCGATCCCCGCCGGCGGGTAGACGACGTCGCCAGCCAACCCCAGCCCACCCCTCGATCTGCCCGGACGCCGTCGAGGGGCCGCGGCGCAGCTCGTGGTCGCCGTCGAGCCTGCCTCCGCCGCACGCAGCGCGTCCACCTCGCTGCGTGTTGGTTTCGGCGCCGCCGCCGGAGATCCGCGTAGCCTCGCTCGCCCGTCGGGAGGGAAGGGAGGACGACGCGCCATGGCCGCACTGCAAGCTGTGCGCTGCCCCACACCGACCGGTTGGACCACTTTGTACCGCGCTGGTTGCCGCCCGCCGCAGGTGGGAGAAGGGGAGGCAGAGGAGCACCGCGAGCCGAGGCCGCCATGCCCGCCGCGCCGCAGCTTCAGTCACCATGGCTGTGACCCGCGGCGGAGCAGGGAGGGAGCAGGGTCAGAGCGGCAGCACGCCGCGATGGCGCGGCTCCGGTGCGGGACGGGGGCGCGCGCGGGGCGGCGGAGCGGGCTGGGACGCGCTCGCGCTCGGCAGGAACGGAGAGTCCGTGGTGAAAATTAAGGCCTGCAGGTGGGGCCGGCACAGTGGATCTTGGATGTGTTTTCAATCCGGCCCGTGATTTCGCCCACCGCCACGCTGTGCCATGCCACGAATGCCACCCAATCCGGAAGTCCAGATTTCCACATAGCTTCACGAATGTTATTTGTCATATGTCTTGACGGAAAGCCCTGTGCATTGTGCAACAACTGCCCAGTTCTAGTGCTCATGGTGATGTTATTGGAAGCAGAGCTGATTTTGGAATTTTGGGTCAACTGATAAGTGATAAGTTGATCTCAGATTATGTGAAAGCTTCTCTCCTTTCCTACATTTGTCAATCGATGGTCCTGGCCTTGCATTATTATTGGCTTACAATATGTTGTAGAAGGAATGCTGTTTCTCATTTTAATACCATTTTTTTATTGTATTATTGGCTTCAGACAGATTACCATGTCACAGTTTCTTTCTTTTCCATCAGTAGCTCGGCAAAATCTATGACGGGAACGGCTCCCACCAGTAGCTGTTGCATTGTCTTTTGTTGAACTACTTATGATGGATTGTTATCTGTCCACGAATGCGTATTATCCTAGATGCAATCTACTACCGAAAATGTATTTGCCAAAATACTTGATGTGGAAAGGTATTTAATGGTTACCTGTCACTTCTAATAATAATCTAATTGCAATTAGTCCTCTCTGGCAAGTGGCAAGGAGCAGCCAGAATCTTCTGCCACTGCTTTGTTTTCTCTCCTGCTACGCACAAAATTCTGCGGTGCTAACCCTTCAATCAATTCAAGAGCCATATGAACAGGTGAGCCACCCAACATCGCACCACATCAATTCCTTCTCCCGCCCTTTTCGCCTATAGTGATGTTGCTTTCTCTTCAGTACTTTTAACGATAGGAACATTACAATGCATCTCCTCCTCAAAACCTCTAATCTTTGTAACATCATCCTCGCCGCCAAAGTTTACACCCTCAAGCACCAGGGTGAGGCCTCAATATCCGCTGAACTGGTTCTGCTGCTGGTGGTGCAGGGGCTTGCATCCATTGCTGTGGGGCTGGAGGCTTTTTCGGTTCCGATGAAGTTGCTGTTACACGGAAATGCATGCCATTGTCAGCCATGTCCATTTCTGACTTTTTGCGCTAATAATGAAATCAGAAAACAAGTGATTCTATCTTTTCAAAAAACAAAGGAATAGTACATGTGATTCAGACATGGCTGGGAACAGCCATATTGCAGTTGGATCAACAAAGACAACAATTTGAGTCATGTTTTGCAGTTGATCAGAGTCTGAATCTTTACTCGCGGGACGGAAGCCCAGAGGTTGCTGAGAGCTCTGAGGCGGTTGTAGTACTCCCCAATGGAGAGGAAGCACCGCGCAGCCTGCCGAGTGGTCAGGATCCGGCGCATCCGGTGCAACGTCTGCTGCCTTAGATTGTCGGCCTGCAGTTGGAACAGCACAAACACACGAAAAGAAAGGTGAGATGTCACATTAGTGTTGTTTCTTGTTGGCTATGCTGCACATTGGCGCTTCCAATATCTTGAATGACAGGGCATTCTCGGATCATGCAGATGCATCTATTCTACTCATGTCTTTTTCTGTCTTGTCCCAGATATATATTCTAGTCTGGATTCCCAGCTACTCCTAATGCTTAAGCTTAAGCTAAAAGAAATGTTGTTTTGAGCAAAGTTTGAACTTTTAGATAGTGTGATAGTGTAGCAATTTTTTCCCCCATACTGATGGTGTATTGATTTCCTTGTACTTCTATAGCATGAAAAGACTGTAAATTGCAATAAGGAAAAGATCAAAAATTTTGGGGGGTTGTATATCATCTTGATCGTGTTTATTGCATATCTTTTCATATGCACCTTTATCATCAAAAATAAATATACTACGCTCCTAGCAACTTTGTTCATTGCAATGCAAGACTTTGTGTGAAATGATTGCTCCAATCATGAATCTAGGAAATATGCTGCCCCATCCTCAAATAAGTGCATTTGTAGAATGTTTTGGAGACATCAATGCTAATGCGAAATTACACCTCTATCAAAGTCGTTTCAATACATAAAAACTGCACTTTAAAAATAGCGAGTAGCAAAAACTACTAAAACTAGGTGGTCTATGATCTAGAAGTGCAACTATTCTGGAAACAGATTTTAAATACTAAAAGTATACTTATCTTACACATCTGCCTTCTAGCAAATTAGTTCTGTCCACAAAAGGAATCAAAGCTCAGGAAAGTTGAAAACAAACTTGCAAAATGGAGGTCGCAATCAGCTTTTACCCTCTCAGAGAGAAGATAATCCACAGAAAGGCATGATCATTTCTTTAACAACTTCTGATGGAAACAGCAAGCCCCATCTTTATTTTAGGCTTCTTATTATTGTCCATGGGGCTGAATTTTAGGTGTCTGTGTCCTTCTCTGACCACTATCACCTTGCAACTTTTTGCAAGGCATGGATGAATGACGTTGTGGGCCCTCTGTTCTGTTGAGGCACCAGCAAACAGAGAAGGAAGGGGATGGAAAGGGACTTTTTTTTTTCTAAAAAATGGAATAAAAGGAGATGGCCGGCTCAGAGAAGACACACAAGGGGCATTATTTATGCACAGTGCTTACTGTAAGTATCCGGCCATTGGACTTTCTGTAGAAAGTTACAGGTGTGTACGTGTATGTACTGCCAGTACAGTACACATGTGTGGCCAAGAACAATGCCTCGCCAAATCTTCATTTAAAAAAAAAAAAAAAAGGATCAAAGTTTGCCCTGTTTAATTGGTCCCTACCAACACACTAGAAAACATACACAATTGTCGCCAGCAGCATTAGCAAGCCTGTTGTTTGTTGTTAAATTACAAGCTAATTATGCGTGCTGGAAAGTGGTAATGATGCTTATCCGTTTATCTGCAGGTTTAAGGCTAGCTTCCTGACAAAAGGTTGGCCTCCTGCCCCTGCCATGGCGAAAGCAGGACAGGTCCCGACCCTGTAGCTGTAGCTTGTAGGACGAGGACCAGCTGCTGCATTGTTACTGTTACGTTGCTGTGCACTTGACAGGGAAGGACTAGCGTACTTGAAAGTTTGCTGGCTTTTTTACCGCCATGTTAATTCTTCTTTGGTTAAAAAGATTTACATTGGCTATGATCTATAGTACTGTAAGAATAAGATCTAGCTTAACGTTGGCGATCAATGATGCAGGAAGAAATGGAGAGTATGTAAAGAGATGGATTGTGACCTGTTGGTAGAAGTTTTCGAGGCTGGCGAGCTTATCATGCGACGGCCATGATGTTCATGTAGTTGGGGCGGCGGCGCCGTCGCTGAGCGTGCCGGCGGCGACTGTGTCCGCCAGGACTGGTGCAGCTGGTGCAGGCCCCGGGCGAGCGCCTCCGCCTGCTCCGACGACTGCTGCAGGCTGCAGGATCCCCAGCAGCTGCTGCCCGTCAGCGGGTCCAGCTGCGGTATCAGGGATCTGCACGCCAAAGCCTCAGATCAGGGTGTTGCACGGCCGGCCGGACGCCATGGCAATGGCACCGTACATGGGCCATACCTTGAGCAGCTCGATCGGGCGGAAGCCGCCCATCCAGAAGAAGCAGCGCTCGGCGGGGGTGGGCCCAGGCGCCGGTGAGGAGGTGGAAGACGTCGGAGCGCGCGAGCGCCGCCTTGAGCTGGAACAGCTCGTCGTAGTGCTGCATGCACTCCTCGACGATGAGTCCCAGGTTGCCGTCCAGCAGCTGCGCCTGCAGCTCTCCGGCTCGGAGCTCCGCCAGCCGCTTGTTGTCGTCGTCCAGCCACCGCCCGTACCCATGTCGAACATGGCGGCGCCTGCATCCGTACCATACACGGAGTTAGTAATCAGTTGTCGGCACACGTTTTTCACGCAAAACGAGGCCGGCCGGCCGGACGGACGGTGCTGCATTACCAGAGCTCATGTCCCCGGGCGGCGCTGCAGCCTCCAACGAACAGGCCCTGACCACGGTAAAACCCATGTCATATCAAAGCTCTGCTGAATGATATGCGAACCAACTGGTCATCAGACGAACCTGTGACTGCAGTTTCTGGAGCTCATGCTCGACCTGCTGAAGCCTGATCCCTAGTCTCGAGCTGCTGCACGTAAGCTGCAGTGAAATAAAGGACGATTCGAGTAATCCCACCCAGGACCATGCTTTTACTGATTGAAACAGAAGGAAATCACTGAGTTTGGGTGGTAGCACTGGCAGTGATGGATGCACCTTCTTCCTCAGCCTGCTCTTCCTCGCAGCCTCTCTGTTCTGCGCCAGCCGCCGTTCCGTCTGCAAGCAAAGGATTCACTGATCAGGATACATACAAACACAATGGTGATGGTGAGTGTCATCAGCAAAACGATACAGATAGATGCAGGTCCATGCATGCTCTAATGGAAGAGTGGGCATGCAACAAGCCAACAAGGGCATAGAGAGCTATCCTACCTTGGCATCTCCATCTTTCTTGTGGATCCATGCTTCCTCTGTGCAAAGGACACCACGAAAAGCCAGCGGAGTTACGTTAGAGCATGCATGTAGTGGTATCCCTATCCGTTTTCTTCTCCTACACGTGAGCACAGTGCACACACACCATCTCTCCATCAAACTAAAGGCAGCTACAGGGCCGGCAGCCGGTGCACATTGGAGGCAAAGCCCTGTCGTGATCATGGTGGATGGATGGAAGGATGGATGCAGCAGCAGCAACACTGCCCTGGCACTGTCCATCTTCTACAAATACAACCTTTGGCTGTAGCTGTCCTGTCCCTGAAAGCGTTTTCAGCGAGCCGCCTCGCTGTTGGCATGCACGGCTCTACTGTTATCCATCCATCCATCCACCCAGCACCAGCAGAACAGGGAGAGAAAAGGGAGGTTAGGATGACCCTCCTGCTCATAATTGGGTTTATTAGCATCCTCGACTCGATCTCCCTAGGAATATATAATAGGATTGACCAGATGTCATTCATGCATCCAGGACTGACTGTTCAGCAATCATGGACATGGCTGGCTTTCTATTCAGAGGCCACATGACATGGAGGATGCATGGAATGGAATCCCTATTGCCTTTGTGTTTAGAGGCAGGCATGTTTGGCTCCATTGGTGGCCCTTTAACTACACAGTAAGATACCATTAGGCCATGAGGTAAGCTGCAGAGTGGCTAGAGGGTACACTACAGTGCCGGCTTTGCCGTAGTACGTGCATTTGCCACGGCCGGCGTTGGTGTGACACGAAAGAACAGCATGTGTTCGTACCCCCAACCGAGTTTTTCAACGATTCGACAGCAGCAATATTCTGAAGAGACAGTGTATGAAAAAAATATATTCTGAAGAGACTGGTGAGCGTCGTGTTGATGGATGGATGGAGCGATCTTCGCCTCTGAAGAGCACAGGACTGACTGTAGGAGGGATGCTAGTACCACGGACGGGTGCATGCTGTGACAGTAGGGAAAAGATGAAGCAGGCCCAGGGTACCTTGTCATCATGGTCTCCTCCGTTCCGTGCAGCTGCAGCGGCAGCGGGAGCGGGTGGTGCTGCTGAAAGCTCGGCGGGGCGCAGCGGCGAGGCCTGGCTTGTAGCTGTAATCATCAGTGGTCACCATCATGACCTCCTGCCCCGGCGCAGAGGAGGCTGGGGACACCAACCCATCTGAGACATTGTGTTCTGAGCTGAGCTCGAGTCAGTGGTGCTCCCTACAGACTGCGAATTCCCCTGTTCACCAATTACACACCAACAGTGAGCGCCAGCGGCAGCGGCGGGTAAAAGGATTTATGCCACCATGTTCGGTGCTAGCTGCCGCCGCGGTAAAATCAAAGTAAAATGAATGATTTATGCCATCATGTCGGATCGACAACAAACACAATGGTGATGGTGAGCATCGCTCGCTCTCCCTCGTCCTCAGGCGGGCCTCGTGGCTGGTTGCAGCACAGCACCGGCCTGCAGCAGGTGCAGAGAGCGAATCGCCAAGAAACAGCCACATCTTTCTTGGGTTCAGCGAGGCCAGAGGAGACGACGAGAGACAAGCGAGGCGATGAATGCGTGCATGCATGAATCACAGTGGTCATGGGAGATTGTGAGGGGGCGGGGCTTTACACCTGTGCAGCTGCTGTTGATGCCTCATTGGCCACGAAGGGAAGATCTCCAGCGTGGGGGCCTGCCAGTGCCCGCGAGGAGGTATCCTGCCGCTGCATGCATACATACAAAGAGAATTAACACGGGCTTACTGAGTGTCGATTCCTTCCCTGTTCATGCATCTCTCTCCATCCTCCATGAGCTCGCTTGCACAGGGAGAAACAAGAGAGACGACTAGAGGAATGCAATGCAAACAGTAGGCGAGGAGAGTAGTAAACGAGATAGATAGATAGATATTTCCATGATTGTGGCGTCGGCAATATGCAGGTGCACACTGTGTTTGCATAGGAATGGAAACCGGCAGGAACACAAAAGGCGAGGCATGTCTCGCCCTGTGCGGCTGGGCTGCCGCCAGCCCGTGCGTTCGCGGCCGAGCAAGAAACGAACGCGCCTGCCTTTGGCAAGCAAGTAGAGCCCAGAGGTCCGACTCCGGAGACACGACACAAGCTAGGATGAATGAATGAATGAATGAAAAAGCTTACACTTTGCCTGCGCTGACGCCGTAGTTCTTGGTGATCACGGCGCCGGGATGATCGACGTTGGCCGCGCCGCCTCCGCCATGGATGAGGGCCCCTCCAGCTCCCCGAACCCGAAGTAGGCAGCGGCTGCGGCCGCAGGCTGGAAGTCCCTGCCCAAGCAGTTAGCGCACACGCACACAGCAGTCAATCATCCGCTACTATACTATAGGCTATAGCAGATAAAAACTTTTCAAGAATGGAAAGGCCGAGACTGCCTAAAGCACGAGGCTTGTTGTTGTGGCTGGCTGCAGGGGCAGCAGATAAGGATGAAATGAGAAGGCCAAAAAGATGGGATGATCTCGGTGCCCAAACAAATCACTCGCACTCGCAGGATCGATTCAGGCCTTGATGAGCATTAAGAAAAAACAAATTTTGGTGCGTGGGCGGGCAGAGGTGCGTGTGTAATCCAACCAAAGTGGCACGGCATAAGCTTTGGAATCGTCCGTCTGTTATAAAGACGGGATAAAAGAGGGCGGAAAAAAAACTTTAAAGAAGTTGCGCACTGAAGCATTTGAAAACACGGCAACTAGTGCTTGCGAGTTGAGACGCGGAAAAGTTTCAGAGCTCTGGTGTGGTGGGTGGTCTTGCATGCGGCCGGCCTCTTGGAATTGGGTTGGATGAGATGAGGCGAGGTAGAAGACGACTGGCAGACGGATCAAAGACAGACTGCGAACGAAGTAACAGGTTGAGGGAAGAGAGAGAGAGAGAGAGAGGCAGTACAGGAAGCAGGAAGGCGGTGCAGCGGCGGCGGCGGCGGCGGCGGCGTGGTGGGCTTGACCCATACGCGAGCGCCTGGGTTGAGTGGCAGCGCTGCCCCCTCCATCCTCCAAGAACTCTCCTCGCCTTGCACCATGGCCGGCCACTGCTAGCTCTAGCTCTAGGACGAACAAGACACCAGCAGAAAGAGCTGTGAGGAGACGGCGATGGCCTATAAAAGACTTGGGAGAGAGAAAGGAGATGGATGCTGCGTGCAAACATACCATCCTTGTAGCAAAAGCATGCAAGGGCCTCCTCTTGGTTGGTTGGTTGTTTGTTTCTCTCCTCAGCTCTCCTCCAGCCTCTCTCGCTCGCACACACTGCTTTAATTTCCCTTGTTTGAAGCGAGCACGCACTGGCGAATTGAATCAGCCTTGGAGTTTCATCCACTGTACTGCAAAGAAGATCTTGTCCTTTGAACCACGCGTCCAAGCCGTCTCTCTCTCTTTTTCACAGGCTTGTAACAGCTAGCTTCTTTGGGGAGCTGTTGGGGACGGAGGGGAGATGCAGAGGGAGCGAGCGGAGAGAGATGCACAGGGAGAGAGGGGGTGGTAGGGCTTTTTCTGTCAGCATTTCTGTCTCCTACTGCTCTCCTTGTAACCACCTTCACCTCTCATTGGACGCCATCCGACCCTCTCCTCTGAGACGGCAAGTACTGATCAGCTAAAGGAGCATTGAATTGAATAGAGAGAAGAAGATAGGCAGGGAAGAAAGGTTGAAAAGAAAGAGAATAGCTATAGGGAGAAAGGAACACAAGCTTAAAAGAACAAAGGGGACTGGCTGAGCTTGAGAAGTTGTTCTACACTTCCATCTTCCTATCATATCATGCATGTTAACAAGAGTGGATCAGAGAGCGTAGCTAGGAGAGACATGGGAGTTGATTAGGATTCGTCAAACTCTATCTATGCCCTCACTCCATAATACATACATACATGCATCTATAATTGCCACAAGCAACTATGGCTTAGTTTATTCTGAAGCAACCCTAACCAAAGCACCACAAAAATATGATATGGATATAAAACAACCTACAGTGTGAAAAAATATAAAAACTTAGGGGTATGGGACGTATAGAATTCTAGTAGGTGCTTGGAAATGGGTTTGTTTGGGGTTATCCCTGTCTGCATGGGTCAACATCAGTGCATTGTCATGCACCAAATATTAAAACGGGTATTTCCTCTGAAACTCCACTTTTTGAGAAGCCCTCGTTTGGTTGGCAATGGCATCCCCTCCTGAATCCGGCCTGAGGTTATCGTGGATAAATGCAGATAGGGATCACACTAAACACATTTGTGTGAGTTGTGGCCAAGTTGCTGACTGGTCATTAGTGCCTAACTTTGCCTAAGTAGGGCCTCTCGCGCATCATAAACTACTCCAAAAGAAGTTGCATTTATACTCGCTGGCCAACTCCTCAGGTCACTTCACCAAATTGCCGCAAAGCCAAAACCAAAGCTCATTTTCTAGAGAGAAATTCTTTTTGGTTTCTCTCACTACTACTGTAGTTTCTTTATCACCTGTTTCCCTAGCTAGCAGCAAGACTTGCCTAGTCAGGTAAAGCTGAAAAGGCTTAGTACCTGTTCATGTGCCGAATGCCAGACTCTTCAGTGAATCATTGAACAGTACGTACGGAGAAAGGACAGAGGGCCAAAATACTATACTGTACAGTATACCCCAGCAGCCAGTGCCAGTAGGAGGTCGCCACTCTAATTCGTTGTTCAGAGATTCGGTAGATTTTGCAAATCTTTGGCAAGAATAGGCCTGCCTTGTACAGTCTCGTCCCCATTTTTTTATTGGACGGAGAACATTGGGGAATCAGCAAGTGAGCTACACGCAAGAAGAGGGAGATGGACACCAAAAGTTCTGGCGAATCGTTCTCTGCCGTCGAACGATGACAAATTACAAGAGCGAAAAACGAGACATGGTAATTTTCAATTATTTATAGTCTAATGACATTGCAATTAGCAACGACATCATAGTCTTGGATTGCACCACTTACATCTCGTTCTTTGTCTCCTGAATTTCCTTGGAAACTTTTTCTGTCTCCAAAATTTCCATGGAACCTTTTTTGTTTTGACATGACTTGCCAGTTGGAATTTCACGCTCAGTGGCCGGAATATGGATAATCCAAATGCTTCCAGGGCTTGCATCCACCCTTTTTTTTTCATCCACTTGACTTCCAGAGTGAAAAAGAAAGATTTTGTGCTAGTGTGTTACTGGTTAATGCCAATGCCACTACGAAATTCTCACCCTATACTTGTATAGCAAAGCAACTACCACAGAAAAAGTCAACAGCCTGAACTTTCAGAGCAACCTTTGAGTTGTCTCATCATATTTTTATTAGAATTTTTGAGGCAAGTCTCATCATATTTTATAGAACAGGTGGAACAAAGATTTTGTCAACCCAGCCCAACCTTAAACAAATCCAGCATTCATCCAATGCTGCAACTTGTTAAATGAAAATTCGTGAATAGCAAGTGAACCTTCAACAATAGTAAGGAGAATATGTTGCCAGGCCAGAGCAGATCCATAAATTCGATATGACCCGCCATGGAACATGTTCTGTTATAAACAACTGTAAAACGAAAATTCAAATGGAATAACAGCACAAACACTGATCCTAGATTTCATAACAAACCCTATCTTGATAACTAGGATTAGGCAGTGATGCTGCCATGTGGAGTAATTATCAATTTAGCATGGAATCCCTTTGGAGGAATGTCAAGGTAAAAAGTGGCAATGGTGAATGCCGAATTTCCCAGGGAATCAACCATACACTTTACTGCAAGATGAAGTTGTCAATTTACACTTTTTCCAAATAAAAATACTTTACAGTATTTGAGAGACTTTTTGATTCCAAATTAGTCTCACGAATATATTAAAAGGTTTTGATATCATGGGGCATGGGGCAATAAATCTCAACATAAGCAATCCATTCCAGTTGAAATAATCGAAAGGGGAGGATTTTTGTTCCAGAAAAGGAGAGCATTCCATTCTACAGCCTCTACAGTCATGCATATGGCATGCAGGCATTGAAGAGGTCAACACGAACTTTCTTACAATGTAGATCCGACATGCACCGGAGGTGACATTTACAAAGCATTCCTCATGATGTAGAATCGGAAGCAAATCTGCCAAATACACAAAATGAAAAAGGAAAGTTAATACTTCTTTCTTAATATTAGGTGGGCATACGATTGAGTGTGGAAGGGCAGTGAACCATAGTATTATTATTGCTCTTAAGGGTGTGCTGATAGACGCTAACAAGACTCAACTGTATTGCTAGATTTGTGAATACAACAAAACTTATAGTTATAGCTCTATCAGTGACTCAGTGTATATACTTCCACATTTCATATAAAATAACAGCATATAAGTAGCCAAATAATTGATACACTGTGAAACTGTAAAGCTAATGCCAGAAGCAAAAAACTGCCATGGACTTTTTTATTCTAGATGCTGCAATACGTCATGCAGAGTTGACAGGCAGATTGTAATAACAACTGTAATTTAGCCCACCAATGAGAAATGTTTGAAGTACTGGGGGTAAAAGTGGTCTGACAGCCACCATGACATCAATAAAAAGATAGATGGAGCCAATGTAAGCTCCTGGGATTTGACTTTGTTGTTAAATATAATAAGCCAGGAAGCTTGAACATGGTGGCAGACACATTATCCAGGCGCGGTGAGCCAATGACACGGTTGCTACCTGCTTTGGTGTCTCGACACCGCCGTTCAACCTCACAGTGTACAAGCAGGCGACTACAGCAGACCCGCATTGCACAATGACATCATCGCTGGAATTCACGGCACATCTTGGGCCCCGTGGATGGCCACGTTATGTTTAGCGAGCACATGTTCATGCCCAGCGACTGAGCTCTCTTCTGGCGATCTTGCAGCAGCGCATGAACGCCCCATGAAGGGGTACAAAACCCTACACTGCCTCCACTGCAATTTCCATGTTCCACAGGCATGTCACATCGCCCAGAACGGTGTAATGAGCAGCGGCGTTTGTCAGTGCAACAAGATGGAGACCTTGGCCCCAGCTCGCTTTCGTTTCCATCTCTTTGCCGGTGCTCACCACCGCCTAGAGCAACATCGGCCTCGAGCCCTCAACTTCACTGAAGGCCTGCCAAAGATGGGTGGAAATCGACGATTTTGAAAGTGATGAATCGCCATCCAAGCATGCCCACTTCATCCCATGCGTCACCCCTACTTTTTTTTTTTTTTGAACTTAGTCACCCCCTTACTCCATTGAATGGGCGGCATGCATATTCTTTCACCGAGATCTACCACCTTCACGGTGTTCTGACCTCCATCGCCTCCCGATCTTCATTTCCAGTGTTCACTTCTGCATTTTGGCAAGCCCGGTTCCAGGTGTCGGGCTCCAAGCTATGCATGAGACAGATTTCCATCCCTAGCTCTGTAGCTACACGAAGGTGGTAAAAAGATTGTGATGTACCTCCAGTGCATGATCAGTGATCAGCCCCGACAAAAGTGTGTTGGTTGCCATGGGTTGAGTACATCTGCAACACGCCCTTCTATGCAGCACTCAAGGAAACCTCGCCCAAGCTGGCATATGGCTGAGACACCCTTCCCTCCTCGCCCATTCCTACATGGCTGTGACGCCCGCTCGATTGGAACAAGCTCAGCCAAGACTAAGAAGATATATGATCAAGGCCATCATGCCTTGTCCTTCAAGGTGGGTAATTGGGTGTGGCTTTCGCGATTCACAACGCATTGCGCATCTTTGGGTGGTCTCATCTAAAGGCAAGCCCGATAACATGTTCCATGTCAGCCTCCTGAAGTTCATGCGTGCTCCATCAGCGCCCCTCCACCCTTGCTGCATAACCACAACGGGCGTGACCATTTCAGTATTTCCAAGAAACCACTCCAGACCCAGTTCTGTTGTGGTTGTTTGCCAAATCCTTTTTGTCCAGTGGAAACACCAGCCATCTTCATCAGAATCCTGGGAGGACCTCCAGCAGTTCTAGCAGCAGTACCCTTTTCCAGCTCGAGGATAGCTGATGCTCGAGGGTGGTAGTGATGTTATGTGGAGGCACGCATATAGGCGACGGATAAGAAGGAATATGAAGGTTAAGATTCAATTCAAATATTCGATTAGCAAATATTTTCCATAGATTGGATTAGTTAATTTTAGTGAGTTTGATAGCTTGGACAAGAGGCACTTGTAATCCAGCCTATACATAAAGGCCTTGTTGTAATATGAAAATGCAAGTAATAGATTAAACTACTTCTCCCAACTCTTGTTCTCCCTAAGCATAGAGCAGTCAGAAGCCTAAAGCTTGAACCCCAGCCCTCTGTCACCTATTCCAATATAAATGGTACACCCAAGCTGACTCTTAACTCTTAAGCAAAAAAATCATGAAGAAAAAACAGCCAATTACATTATTGGGACCCTTTACTAAAAATGTGTAATTGCTTGCTGGCTACTATTGTCCCATTATTAAGTTAAATCAAAATCGCAAATTCCCTGAATTGAATAGGTTGTTTTGGGGGGAAAACCAAAATTTAGTGCTAAGGATTTGCATACAAATTAACACCTTACAGGACAGAATAGAACCAAAACAAACCATTTATAAAAAGCCAGTAACAAAGAAAACACAGACTGTAATAAAGACCATGTGCTGAATAAAATATTTTGAAGCCACACAAAGCAAAAGGTTACCTGATGGCATGGCTTCAACTGAACAATGAAATGACAAGATGCCCAATTTAACCTAGTAGATGTCACTCATACTCAAATTGTACATCAACATGCACATACTTCCTCATGAGGCAGACTATGAATGAGGTTAAGTTTGCTAACATCTGGCGCCTCTCGCTTTTTGCCTCAGAAAGAACACCATGAATAACAAGTTTCTTGAGATTTGGACACCTTCCAATCATACCAAACACCCAGGGTCCGAAGTGCTCACTTATTACTGTCCAACCAAGTTCCAGAACTGATACATTCTCTAGTGGTGATGATCCCTGAAGGCTGTAGTGAAGTAACCCCTCTCGTGAAATCATAACACAAATGAAAGATGCCTAAGAAGAGGAAATGAAACAGCTATAGTTTCTGAATCCACAATCTCATCCTCATCATCAAACATAACAACCCAAAAACCGTAGCATCCAAGAAATTAGATGCTCTGGATATCATGCTATAGAATTTTGGCCAGACTATTGTGAAGTTGCTCACATCTACTGCCTCCAGATGATCAGTATTATCCCCAATATCCAAATGAGTAACACTGACATCGCCAATCTTAAGATGCTTTAGTGTTCCTTTCCCATTAAGCTCAAACAGATCAAGGTTTAAAGCATTCAGGTGTAGAACTTCCAAATTATCTGCATCAAGTATGATCTTATCTACACCTACCGCTTTTGCAAAGAGACTTTTCAATGTATGGCTTGTGAGCTCCATCAGACTGTGAGTCTGAAGTCACAACCTCAAGGACATCAAGTGCTAATGACTCTATTTTTGGGCAAGCAGCAACTAAAAGGCTCAAATCCAAAGCTGAAATGCTGACATTCCTCAGGGAAAGGGATTTTGTGACAAGTGAACCTCTGATAGCTTGGTTCAACACCTGTGATAGTGTTATGATCCAAATCTAGCACCTCGAGCTTCTGCCTGCCACACTTTTCAAAAATATTTACATTGGGTATTGTCCTGACATTGTAAGACAAGCTCCGAGTGTCTCCCTGGTATACATGAGCCATGCAATCACTGGTGCTGCAGAGAACTCATGAGTGTTATCGATATGAATCGAAAAGGCATTGCAGCCCCATAGTCTGAAATATAGTCTGTGTGATGACAATCTCCAACTGACGGTAGTCATGTCCCGTGGAAAGTCATCGGAGTTGAAGGACAGCGAATGGAGGTGCCTCCGCATGCATCTCCGCCACTTGCGCATACCGCAGAGGCAAACCATGACATCACGCGGCAACACCAAGATGGGAAAGAATGTTGCCAACAACTTCAACAGGGAGAAGCTCCATTTTTGGCACTCAACACTATCAACTAAAACATAATGAAGAATTTCCTCCAACACAACCAAGACAGGCTTCTAGCATGGAGTTAAATGCATTTTCATATCCGCAAATATCCTCCAAAGTTTAAGACCTCATCTCCTTCGTTCCCTGCAAAGTGGCAATGAGAATTAGCAAGTACTGCCAATTACTCCTATTGTAACTCACTCCTATGTCAATGTTCAAGCCCAACTACGAGGATACCAAAATGTTCAGTAGCCCTATGATCCACCCAAGTAATTTTAACTAACCGACACAAGCAAAAGCATAGTTGGCCATCATTGAGCGATTTCCCCAGTGAGAAATTCCCCTCGACCAAATCTAGATCAAGATCAGCTCGCTTAGAGGTAGCACTGAAAACAAAATTAAGCAGTTCTTCGTTTGGATAGCAGAAAGGGGATCACAGGAAGATTGAATCTAGGTAATTCAACATATAATTCGCCAATTGAAAATGGCGTGACAATTCCAATCAAACAAGATAAATAAGAGGGAGGGGGGCGAGAAAGAAGGAGCCAACCTTCATCGCAATGGAAATACGAAGACGATGAGGCCAGTGACAACGGCAGACCTGGGCTTTGGCTGCGCGATTTCGCCGGATCTACACAGCACAAGCCGGTTCGTCGTGGCGGCACCCGAGATCGACTTCGCACAAGAACCCGCGTCCGAATGATCTGTGTCCTCGACCCCGGCTGACGCCCGATGCGAGAACAGACCGTCTTCGAAGGGCCCGCGTCGCCCACGCGCCGGCGTGGAGACACCAGATGAAGGCCGGGAAGATGGCGGAGAGGTGGAGCGCAAGTCTCCCCAACCGGCGATGCCGCGCTGACTCCTGAGGGGAGGGGGCGCGTCTGGCACGGCGCTGAATCGCGACCACGGCAGCGTCGCGGCGAGGAGAGGAGGCGCTCCGCCTACCGCACGGGTAAAAGAAAAAAAAGGCTGACGAGGAGGAGTGGGCCGTTTGAGGAGCGGATTGGGCCTGGCACTTTCATCGTTCAGTGCTTAACCGAACGCGTGTCTATGACGGGCTCAAATCGAACTAGCGTTTTTTTCCTCTCTTTAAAAATCGTTTTGTCAAAAACGTATTTTTTTTTTTTTTTTGTGACACCATTGCCATTTATTCAAAAAAGGAATTTGTATTATTATGAGAAGAACTAAACATGCCCTATCTCGATATGGATCGAGCTGTGAGTTTTTTTTTTATATAAACATTGTGTTTGATGGTACAAACTCGACGATATACTAAAATTTGTCTTCCTCCCATTGATATCATGGATAACATGTTTGTAGATCCCAAAATCATCTTGTTGACGACGCTTTGAAATCACTACTAATATGTTACCATCAGCTCGTAAGTCTAAAGCTAGAGACATCCCTTCTATGCGCACGATGGACTTCATCACCTATCGATTAACAATGCCCCCAAAGAACGGCCGTTAGTCGCCGATCGCAGTGCCCACCTAACGCCCAAGGCCCCGCCCGACACCTAACGCCCTTTGTCTTCCGCCGCATCCGATGCCCCCCGCCCGTCGCCCCCCGCCGCCCGAGCCCTAGGGCGCCACGGGCGCGGGCCTCCTCCTCCCCTCTTCTTCTCCCCTAACCCTAAGCCTAGACGACATTGCCGCGCCGCTCCTCGAGCTCCAACCCCGCCGCCATGGACGACCTCCACGCGCCGCCTACCCATACCCAACCGGATGAGTCCGCCCCCGCCCGGCTGGGCGCGCCGCCACCGAAGCTCACCGCGGCCGCACGGCCACGGATTCTACGTACCGGGTCATTCTAGAGGGGGGGAAACGCCGACGCTAACTGGGCTGGAACACTTGCCGGGGCCGCGCTGCCGCGCTCTCCAACGTCGCCGTTGCCGTTGTCGCCAAGGCGCCCAGCTCGCCCTGTCGCCATCGCCCCGGCGTAGTGCCGCGGACCCGCCCAAGATAGGGTGAAATGGCGCGGACCTTCGGCCACAAGATTGGCGGCCGAAGAACACCATTAAACACCCATCCTATCGCTATTGCTGCTGCCACTATCATGGGAAGATCGCAGTTGCCTCTGCTCGGGCTGTTCCGTCCGCCTATGCTGCAACGTAGCCAGGACTAAAACAGCCATGTCCTGGAACGTACTATGGTGAAAAATGTATTTTTGCTGGACGTCACCGGCGCGTGGGTGAAGTTTGTATCCCACAGCCACATCCACAAAGTTCTGTGAATCTGGGGCTCCAATTCAGGTGCGGGCCGGACGGGTTCCATTAGTATTAGTAAGTACCAATTTAGCCCACCAAAGATCCACAGCCAGCCCAGCCCACGGTATAACCCTAGCCCCAAGGTATTTAACCCCAGCGTGCAGTCGGCCACGCTCCCCAGCAGCACGCGCCGCCGCTCGCTTCGCCCGCTCTCCTCTCCCGACCGCAGCCCGAAGGTGAGCCCCCAACGTCCCGCCGTAATTCACAAGTTTTGATTCTGTAGTTGTTGAATCAGGACTGAATTCTGTAGTAGTGGAACCAGGAGATCTCGAGGTCTGTTTGGTGTAAACATGTTCTAGATGCGAATTTGTTTCATGCGCATGGTCAGTAATGTCTAGATGCATATGCATATCTGGTAGTGTATTGCCATGTTCTTTTGAACTGATCGAAAAAGTGTAAGCTGAGTTGATGCGTAATGAAATTGTTAATCAACTTCGTATGTTGTATCCTGTATCGGCAATATCTTACCATTTTTCTTGTTTTGACCCCTCCCCGGGATGTACAAGTGTACACAGCCATGCCAAGTGACCACACCATTGCTATTGTTTCATTTAATCTCACCCTGTACTCTCGCTTCTCTCGTTGCAGGAACGTTGCTTGCACTTCCGGCGGCGGCAACATGAGGTACCACTACATTTCTTCTGTTTCACTGTGGATGTGTGCTGCTTTATCTGTTGAACATGTGAATATCTCTGTAACGTGATGCATTTAGTTGAAGGTGACATTGTTTGTATATTTATAGTTGGCTGATATGGCTAGCTCTGCATAGTAGTTACCATTCATTGGTTATTTGAGCCTCAAATGTGTAGATTTATATAGATGTTTGATGGTATATTTTCCATTCCTATTTTCATTATTAGTTTGTTTCTATGATCTGCCCAATATTTGAATGTCACCATTGGCGGCAGATCAGATTCTGTACAGTTTACTTTGTTGTATAATTTGGCAGATTGAAATTAGCATGCCAGCAATTTCTCTTAGTGCTGATTTGGTTCCTTGTACTAATGTAAATGTGGCGGTTGGGTGAATATCTAACTCGTTTATCTTAGCAAGTTGGAGTTTTCAGGATTTTTTCTGTCTTACTAACCCATTGTTTGCTGCATTATATTAGAAGACTGCAGGTTCAGTTTTGTAATATACTCCTGTTGGGTAGCTAGTTGCTTCCTGTTCCTTTTGGTTTAATAACCTTGTGCAATCATCTGTGTTCCCTGAATTGGTTTCTTAACAAATGTCATGTCAAAAGATATATGTAAATCTAAGACACTTTGCTATGCACATGTTAGTATAGTATTGTTTGCAAAAAAAAACCCAAGGGCCTTAATGCATTTTGCAATTAACTGGTTCATCTTTTCCTTGTATCAGTAAGCTGCAGAGTGATGTTTTGAGGGAGGCGATTGCCTCACTACCAATGATTCCCGTGAGAAGCAGCGCAAAGTTTGTTGAAACCATTGAACTGCAGATTGGTCTCAAGAACTATGACCCTCAAAAGGACAAGCGTTTCAGTGGTTCGGTTAAGCTGCCTCACATCCCTCGCCCTAAGATGAAGGTTTGCATGCTTGGTGATGCTCAGCACGTTGAGGAGGTATGTTATGCTTCTATCATTGCATCCCATGTTTTGTGTAATTTTTTTGTTCTCAGAATTTCAATTGTTTGCTCTTCTATATTTAAGTTGTATGCTTATATAGTATATAACTCTGCATGACATAAAGTTTTGAATTGCTGAATAGAACCATACAAGTGTCCTTTCAGACAAGTTCATTGGTAATGCCTTTGCCTTGTTTGGCTTTGTTCTGACCTATCTGTTCTAATGTTGGTACTATGCTGTATGTAGGCAGAGAGAATAGGTCTAGACAGTATGGATGTGGAAGCCCTCAAGAAGATGAACAAAAACAAGAAGCTGGTCAAGAAGCTGGCAAAGAAGTACCATGCTTTCCTTGCATCTGAGGCTATCATTAAGCAAATTCCTTCGCCTTCTTGGTCCTGGTCTTAACAAGGCAGGCAAGGACCTCTTTCTTTTCTGTCTGTTGGATCTAGTCTGTTACTATGTTTTAGTTTTTGTATTTAACTCAATCACATCTGCATTTATTTATTAGTTTAAGTTTAAATTGGTGGCAAACTTGAGCCTTATTTTGCCAGTATTATATTTTTTTTTTCACCTTTGTCAGCTGAACTGTATGCTAGTATATCTTGTGATGGTGCACACTATTATTGTTCCTTACGAGTGTATTGTAACTATGTTTCAAAGGATGGTTGTCAATCGTAAGGGTATGCTAAGGTTGGATAGGCCAGAGTTATCTTGGTTGGTACAGAGTGTATAATGCATAGGGATTGTCAGCTGTTTTTGTACATTGTTTGTAGATCTATTTATTTATCTTATTCCTTTTAATGGGAGCCATTAGCAATCCTAATAGGGTGTACCCAGTGCCTTAGGCTCCTGCCCACTGCGTGTGGTCTGGGGAGGGGTGATTAGCAATCCTAGTGAGTTAGTTTTCTATTCTTGGTTTTATAATGCCATCTTGAATGGCCATTGCAGCTATAATAACTTGTGAGCTACAATGTTGGCTATGTTTTGCATAAAAATGATGTCAAAGAGTTGATTTCCTTGAACTTCTGCAGTCTGCACTAATGATCTGTACTCATCTTTTCAAATTGTAACTTGCTGCAGGAAAGTTCCCTACCTTGGTGACTCACCAGGAATCCCTTGAGTCCAAGGTTAATGAGACCAAGGCCACAGTTAAGTTTCAGCTCAAGAAGGTGTTTTGCATGGGTGTTGCTGTTGGCAACTGTGGGATGGAGGAGAAGCAGATCTTCCAGAATGTGCAAATGAGCGTCAACTTCCTTGTTTCACTCTTGAAGAAGAATTGGCAGAATGTATGTGTCCCAATGCTCCTCACAGCTTGTATAAAATTCATAATTATGTACTAATATATGATTAACCACTGGGTTAACTTACATCTTGTGTGTGTATTTGCAGGTGAGATGCCTGTACCTGAAGAGCACTATGGGAAAGGTGTACCGGGTGTTCTAAAATTTCCAATTAGGCTTTAGACTTTCCAGGAGACTTGCAATTTTCCTTAGCAACCAATTTTTTGTGCAACTATCGAGGATTGAGTAGTTAAAATCCTACTCTTGTACTGGATGTTTTGGTTCTTGATACCGAACCGATGACATTATCTTATTTCAATGTTGGTGTCTTCACTAACAGGTTGCAGGCTATGATGGTACTTTATTTTCTTTTTTATCTTATTTCAATGTTGGTGTCTTCACTCAACAGGTGCAGGCTACGATGGTCCTTTATTTTCTTTTTGTGCTATATATGCATATGGCCGTCTAGTTTTTAACCCTGGTTGCTTTATCGCATCCAATGGAATTGGTGCATCTTGTCCTAGTTTGGCTTTGTTTCAAGTCACGGAATGGTCGGTGCCACCTGGCAGTGGTGATTTCTATGCGTCCCCATTGACAGAGAATCTCGGTGTATCCTTGTTGGGTTGGACTACCCGAAGAGTACCGTTTGGAGTTTTTGTTTTTACTCCATAGTGAGCTGTATGAAGTTAAACCAATCTGTATACGTAGATTCATACGTATACAACAGTGTAAAAATCAGTAGTTTAGCTGCGAGCTGCGTTCGGGTTTCTCCATAGTGAGCTGCCAGGTATGAAGTTTCGACTTCAAGCAAGCTGTTACATAAATTTTATACAGCTATACAGAGTAAAAAATAGAATCGATGTGTCGATGTATACGTACCCGTCATTTACGTCATCTATATGTCAATGTATACGTACCCATAATTTGCGTCGTCTATTGCGTTTCTCACAAGCACAACGATTACAGCGAAACAAGTACGGAGTTCATTGGGAATTGAGGAGAGATCACAACGCCTATTATGACTGATAGATCGGGCTCCATAATTCTGGGAGAAATACTTTAATAAGGGAGGAAAAAACAAATTCAGAGTCTTGAAGTGGGATTTGCAGAGCAGTGATCATCCCAGCTGACTGGTATATATGGTGGGAATGTCGACAATTGGTGTCCAGCGACCTTCAAGGTCTGCCATGGCCATTGCGGCCCTCACCAAGAATTATAAGCTGGCGTCAAAGAAAAATTAAGTTTTAAGGCAAAGATGGAAGAAACCTCCTGGTGAACGTTGATGCTGGATCTGATGGAAAATGGTGGTTGTGGTAGCGTTGGGTTGATTATAAGAGATTGCTCTGGTGGTGTATTAGCAGCAGGTCACAGTTATGTCGTTTATTGCGTTTCTCACAAGCACAGAGATTACGTCGTCTATTGCGTTTCTCACAAGCACAGAGATTACGTACGTCAACATATACACAAAACGGCTTACTCTGTATAGCTTCAACCAATCTGTAAACGTAGATTCACTAGTACGACGTCATCTATTGCGTTTCTCTGGTAATGTATCTGTTTCTCTGGTAATGTATCTTCTGGGGACACAGAAGCTGGCACAAACACAGAGATTCACGTTGGACGATACATACAGGACAACGACAACCACGAGTTTTGTTTTTATCGCATGTGCTGTTGTAGTTAGTAAGTTTGGGAGTCAGCTTCCATGATCTCAGGTCACATATAACTATGCGTGATCTTAATCAACGAAAAAAAAATGTTTATGCATTGCCGTTGTTACTGCCGCCAAAACCCCCGAACCAAGCTATAAAAAGGAGACCTAGCCAAGTAGACTTTCCATCAGCCAACCATCACCACTGAGAACCAAACAAAGCAAATCGTAGCAAGTGGTGTGTACACTGAACTGAAGTCATGGCAGGCCGAGGTCTGACTCACTTCCAGTGCCAGCTCATTGCCGCCATCCTGGTGGCGCTCGTCGCCACATGCCACGCCGGCAGCATCGCCGTGTACTGGGGTCAGAACGACGGCGAGACGTCCCCTGGCCAAGACGTGCGCGTCCGGGAACTACGAGTTCGTCATCCTCGCCTTCGTCTACAAGTTCGGCAAGGGCCAGAAGGCGGACCTCAACCTTGCCGGTCACTGCGATCCCGCGGCGGGCGGGTGCAAGTTTCTGAGCAAGGACATCCAGTCGTGCCAGAGCAGTGGTGTCAAGGTCCTGATCTCCATCGGCGGCGGCGACGGCAGCTACGGCCTGGAGTCAGAAAGTGACGCAAAGGAAGTGGCCGGATACCTCTGGAACAATTACCTGGGCGGCACGTCGTCGTCACGCCCCTCGGTGACGCCGTCCTTGACGGCGTCGACTTCGATATCGAGCAAGGTGGCGCCAAGTTCTGGGACAGCCTCGCCAGGTAATAAACTAATTAACTCTCAGAGCCGCGATTCGTCGTATTGAGTAGACGATCCTGACATGGCTGCACGACATGCATGCAGGGACCTCAAGAAGTTGGGTAAGCAGAAGGGCAGCAAGGGGGTGCTCCTGAGCGCGGCGCCGCAGTGCCCGTTCCCGGACGAGTGGGACGGCGGCGCGATCAAGACGGGGCTGTTCGACTTCGTGTGGGTGCAGTTCTACAACAACGAGCCGTGCCAGGTGAGCGCTGGCCACAAGGCGTTCCTGGCCGCATGGAAGCAGTGGGAGTCGGTGCCGGCGGGGAAGATCTACCTGGGACTGCCCGCGTCCAAGAGCGCGGCCGGCACCGGGTTCGTGCCGCCCAACCAGCTCACGTCGCAGGTGCTGCCGCTCATCAAGGACTCGCCCAAGTACGGCGGCGTCATGCTCTGGTCCAAGTACTACGACGAACGCACGGGCTACAGCAACGCCATCAAGAGCCACGTCTGATGTTTCCCTGTAAAATGCACGCATGGTGTCGAAAAATGCATCATCTTTGTGGGTGGCTGTGTGCTTATGTTCGTCTTACAGAGTCGCGAGACAATGCTTTCTGTAGTGCGGTCAATTTTCCTGTACCATGTTGGGTTGTGCTGCAGATTCATTTGTTTCGCACATGTTTGACGTATTATATTAAATAAAAAAGGGATCAGGATGCTTTCGTTGTGCTATAGTTTGCGTATTGAGAAAATCTGTATTCATGTCTTGCGCTTCTTAGACTAGCCGCTTAAATTTCTATTCATAGTTGACTATTTTTCAAAGAAAAAAAAATAGTTCGGGTATGATTTTTAGCCATCCATTTTTTTTGTTAGCTCAAATTTAGAGGGATCTTGAGTAATGCAGGTTTATGTAGAGACATGGCCAATGCCGAGTAATATTTAAAATTCATATATGACGTACTTTAAAATGTCACCTTTGCCAAGAGTATTTTTTTAACCTAAAAACAGCTCCCTCTTAGTGAAACAGACCATTCTATAACTGCATAAAACATAGGGTTTACATTTAAAACAGACGCTATTAGTGTGTTGTTCAAATAAACTTCATGTCAAATTAATTTATGATATGAAAATGGAAGTCCTGGAGGTCCTGGGTGCTTGTTCTTAGTTCCACCTGTGTCGATCAAGGACTGTTCGTTAGTGGCACTATGGAAAGCCCTAGTTTGATTTTTGCGTAATTGATGAAACCTAGCTGGTACCTTTGGCTCTAAAGTGAAATGAGATAAGTTGGCAACACTAGATGTTTGTGCATGGTGGCTAAGTGGAGAAGGTGACATGCTCATGAAGTTGGAGATGATGGTCATTGTGTCATGTTGAAAAGCTCCAATTTGAAAAGAAGGAGAAAAATAAAACCATGCATCTCAAGATTTTGTTTGGCACTCAAGACACCATGGAGGGTATGAGTGATTTAGGTTTGATAACTATACTATAAAGAGGGGAAAACTTCAATTGTTGTACTCACCTAGTGCCACTAACTTGAATTTCATATGGTATTTGCATTTTGGGTTAGTGTCTTGAGAGATGGTGAGAATTCCCTTAAAAGACTTCAAAAAATGATATCAAATATGCTCATATGGTTTGGCATATCGTTGGATGAGAACCTTATGCTTTGGAACAGATTAGTTGGTCTTATGGAAGAAATAGCAGCCCGACCGTGATATGCTACCGAAAGGAAGGAAGAGGGCAGGTTGCGCGCCCACTACCGAAGCCGATGGGCGTCTTTGTGCACTTCGACCCTAGCCCTTTGTCCTTATTTGGCCGATGTCATTGCTGCCGCGTTATTTCTTGCGCTGCGGCCTCGCGGCCGCGCCTCCTGGCCCAAAGTCGTTCCGCATTTCTTTGGTCCATTGTTGACGCCGAGTGGTGGAGCCGCTGGAGGCCGGGTCCATTTTTTGAGACAAGCTGCCGCCGCTCATATACTTTCCTCCCATTGGTACAACAAGGCGGGGGCGCCAGAGGGGGCACCGCCCCGACCGTTGGGGAACCCGCCATTGGTGACCAGGGAGTGAGGCCGATAGGGATAAGTCCCAACGCGCCCCCCGCCATGGTCTTGCTCTTGCCCATCTCGAAAATTACAAATGAGTTGTTTTTCCTCTTGCTCCTCTCTTGCAAACCCTAAGTGAGCTCTAATCTTCGATCCCTCCACTCCATTGATTTGAGCTTTAATCAAGTGAGGGATAGCACTCTAGAGATCAATTTAGAGATCCAAGAGGATCTCCTCCTATTGGGGAGGTGACCTCGCTAGCCGGGGCACCCGCGGACCCCGCGCTATAGGACACGACCCTCAAGTTGGGACAAGTCCCCGTGGACGATGTTGAGCTAGAAAGATGGAGGTTGGAGAGCTAGAAAGATGGAGGTTAGGGAGGGTAACCTCGTAAGGTCTCCGTCACCCTTGTTTGGAGTTAATCGGTAAGACACATTTCACAAAGTGGCGGTGTCTGCGTGAACGCTCGCCGTTTTTTAACTCGTCTTGTCTTCGCAGGATTGGATCAATGCTAAAGTCGGGAATGGAACGAGCTCGACCAAGCACGGTGCTATGACTCGGGAGAGCCCCCTTTGCACCAAGCTCAGCGTGGTAGCATGAACCTCGTGTGACCGCGACGTGGCGAGGGACTCAAAGACGAGGCCAAGGGGAGTAGATGTGTGAGTTTACTTGTATGACCTAGAAGGGTGTTTGTGCGAAATGCCCCTACGAGGGCCACGCTTTTGTCGGTGTGTGCATATTGTGTACTCTAATGTAAAAAGACGATCGTCCCCTCGACTTCCTATAAATACCCGAGAGCAATACGAAGGGGGGGTGGTGGTGGTGGTGGTGGGGGGGGGGTTCATTGGTGGCTAAATTAAAGGCCATATAATCACAATTTTACACACTACCTTCGCAAGCTTGTCTTTTTTGCGTTTACCTTCAGACCGAGACTCACTATCACCCTCGGCAACTCTAGCGAGGGTGCGGTGGCGCAGGTGCATTTACACTTTTCGTCTATCACTTTCTATCATGTGGTAGGCCCTCGCCCCTTCTCCCGTAGCCGCTGCGATGGTAAAAGGATAGGTGTGAACCCCACACCTCCCTCTCCTCTCTATTTCCATGGTGGATTCTTGTTCCTGAGAGGAGGTTGAAAAACCATAGTGCATTGTATTTTTGATTTAATTTCATGGCACCGGGTGGTGATTGCAATAGTGTTATTCTTGTTACTTTGGGTGATTACCATCACCTAGACGGTTGTGGTGTGGATTGATTGGTGAGGAGAGTTAGTGATTGTGTGTACCCCAATCAAGGCCATATTGTGAGGGGTTGTTGTGGTTCCGGTGAGTGCCAAATTCCAAATCTAGTGGAATACACGTGGCTTGTGTGATCCCATCTTGTGTTGGTAGTGCGGCACCCCTTTTTGAGTTTGGCCCGAAACCTAATCTTAGGTGCACACCTTTTAACGTTTATCTCTCCGAGGCCGGGCTCGCAAAAATTTGACAAAACTCTCTAAGGATCATGAGAGCCGGATCAAGAGAGCCCTCAAGACCAACACTAGTCTCCTCGAGGCGGGCTCATTTTACATTGACATCTCTCTAAGATCACTCATGCGCACCCGGAAGGACTTTCAAAAGGTCACCCATCGCTCTAAGCCAAGTATGCTTAACTTTGGAGTATTAGGGAGATGGGCTTCGAAAAAGAAGTTGCAACTTATTGGTATGAGTATTCTATCAACCTTATTAAAATTTTGGAGAATTTTGTCACATATGTAACAGAACATTTCAAATTGCAGGGGCCCACTGATGTACTAATTATCGGTTCAACAACCTTTAATAGTCACATATGTTCACCTATAACCCGAAAAGCACTATTAACTATTCCAACCAGGATCCGTTACAAGGTCATTGCAGTATTACAACACTTTTCAAACATAATCGAGAGAAAACAAATGGAAGATTTATATTACAATACTACTTTTACAACCATTTATTTGAAACAAGTTTCACAAAAATAAAAGTAGGAGTAGCGAAGAGTTTATTACACAAAAGATACTACTAGACCTCGCCCACTGGTCTTACCTCTCACTCATCATCACTTTCTTCCGAAGCGTGTCATGCAGCACGTTCCGGTGCAAACATGACTCCCAGATCCTGCAACATGGGTCAACAAACCCTGAGTACGGGAGTACTCAACAAGTCTTATCCGACTAAAGAAAATAGGAGAAGACTCGGGAATGCCGGTCTAATAGGAATCAAGGTAAGGCTTTAGCAAGAATCAAGGACTCTTTTGCAGAAAAGCTTACTAATAGTGAATCCTTATTTTCAATATTTTAATCTCAATTTGGTATCTCACCTACTCTAGGTGATCTTATACTATAGCATACACTTGTAGAAGTTCCATCACTTATTCCATCTCTTCACTGTTTCCATAATTAAGCTACGATGTAGGTGGGAAACCAAGTCTCCATATCCGAGAAGCACGGCGATTTCGAAATCGATTAACCCTGGGGAGTTCTTTCCACCACGACATATGTAGCACTTAAGCTTGCATATATCAACCCTTTCACGGATACTCAAAAGCGGGTTTTAGCCCCACGCCACCCGGGAGAATACCGTACACCTCCAATCAGGGACTTTAACCCACGAGGTAACATGTACTCCCCCCGGCTCTCCACTCCCGGTCTTGCGGTTTATGCGTTTCGATTTGACACCCCCAAGAGGGGGCTTACGGGTATGCGTCGGGACTTGGGGTCGGTGTGATGGGATGACACCCATTGGACTTGACGTGCCATTGGTCCAAAGTTCATCAGGCTTTTCTATGCGTTCCATAGTCTTGGTGCACATTACTTACAGCGCGGGTCCTTAATATTCAAGCCGAAATACTAGGCCTAGACTCCATTCTCAATGCAAATTACGATCCAGTCTCAACTTTATCACCATATCCGGGTATGGTTTCATCATATAACATCCTTTCTCATCAAATGCCTCTTTGGCGATTATAAGGGACTTGTCACATTTTGACTCAAAAAGTCTAACTAATATAGCCAAGCTAAAAGCGTTCTAGCATTTTAGCAAAGCAGGTTATCAAGGTAGATATTGAAATAAACAAGGAATGGTAATGCATCAATTAGGTTGTCACTCAACTCCTATCACCTAATGCAAAGCATAAAGCAAAAGGTGATATAAAGTTTTTGTAAAACACAAGGAATTGTTTAAATGAACCGGGGCTTGCCTTGATCGAGGAAGAAGTTTTGATTCATTTTGGACGGATTTCGATATTTTTCTATATTGAATCAACGAAGAAAAGCCCTCTTAAGTTGTTTTGATCAACAAATTCACGATCCTCTTCGCTCACTATTGGATTGAAAAAGAATAGTGCATGCTTAATATGATGCTATGCATATAAACATGAGGTGCACGGGTGCATGAAAAGATAAACAACTTCAGTACAACTTCCCTTCACGATAAAGTTGCAACCTAACAAAACCAACTTGTTGAACTACCCTACGAGATATCATCACTATTGCCTACGGAGTTCTCAAGGACCATCTGACAGTGGTGTGGTTTAGGGTTCACAAAACAACCCAAAATCTACCCAAAACCCTAAATTAGAAAGCATGAAACAAATTGTTTCTCACATGAAATGATAGGGTATGCAATAATAAAAATTTTAACTTTCTCAAAACAAGCTAAAAAATTTTGTACAAGTAGGTTAGGTCATAAAACAGTACCAAAATAAATTTCATGATTTTTGGATAAATAAAATAATTATTAAAAATCAAAGAAGATGCATTTTCAATTAAAATTTGTATTTTTAAATCATGCCAAAAGTATTCAAATTTCAAGTTTCAAATTTTTCGTGGATAGACATACTCATGGGAAGGCTACACAAAAAATTTTTCAGAATTTTTAAAGCTATATTTGAATTTATATGAAATTTACAAAATCAGGTACTATTCAAAATAAAGAAATTGGATAAAACATTTGATAATTGAAAAATGGGTTCGGGCGATTTTTCGGCCTGTTATCGGGCGGCCCAGTTACTGTTCACGTCCCAAAAACGAACAGCGGACCGCCCCGATGTTTGAGTGTTAAGTCGGACCCAACATGAGCGAAGTTGGCCCGGACCGTTCATGTGCGGCGTGAGTGTTCACCGGCGGTGTCAGCGCCAGCGCCAGCCAGCTCCGGTAAGCCGGTTCGCGCCGGCGTTGGTCTAAATGAAAAACCGCGCGAAGCGTGGCCGGGCTCAGCGGCGGCTTTGGTACCGGGGGCGGTCGGGCGGAGTGAGATTAGGAGGGGTAGGTCGGTGGAGAAATCGCGGCGTCGTCGGTGGCGAGGCCTCCGCGTCGGGTTTTGGACAAATCGGCAAAAGAAGGCCGTTCATGACCACGATGTCCAGGCGACTCCAAATGACTAGCTGGTTGGGTAAAACTCTCACACGGCGTGGTAGGTCGCTTCTTGTTATGGGCCGGACTTGGGAAGACGGCGACTCGGGGCGATTCCGACGAAACAGGGTTACTCGTGGCTAGGTTCCGGAGGGGCGCAAGAAGGTTGCGGAGCTGCTGGGCAAGATGGTTTAGCAAGAAAGTCGAAATCTAGCTTTATTTATGCTCGGAGGAGGAGGGCCGGCGGCGGCAATTTTGGAAAAAGGGAAAAAACGACGGCGACCGTGGCCTATTTATAGGCAAAGGAGGGACGGGAAGGTGGGCGGAGGGGTCGCGAGGCTTTTAGGTGGCCGGGCGTCGTCGAAATCGACGGTGGACGGCGGGCGCAATTGGCGCCGCGGTGGCAACGGTGGGTTGGTAAGGGGTACTGTTCATCCCCCCCAATAGTCGACCCTAATCTGAACTTTTCAAATTACTCCCAAATTTTGAACTAAACTCAAAAATTTCCAAAAAGTAACCCCCTTAATTTTTCAAGATCTACAACTTTCACAATTGGACCATTTTCAAATTCAGCCTCTAAGTTTGACTTTTTGAAAAGCAGTTCCAAAATTTGAAATTTGAATTCAAAATTACTTTTAAAATCATGTAACAACTTGAAAAACTTTGTACATGACTTTTGTTCCTCTCAACAAGATCTACAAACTAGCTTTTGAAAGTTTTCTCAAATTTTGCATAAATTTTGAAATATAGAAAAGGGGGTAATTAGAGTTTGAATGAAATTCAAAATTACTTCAAAATTTTGAACTAAACTTTGAAAACTCAAAATACCAACTTTGTTCAGTTTTGAAAACTCTACAAAAAATGCTTTAATGACCATACCCAAAATCTTGATAAATTTTGAATAAAATAAAAGGGGACAAACTAGGGTTGTGAATTAGGGTTTCCGGCAAGGGGATGGTTTTCGAAGATGGTTCCTCCCGTCTTTTAAAACCGACAAAGCAACCAAGCATAAAATAAACTTATTTTTTAGTTCAATGCAACACATGGTGGCTAATCATGCATGCTTTGCAATGATGGTATGATGACATGTGGGGTTTTAGTGTAATTAACACCGGGAGTGTTAGAACATACTCACCCCTTAGGAGACCGATGTCCTCGTCGGTCCGTGTTCAACTGATGTAAACTGATTGTTGGTAGTTTTATTACAAAAATTTTGTGTTTTATTTGATTTAATTTTGAAATATGTTTGTTTCTCTGTTTTTTCTCCTTTGGGCGTCTTTCAATTTGCCTTTCATTTGTTAAAGTTTGTCTTTTTTTTTTCGTTGTTTGTTTTTTTGGTATATGATGATCTTCTTATTTGTCTTTCATATCAAGCTGTAAACGTAGATTCTTATACAGAGTAAAAATAGAATCGATGTCGATGTATACGTACACACCATTTATTAAGCACAGAGATTACGTCGTCTATTGCGTTTCTCACAAGCACATAGATTCACGTTGGATGATACAAGACAACCACGATTTTTGTTTTTGTCGCATGTGCTCACCATCCATGATCTAAGGTCGCATATAACTATGCGATGACATTAATCGACGAAAAAAATTGTTTATGCATTGCCGTTGTTGCTGCCGCCAAAACCCCCAAACCAAGCTATAAAAAGGAGACCTGGGCAAGCAGACTTTCCATCAGCCATCACCACTGAGAACCTAACAAAAGCAATTCCTAGTAAGTGGTACGCTGAAGCCATGGCAGGCCGAGCTCTGACTCACTTCCAGTGCCAGCTCATTGCCGCCATCCTGGTGGCGCTCGTCGCCACATGCCACGCCGGCAGCATTGCCATGTACTGGGGTCAGAACGACGGCGAGGTGTCCCTGTCCAAGACGTGTGAGTCCGGGAACTACGAGTTCGTCGTCCTCGCCTTCGTCTACAAGTTCGGCAAGGGCCAGACGGCGGACCTGAACCTTGCCGGTCACTGCGATCCGGCGTCAGGCGGGTGCAAGTTTCTGAGCAAGGACATCCAGTCGTGCCAGCGCCGCGGTGTCAAGGTCCTGATCTCCATCGGCGGCGGCACCGGCAGCTACGGCCTGTCGTCAGAGAGCGACGCGCGGGAAGTAGCCGCCTATCTCTGGAACAATTACCTGGGCGGCACGTCGTCGTCTCGCCCCCTCGGGGACGCCGTCCTTGACGGCGTCGACTTCGACATCGAGCAAGGTGGCACCAAGTTCTGGGACATCCTTGCCGGGTGATAAACTAACTCTCGGAGGCTGAGGCCCTGTGCCGCGACCGCGATCCGTCCTCGTCGTTGCAATCACTGCGCGCTCGTATTGAGTACACGATCCTAACATGGCTGCACGACATGCATATGCAGAGATCTCAAGAACTTGGGTAAGAAAAAGGGCAGCAAGGGGGTGCTTCTGAGCGCGGCGCCGCAGTGCCCGTTCCCGGACAAGTGGGACGGCGGCGCAATCAAGACGGGGCTGTTCGACTTCGTGTGGGTGCAGTTCTACAACAACGAGCCGTGCCAGGTGAGCGCTGGCCACAAGGCGTTCCTGGCCGCGTGGAAGCAGTGGGAGTCGGTGCCGGCGGGGAAGATCTTCCTGGGTCTGCCCGCCTCCAAGGAAGCGGCCAACAGCGGGTTCGTCCCCCAACCAGCTCACGTCGCAGGTGCTGCCGCTCATCAAGGACTCGCCCAAATACGGGGGCGTCATGCTCTGGTCCAAGTACTACGACCAACACACGGGCTACAGCAACGCCATCAACAGCCACGTCTGATATTTCCCGTGAAGTGCACGCGCGCTGCTTCGTGGTGTCGAAAGATGCTTCATCTTTGTGGGTGTCTGTGTGCTTATGTTCGTGTCACAACGTCTTACAGAGTCTATCGTGAGACAATGTTTCCTGTAGTGCGGTGAATTTTCTTGTACCATTTTGGCTTGTGTTGCAGATTCATTTTGTTTCTCACATGTATGACGTATTATTAAAACATACATGCAGTTGAATAAAAGGAGCTTTTGGTTGTGCTATAGTTTTTATCAAGATCCTATGTATACTTTTCTATCCTCCCCAATGGATCTCTTCTTCCACCACTGCGCATCTCCTCCTCTCTCCTTTGTTGGTGCCATTCAAGCTCTCAACCCCCTATATTTCTTATCAATCCTCAAAGAGAAAAAGTGCCCCAAACTTGATTAGAAAGTAGATCCACTGTTTCCAAAAGTCTAAGAGCACTTGGTTTGCGTTTAGCTGGCGGTTTGTATCTTTAATCTAGGAGCCTTGCTCTAACCAGCTGATTGTCGCCCCAGAGTTTACCAACTTGTGTGGAAGCCTAGAGAGGTTTGTAACCTTCGTGCAGATAAGAAAATCAACAGCCCACCTCAAGAATTCACTCTCTTAACTTGAGAGGGAGGTAGGGTTGCAAAACCCTAGCCTTTGTAACAAACCTCAACAATGTGAACTTGTGCTATATTTTTTTATGAAGATCCTATGTATACTTTTCTATCCTCCACAATGGTCATCCCTTCTTCCACCTCTGCGCATCTCGATCAAACCGACCTGGTGCTCATCTACTCTGTCCTCCATTGGTGCCCTTTGAGCTCTCAAGCATCTACTTGATATTTCCCATCAATCCTCGAGAGAAAAGTACCCCAAACTCAATTAGAGATTAGATCCATTGATTCGAAAAGTCTAAGAGCACTTGGTTCGTGTTTTAGCTAGGTGTTTGTGAAAATTTTATTGTGGGCTAATTATTGTATGCTTGAGCTGTAAAAAAATTTTCATACTCACTGGATTATGTACAACTTAGTTATTAGTTATAGATTTATTTAGGTTTATGCTTGTTAAATCTAAAAAAATATATAACTAAATTATACATAATCTAATGAGTATTAAATTTTTACTACGCCTCAAGCATACATACAATAATTAGACCACCATAAAAATTTCAACACAATTGGACCATAGAAACCGTAGCTATGAATTATTCTAATTAGTTAAAAAGAAAATCATAGATCTATTGGTGTATATCTACTTATTCTAATATTATATGTTCACTATGTATATCTACTTATTTAGAGTCCAACAAAATCAAATTTTCTATTTTATAATTTTTTTATGGTTTACTATGATTTTTACAAGATTCAACCGCATTATATGATTTCTCCATTTGGAATATGACGTGACTATGGATGGGAAGTCACATGTGGAATCTTGTGTGTAATAATTTACACATTTTCCAAACCCATTTTGTAGGAGGTGCTTATTCTCCTCTCATCTTGCTCCAAGATTTTATAACTGCAAAGTTTGTAAGGGCCTTAGCTCGCAGGAGTGGCAGGTGGGCTCAAGCCCACCGGTTTTGGTGCTAAATTTGGCCCTGATAGCAAGGAATGATCTTTATACTAAAAAAAAATGTCTTGTTGTACTAAAAAAAAGAGTCTTGTTACCTATGGTTTTGTTTCTAAAAAATTCTGCTAGGTTGTGCAAGCGCATGCATTAATTTAAAAAGAGAAGTTAACAAACTAAAGTCACTCTGTGTTTTTTTTGTCAAAAACAAGGCCATTGAAATATGATACTTTCCCTAGAAATCAGCTGGGAAATAAAAATGGAAATGATTGTTAGCATTATGAAAAATTCAGCTCTTGTTGTTACATGTCAGTGTATATCTCCTCTACGTATCAAGAGAATGCATAAACGCTGGCATTTTTTTACTGCATACAATATATCTAATAAATAAATATAAAACCAGAAAAGAAGCATATATTTTGGGGAGAATTAGGTGTATGTTCCTAGAAAAAAACCCAGCTTAGTTGTTTTGGTCCTTTTTTTCAATCGAATTTGACTCTATGGTCTCAAACCAAATTTTATTTAGCTGACCTTCCGTCCATTTTGGGTCTCTATCGCGAGTGATGTTGTGGTTTAGTTGAGTACGATGGAGAGTATGACTTTGAACTCAGGCACCAATGATTACCCTTCATTGATCATCACAGGAAAGGTAACTGCGTATGGGATTACTGTAAGTAAGAAAAATAAAACTTTACTTAACCGCAACCACTTCAAGGTAAATTCAATTCACACAGTTGTGCAGACGCAGAACGGCACGAAACCTACTCAAAATTCTCTGCACGGCGTTCATATTGCTAACGCAATCCGTTATAAAAGGAGACATGAATATGCACACTTCGGCATCCCATCTCAGCTCTACTCAATAGTCAATACTACTCGTAGAAAAAGTTCTAAGGTTGCTAGAGTTGGACGTTGGGCACCCTCGATCAAGCCATGGCAAACCGAGCTCTTGCGCCATTCCTGCTCGTGGCCACCCTCCTAGTGACTCTCTTTGCCACATGCCATGCCGGTAGCATCGCCATCTACTGGGGCCAGAACGACGACGAGGCTTCTCTCTCAGACACCTGCGCGTCAGGGAACTACAAGTTCGTCATCCTCGCCTTCGTCTACAAGTTCGGCAAGGGCCAGACGCCGGCGCTGGACCTCGCCAGCCACTGCGACCCCTCATCGGGCGGCTGCACGGGATTGAGTGACGACATACGTTCGTGCCAGAGCAGCGGCGTCAAGGTCCTGCTCTCGATCGGCGGCGGCGACGGCAGCTACGGCCTGTCGTCCCAAGGCGACGCGCGGGACGTGTCCGCCTACCTATGGAACAATTACCTGGGCGGCTCATCGTCGTCGCGCCCCTCGGCGACGCCGTCCTTGACGGCATTGACTTCGACATCGAGCTCGGCGGCGCCAAGTACTGGGACAGCTTGGCAAGGTAAAACTCTCGCAGCCTTTCTCCTCTTGGCACGCTCGGTTGTGTTGGTTAACTCCGCGTTTGCTCACGCCTCCACCATGGCCGCACGCCGTGCAGGGACCTCAAGAACATGGGCAAGAACAACGTCGGCGGCAAGGGGGTGCTCCTGAGCGCGGCGCCACAGTGCCCGTTCCCGGACGAGTGGGACAACGGCGCGATCAACACGGGGCTATTCGACTTCGTTTGGGTGCAGTTCTACAACAACCCCGAGTGCCAGTTCAGCTCGGGGCGCAAGGCCTTCCTAGACGCATGGAAACAGTGGAGTCGATGCCGGCGGGGCAGCTCTTCCTCGGACTGCCGGCCTCTGCCTCCAAGGACGCGGCCGGCACCGGGTTCGTGCCCGCCAACGAGCTCACGTCGCAAGTGCTGCCGCTCATCAAGGGATCGCCGAAGTACGGTGGCGTCATGCTCTGGTCAAGTACTACGACGATCGCTCAGGCTACAGTGACGCCATCAAGAGCTATGTGTGATATATAACGAATACGTGTAGGATGAGCCTGTGCATACATATATGCTGAGTGTTAGTATTTATCGTCCATATTTTCATTGTGCTATTTATTGTACTTTTATGTTGTTGGTAGTCTGTCAGATTCATTGGTTTGTACATGTATAATGTATCACGCAGCTGAATAAAAGGGTGAGATCTTTTCCATTTGGAAGGAAGCACCGTTCAGTTCAGAAGATGTTACACCTCCACGGCTCTGGTATCTGATTATTTGGATGAGATACAACCTTGTAGTATAGACTATGAACCAACCTAGAAATAAACAGAAATTACGGTGTCTGACTTCAGCCAAAGCTGGATATTTTTTTTAGAAAGGCGGCAAAAAGCTTTTGCCGAATTTTATTAGACGAATAAAAGGAAAACCACAAGAACAAAAACCAAATACAACTCAATCCCAGGGTCCAAAACCGGAAAACAACTATAACACTCTTGACAAAACAGGACCGCCAGCACTCCACCGAGTGTGAAAAATAAAACAACTAAAGAGGATCCCTGGGATTCAACTAAAAAACTAAAACCACTTAAAACACAACTTCCACTATCCAGGTTGTCGCATTGCTTGCTGGTACTGAAGGATATTATCTTTGCATAGTAACGCAACTTGATGCGGCTGTACTGATTTATTTTGGAAAACTCGCCGATTCCGCTCCTTCCATATGTTCCACCAAAAGTAAATCATGATACCGTCGAACGTCCCTCTTTTGGTTCTTGTCAAACTTTGTTCTACATCTTCGCCAACATCTATGAATCGATCCTGTCATATCTACTGTGTCCAGCACTGCTAGATTGAACCATCTTTTGATTATCTCCCAAACTTGTTTTGTGAAAGGGCAATCTTTGCATAAATGCCTTGGAGTTTCGGATTCAATTGTGCACAGTTTGCAAATCGGATCATTTTGCCAATTTCTTTTCGCCAAATTGTTTGTTGTAAGGATCTTATTATGAAGCAAGGTCCATACGAAAAAACGGCACTTAGCCTCCGTCTTTGCTCTCCATATCGGTGTCAGTTTTAGTCTGCTGAAGGATCCTTGAAACTATATCTGGTACGCGCTCTTTGCTGAGTATTCTCCATTTGTGGTCCATCTCCATCTAATTGTGTCTTCTACACTCGCATCCAAAGGAATCCTGCCAACCATTTCCCAAACTTTAATGTACTCATGTAGTTCTTCTGGTCCATCAATCAGAGCAGTGTGTGCCCCCAACGGTTGTTTCTTAGTGCGTCAGCCACTAGGATCCTCTTCCTTCTTGTTTTTGGTAAAGACGCGGTGCAAGTGATTTCGCCGTTTGTCCCTCCAACCACGATGATGTCCAAAATCTAGCTGTTTCACCATTCCCCACAGTCACCACTGTGGAGGCTGCAAGAGTTCCTTGTCCCGCTCATCACATGGAAGATCCAGTTCTATCCATGCTCTATCTCGGTACTTCCATTGAAACCACATCCACCTCAATCTTAGAGCCCTAGCAAAACGTTCAAGATCCAACACTCCTAGTCCTCCCCTATTCTTTGGTCGACAAGTACTTGGCCAATTTAACAGCGAGTGGCCTCCGAAAATCTTGTCCGGTGTTTCACCTCTCCACAAAAACTCCTTCGCAGCTTATCAATCATTCGTATCAACCATTTGTGTTCTGGAAATGCTGTCATATGATAAATTGGTTGCGAGGATAAAACCGTCTTGACTAGAGTTTCTCTTCCCGCCACGTTGAGAAGCTTTCCTTTCCAACCCGGCAACCTTGCTCCCACCTTGTCGATTAGAGGCTGCACATCTATTCTTCGAAGCTTTCTGATATGCAGAGGAAGCCCTAAATATTTTCCAGGGAATTTTCCTATTTTCCCGGGGAAGTTTTGCAAAAGTTGTGTGACCGTGGCCTCATCCACTCTTATTGGAAAGATCTCCGTTTTGTTGATGTTAATCTTTAGTCCTGAACAATCCCCAAAAAATGTTAACAGCTTGAGGAGGGTTTCTAGATCCGTAGCCGATGGCTTGCAGAAAATTGCCGCATCATCCGCATATAAGGAACATCTGAGTTTAGCTGCATTTGGTAGCACCGGCTTCAAAAGGTTTTTTTCTGCTGCCATTTCAAAAGCTGAATATTGACGCTTATGTTCTTACAATTTGGCACTCCTGCCAACAATAGAGGCTCAGCCTCCTCCTCCTGACAAGTTCTCCCTATCAGCTAGTTCATGCGCTACAGAATTACACTCTCGGAGGACATATTGCACCAGCTGCCATAAACTTCTCGGGTAGCATCTCTCTCTTTAAGTTCATGCACAAAGTTTCCCACTAATGATAATCTGTAATTCGGTCAAAATGATAATCCGTAATCATCACCTTTCAATGCCCAAATGACATGCTGTGCGTCTGCATGTTTCAAGAACCATGCTGTTGATGCCCAACTGAATTGCCGCATCAATGCCCTCAATACAGGCTTCCAACTCCATGTGCAAACTTCAAAGGATTACAGGCAAAGTCTACACGACCTGCGCCTGATTGGATCACCCCGCCCAAGTCATCTCTGATCACATAGCCCCATCGGCCGCTGCCATTCTCGGCCAAAAAGCTCCATCAACATTCAGTTTGAGGAAGCCTGGTTGTGGTCCTTTCCACTTCTGAATTTGCCCTCCCCACCGTTTCAGGCCAAGTATCTATCCCTGTCCACCTTCTCTGACAGAATTCCTGTCTTGCCACCAAATATTTTATAATGTAGTTTTTAGGCCCATTTAGATTTATCCTAAGTAAAATCTTTCTTACTTTTGACATTTCATTTTAAAGATGGTATAGAGTCTGACAACAATTTTTTTTTGTTAATATATGATTTATGCAATTGGATTTGTGTTTAAAGTAGCTAATGAGTTTAGTTAAAGAATAACAGCAGATGGTCATAAAATGTACGTTCTCTAAAAAAACTAGTCCAAAGTAATTGAATACTTGCTTGCAAATTAACCATTCACGCAATTACGAAAATTAGCAAAAAGATATGTCCTTCTAAATTACCAACGTCTATCGTCTAAAATAAATAAATTCAAAGTGTCGCTGCCTTTTCAGCAAAAATTTGAACCCTGGCCCACACACACACATATAGTAACAGCATGAACAAAAGAATGCAAAACATCTATGCAGCTGAAAAGGGGCAAATTTTGTCCCATGTGATGTTGCGGTTCAGTTGAGTACGGTGGAGAGTCACGTTTGAACTCAGCTTCAATGGTTAGCCTCCATTATTGATTATTACGGGAAGATAAACTGCATATTGGGATTACCGGCGACAAATAAATAATCCAACTTTACTTAACCGCGGCAACCACTCGTGGTAAAAATTCACACAGGAGTGCAGACGAACCACGGCACCAAACGCACCCAAAATTATGTCCACGGCGTTCATATTATTAATGCTACTAACACTCTCAAGGCGCTATAAAAGGGGGACAGGAAATCAGGAATATGCACACTTCGCCATCCATATCCATCCCTCTACAAAACTCGTAGAACAAGTTCCTAAAGTTGCTATTCAAGTTGGGCACAAGCGATGGCAAACCGAGCTCTACCTCCGTTCCTGCTCGTGGCCACCCTCTTGGCGGCTCTCCTTGCCACAAGCCATGCCGGTGGCATCGCCGTCTACTGGGGCCAGAACGACGACGAGGCTTCTCTCTCTGATACCTGCGCGTCAGGGAACTACAAGTTCGTCATCCTCGCCTTCGTCTACAAGTTCGGCAAGGGCCAGACAGGACACCGGCGCTGGACCTCGCCAGCCACTGCGACCCCTCATCGGGCGGCTGCACGGGATTGAGTGACGACATACGTTCGTGCCAGAGCAGCGGCGTCAAGGTCCTGCTCTCGATCGGCGGCGGCGACGGCAGCTACGGCCTGTCGTCCCAAGGCGACGCGCGGGATGTGGCCGCCTACCTCTGGAACAATTACCTGGGCGGCTCGTCGTCGTCACGCCCCCTTGGTGACGCCGTCCTTGACGGCATTGACTTCGACATCGAGCTCGGCGGCGCCAAGTACTGGGACAGCCTGGCCAGGTAAACTCTCGCAGCCTTCTCGTCTCGTGGCACGCTCAGTCGTGTGTTGGTTAATTCGCGTTTGCTTACGCCTCCACCATGGCTGCACGCCGTGCAGGGACCTCAAGAACATGGGCAAGAACAACGTCGGCGGCAAGGGGGTGCTCCTGAGCGCGGCGCCACAGTGCCCGTTCCTGACGAGTGGGACAACGGCGCGATCAACACGGGGCTGTTCGACTTCGTTTGGGTGCAGTTCTACAACAACCCCGAGTGTCAGTTCAGCTCGGGGCGCAAGGCCTTCCTTGACGCATGGAAACAGTGGGAGTCGATGCCGGCGGGGCAGCTCTTCCTCGGACTGCCGGCTGCCAAGGACGCGGCTGGCACCGGGTTCGTGCCCGCGGGTCAGCTCACGTCGCAGGTGCTGCCGCTCATCACGGGATCGCCCAAGTACGGCGGCGTCATGCTCTGGTCCAAGTACTACGACGACCGCACTGGCTACAGTGACGCCATCAAGAGCCACGTGTGATAATTAGACATACATGTACAGGATGCGCCTGCCTGTCGTACATATGCTTGGTGTTAGCAGATCTGAGATCTTTCATGTTTATACGATTTACTGTACTTTTGTGTTGTTGGTAGTCCTTCAGATTTCATTGTTCGTCACATGTAGAATGTATCAGGCAGCTGAATAATGAGAGATCTTTTGTAAGGGAAATGCATCGTTACTGTTTGATTGCACCACAGATATAGGTGGAAGTTGGACATTTATGAATTTTAGCAAATAAATTAGGATTTCAAATTTTCGTGGGAGAAAATGAATTCCTAGTTCAATTTTTTAACTATAGGGTATCCATTAAATATTCATGGACATCCAACTACCTGCTCTGATCACAGACCTAGAGTCATCCGAACCTAAGTTTGAACCTATAAACTTGTTTGGATTGTGGCGCGGAATGAACCCATTCGGCATTGGTGGTAGGTCACATGCTGCAGTTCATTTTCCAGAATCAACTCATCCAGCGCAAAGCAAGGAATCGCTTTGACCCGATGAGTTTGATTCGACAAACCAAAACAGCCTAAGGCCTCGTTCATTTTGGCACGAAACGGCTGATACATCCCTATTGACATGGCCCTATTTGAAGTCATGTACTCAAACCTGGATTCAATCCCCATTCCTTCCTCAAATTTGTGTAGCGTTAGCCCACTTGAGGATCATGCCGAGGCTACATGCAACTGAAACTATCTCTCATCATCTAGAATCAAGCCAAGCCACTAGACTCGTGCAACGAAACCTTGTGGACTCTACATGTAGCTAAACATGCGGAGGCTATGAGCAACATACGAATCCCCACCGAGGCACTCCGCTTGCAACTGTGTGGATTGGTTCCGTGGGGAATCAATCACTTAGAAACGAAATGCTCTTGGTTGTTCTGTTAGATTCAACCATGAATGAAAACAGACCGTCGTAGGTATTTCTTTTCTCTTCTACGTCCGGAATCAAAATAGACATTATAGCTCCAGAATGAAGATGATCGAGTGAACTAGCAGGATTCACTCGATCCGGCCCAGAAACAGAAACATGCCTGTTTTTAACCTTGCACAAACGAACGAGGCCTAGGGCACGTTCGGTTCACACGGAATCAAGTACCGTAATCGATCCAACCAAGAACACTATTGTAACGCTACTATTCGGTGTCTGCCACCGTCCACTACCGGTTCGCTGGAATCAATGGAAAAACTTTCAGGTGGGGTCCCTCAACCCCGGTGATTGCCTACAAAAAAAAAAAGAACACTGTTGTATTTTACAGTCAAGCATCACCTGGAAACGTTGTGGTCAAGAACAAGTCCAACCAAACGGGCTCCCAAGCAGACAAGCAGTATGTCTTAGGGCACGTTCAGTTTGCACGGAATCGAGTCCTGGAATCGATCCGGCCAGGAATGCAGTAAGCATCACCTGGAACCGTTCTAATCAGGAATGAGTCTAATCGAACGGGCTCCCAAGCAGACAAGCAGTATGTCTTAGACGGCAATCACCATGACTGCAGGGGGACGAAGAATGTTGCTGAACCTGACATCAACCGAAATGTACTTTAATTTCACGAAGCTGAAACTCAAAGGATTCGTATAGAAATGGAACAAGCCAAGGAGCACGCCTAGTTCGTTCGGCCGGCTGTCCACTCTTCCGTCCACGAGCGCCACCGTGATATGCCGGACCAGTTACTATCTCTAGGCCCATCCCGTGACGCTCAAACCGCTATAAAATGGTGACCGGACATCGATCACACATTCACACTTCACAAGCACTAGCACACTGTCTTGGACACTTGGACTAGGCTAGGCATATATAGGCTTAGTTAGTAGCTAACGAGCTGGTTAGCCATGGCATTCCGACCTCTGACTCCCTTCCAACTCATTGCCATCCTCTTGCTGGCGCTCCTGGTTACGAGTCACGCCGGTGGCATCGCCATATACTGGGGCCAGAACACGGGAGAAGCAACCCTGTCCGCGACGTGCGCGTCCCGCAAGTACCAGTTCGTCATCCTCGCCTTCGTTTTCCAGTTCGGCCAGGGCCGGGCGCCGCAGCTGGACCTGTCCGGCCACTGCGACGCCTCGTCGAACGGCTGCTCCAACCTGAGCAACGACATCCGCTCGTGCCAGCGCCAAGGTGTCAAGGTCCTGCTCTCCATCGGCGGTGGCGTTGGCAACTATGGCCTGTCGTCGGCCGCGGACGCGCGGCTGGTGGCCGCGTACCTCTGGAACAGCTACCTCAGCGGCACGTCGTCGTCACGTCCACTCGGCGATGCCGTCCTTGATGGCATCGACTTCGACATCGAGCTCGGCAGCGCAAAGTTCTGGGACAATCTCGCCAGGTATACACGACTTTCGCAGCCACCTAACCTAATTCACGTTATCGTCGTTGTATGGTCGTTTCTAGTTCACAGATATGTTCATGCTCTGATCGGACACCACTGGACGCAGGGACCTCAAGGACATGGGCAAGAAAGGCGGCAAGGCGGTGCTGCTGAGCGCGGCGCCGCAGTGCCCGTTCCCGGACGAGTGGGACGGCGCCGCGATCAACACGGGGCTGTTCGACTTCGTTTGGGTGCAGTTCTACAACAACCCGGAGTGCCAGTTCAGCTCGGGGCGCAAGGCCTTCCTGGACGCATGGAAGCAGTGGGAGTCGGTGCCGGCGGGGCAGATTTACCTCGGACTGCCAGCCTCCAAGGACGCGGCAGGCACCGGGTTCGTGCCCCAACCAGCTCACGTCGCAGGTGCTGCCGCTCATCAAGGGCTCACCCAAGTACGGCGGCATCATGCTCTGGTCCAAGTTCTACGACGACCGCACGGGATACAGCTCTGCCATCAAGAGCCACGTCTGAATGTCTGATGGACTGATATGCCTTTAGGAAATTGCGAGCGTGCATGTATGCATCTGTGAGTGAGTGCGTGCGGACGGTGGATGCGGAATTGTCAGTTTGTGGTAGATAGTTTATATTTCAGCATGTGTTCTTGTTCGATCTTGTCTCGATGTGAAGCTGTCATGTTAGATCAGCTTTGCAGTTTTCAGTCACCATGACGCCATCCTAGTAGGTCCTTTATCAACAAATAAAGCAAAGACCATTCTTCACTTTTATGATTTACTCACTCCGTTTCAAATTATAAGTCTCTTTAATTTTTTTTAGAAAGAACCAGCAGATAGGGTAGTCCCGAGGACTAAAAGGTTTACAACTAGACACTAAGTACTGTACAACACCAAAAACGAAAGTAAAAGAGAGAGCAAAAAGGTGGACAAAACTAAGAGGGCGCGTGACAAAGGAGCCTCGAAAGGTGTCTTGACCCTGCCGAGCACCACAGTCTCGCCTCGTCTTTGATCTTGTGGAGTACTCTGAAATTCGGCGATTCCTCCCGCTCAAAAACTCTAGGGTTCCTTTCTTTCCAAACCTCCCAGCAGATTAGGATGATGAGAGAGCGCAACCCTTTCCTGCTCTTGGCCGGTTGCATGGACATCGATGTCCACCCAGTGTGGACGGAGTCAGATGGTGCCCATGCATCCAGGTGTAGGTTTTCGTTCTGAGTCCACAACGCCACCTCTTTCCAAAGCCGCTTGACGTATCTGCATTCCTTGAAAAGGTGCACGCCTGTTTCCGCCTCATGTCTGCATAGGGTGTAGATTGCTTGGTTAGGCCAGTTCTGTCTTTGCAGTCTGTCCGCCGTCCAGATCCTATCTTAAATCGCAAGCCAACTGAAGAATTTGCACTTGGGAGGCGCCCATACTTTCCAGATGATCCTCTCAAAGTTGGTGTGTGTCGCTCCTAAGAACTGTGCACGATATGCTGAGGATGCCGAGTATTCGCTGTTACGCTCAAGCTTCCAAGTAATGGAGTCTGGAATGTGCTCCGATAAAGTCAGCTGCCTTGTTTGTTGCCAAAGGTTTGTGTACTCCATGAGGTGTGCCGCCGTGAAGGTGGTGTGTCGAATGTTGATGTCTGTGATCCAGTTGTTGTTGTGCATGGCCTGTCGAATGGTTCTGGTCTTCCTTTTGGAGAAGTCGCTTTAATTTTTAAATTCATCCATTTTACTATGTGTAGACATATTATTATTCACGAACCATTTTTGTATTCGAAGTGAAGCAAAGTATATATCTAGATGCATAACAAATTGGATGTATCAAACAAATCAAAGCGACTTAGGCCAGTTTCAATGGAGAGTTTCACCTCCCGGTTTCCAAGATGTGAAACTTTGATATGAAATAGGCATCTCCCTCAATGTACAGTTTCATTGCACAGTTTCATAGGCTCAAGGGTCCCACAGTCTCTCTCTCATTGCATGGTTTAATTGCATAGTTCTATGGTGAAACAATATTTGTGTCTCAATGGGGTTTTACACCGTTTCCAACGCATGTGAAACAGTGCCCAAAGGTTTCACCATGGTGAAACTTTTTCCTTCTCTCTCCTAGGAGTTTCATGCAAAAAGTAAAATTTTACTGATGTGGCGCGACATTTAATGCGTATGAAACACTCATGAAACTCCTATTGAGACTGACCTTATAATTTAAAACAGAGGGGGTATATAGTTTGTGTCGATACCTCCCTATCCTCAAACTAATGGCTTGTATTCCTTAGCTTGTTTTACTTAGGGATTTTCATCAAAATACTAGTATTCTAATTGAATATTTCTTTGCAAAGATCATTTCAGTGAGTGAATAATAATTCGACGTATATGAGATTGCTAATAGAAAAATGTACTACATGGGTCTCAAATAAGTTTAGTTATATATAAACAGATTCATAGTCTTATGAAATGACCTTGTGCCCTAATTAAAAAAACTATCAGCCCTGTTCTGTTCCTAAGAATTAAGATAAAAAAGATTAGAAAACATTCTATATCGGAATAATAAGCACTTTCTAGATAATGGTTTCAACTTATAGGACTGAATATTGGAAACAAAAAAAGAATCATCCAATTGAACGAATGCTCCGAAGAAAGAAAAAAAATCAAAAAATTAAATGCACAAGAACTTTAGAAATGGAAAAAATATAGAAGCTACAACAGCGCTCTTTGTGAGACATATTTTGAATGCTAGAATCTAAGCATTTTAAGATAGATCTAGTAAAAGCTTGCTAGGACAATCCTCAATTAAAATGAGTGACCACATCCAACCCATAGCCAATCAGAAATAATCATACCTGGTCGTAAAATGTGCAAGACAATAAAACACTGGCATGTTGCATACTCCTATATTAATATTGGCCTATGTTATGGTCCATAAGACCTAATGCAGATTAAGGCTAGTGCATTAAACAAACACAACCATAGCAACACCCATCAAGACATGCTTGTACTATTTCTGTAAGGCAACCTCCCATCCCATAAACATAGAGGGCCACGATTGATTGGCACACCCAAATGGATCTAAACCAATCTATGTTCAAATGGATTTAAACAAATCTATATATCTATTGTTTACCTTGAAATCCCTATTCCTTTTGCTGAAGACGTAATCCTCAATTCAAAAACTAACGGCCGGTTATGGCAATCTTGTAACATAAACTTGCTCTTCTGTAACATAAACTTGCTCTTCTTAATACAATGATACGTGCAGGAGAGGCCGCAGCGTTCGTGAGGCCCTCGAGGGCGACCGCTGGTTGGGGGATATCACTGGTGCCAATACGGCAGCCGTGATGCTGGAGTGTGCGGAGCTATGCGATAAGCTTGTCGGGGTTGTCCTCCAACCGGGTACACCTGACCGGTTCGTGTGGAAGTGGACAGCGAGCGGCGAGTACTCTAGCTCATCGGCTTACCGTGCTTTCTTCGTGGGTTCCTCGGAGCTGCTGGGGGCCAAAGAGTTGTGGCGGACCAAGGCCCCACCCAAGGTCAAATTCTTCTTCTGGCTCGCCCTTCACGGGAGGCTTTGGACGGCCGAGCGGAGCATGAGGCATGGGCTCCAGGCCATGGCGGACTGTGTCCTTTGTTGTCAGGAGGATGAGACGCACGACCACCTCCTGGCTTCCTGCGTGTTCTCTAGGGAGCTGTGGTTCAGGCTGCTTCGGGGCTTCAGGATCTTTGCCCTCAGGTGGGAGACCGTCTTGTTGATTGGTGCCTTCGCTCTTCCGCCCAGGTACCACAGCTGTTCTGCTCGTCACTTGGGAGGTGTGGAAGGAACAGAACCGGCGCACCTTCGACAACATCTCTGTCATGCCGACGGCGCTCGCGGCGAGGATTAGAAGTCAAGTGGAGGAGTGGTGCGCAACGGGCTTCCGTGTGCTTGGCCCGCTCCTGAACGCTAGCTCCCTATTTTAGGTTTGAGTCGCACAATTGTTATCCTTTTAGTACACCCTTTCCAGCTGCGCCATTAGTGCCGGTGATTTGTGTTTGTGTATGGCCACTTCGCTAGACAGCATCTCACCAACAAGCAATGTGGTTGTAACGTAAAACTTTTATTTCCCTTAATGCAACACGTGCAATGGGCACGCTTTCGAAAAAAATACAATGATAGCATCTACAATCTTTGCAAGTTACATGAAAAAAAAAAACTAGTTGTTCCGTGTTTTGTGATCAGGAATTCAGGATATTTACCATTTGTTAGTTTGCTTATCAACCTAGAAAAATTGTGGAGCCTCTCTGCTTGTGCTAGACTGCGATCAGCACGGGAACCACCTTTTCCCATTTTATGTCGCCGATGGCTGCGCCTAACATCTATATAACTGTATTTTTCATCAAGTTGGAAGTTGGAATTTCAAATCAAAGTACTGCTAAAACTGAAAGAACGCAAGGAGCAGGCCCAGTTGGTTCGGACGGTTGTCTATTCCTTTGTCTAGCAATCCAGGCAGGGGCACTACAATCTTGACCAGTCTCCTTACTCTACGTGTCGTGGAGTGCTGGCCGATCCCTTAAAGTTGGTTCATATCCTTTGGATCGGCGACAGATTTGGCTGCTTTTTTTGGCTTATCAACCGCGAGTAGGACGAAGATACGTGACTGTCATGACGTCGTTCTGCTCTACAGACAGTCCCGATGAACTCGTCCCCTTTGCTGTCTGATTTGGCACAGGACGGCAGGAAGACGATTATTCATTTACTCTCGCTATCCGAACAACCAACCGAAGCACTCCATCACCGGCAGAATCGCATCGGTGGACCTCCGTCGTGTGCTTGGAAAGTTGCAGTGCAGCTGCAGATCATGAGGGCCTGGCTGGCCGTGGAAATGGACAACGATTCAGCGAACAGCTGAGTCACCTCTGACTGAGTAGCACCGAGGCCGACTTGGTTGCCATTAGCACTTAGCAGCGCGTGCGGTTAATGCACTGATTGCCACTTAGCACCGTGGAAACGCACTGTCCAACTCCAGTGTCCAGCACCTTACCCTCGCGCACTGAGCGTCTGTGAATTCTGATACAGTAAGAGGCAAGCGTGTAAATTTCAAAGAGTTGGGGAGAAATGGTCGTCGCACTTGGACGGCCGATTAGTGGATGCCGCTGTTCCGTCGCAAGTCGTAACGACGACCCTCGCGCACAGGTCAGCGGTCAACCACTGCCGACGCACTACCGTCGCCCCGTGCTAATGCAAGAAAGAGTAGAATATTAGACAGTGCCCTGATCTCGATGATAAGCCCCCAAATCTCAACCACAAATTGCGCCATGTCGTCATGCCTAGTTGGCCAGTCAACTTGTGACGGCTACCACACCTAACGAATGCTCAAGGATATCGTAGTTTACAACAGATTCATCATATAAAGACCAGGGATTGATCGACCTCCAAGCACAATTCATACTCACTAGCCCATACACCAAGAACTCGAGAAAAACCAAGATGGCTAGAAGCAACATCCCGTCTCTGCCAATGCTGCTGGCCACGGCGTTTGCATTGGCCGGGCTAGCCGCGGGAGCGCGCGGCGGCGGCGGCATCGCCATCTACTGGGGCCAGAACGGCAACGAGGGGACGCTAGCGCAGACCTGCGCCACGGGCAACTACAAGTTCGTCAACGTGGCGTTCCTCCCCACGTTCGGCAAGGGCCAGACGCCGGTGCTGAACCTGGCGGGCCACTGCGACCCGGCGAGCAACGGGTGCACGGGCGTGGGCGCCGACATCAAGGCGTGCCAGCGCCTGGGCATCAAGGTCCTGCTCTCCATCGGCGGCGGAGTCGGCAGCTACGGGCTCTCGTCGCCGGCCGACGCGAGGTCCGTCGCGGCGTACCTCTGGAACAACTACCTCGGCGGCAAGTCCAAGTCCAGGCCCCTCGGCGACGCCGTCCTCGACGGTATCGACTTTGACATCGAGAGCGGTGGGAGCTTGTACTGGGACGACCTGGCCAAAGCCCTCAAGTCCTACTCCCGTCGGGGGCGGAAGCCTGTGTACCTGTCGGCGGCGCCGCAGTGCCCGTTCCCGGACGCGTCGCTGGGGACGGCGCTGGGGACGGGGCTGTTCGACTACGTGTGGGTGCAGTTCTACAACAACCCGCCGTGCCAGTACAGCGCGAGCGCCGGCGTGGGCAGCCTGGCGAGCGCGTGGGCGAAGTGGACGTCCATCAGGGCCGGGCGGGTGTTCCTCGGCCTCCCGGCCGCGACCCAGGCCGCGGGCAGCGGGTTCGTGCCGGCGACCGACCTCGTGTCGAAGGTGCTGCCGGTGGTGAAGAACTCCACCAAGTACGGGGGAATCATGCTCTGGTCCAGGTACTACGACGGGCTCACGGGGTACAGCGACGCGGTAAAGTCCCAAGTGTAAGTGTAAGCTAGAGCCAGCAAGCCTCGTGTCATGTCGGCAGAGTCTGTACGGGTGCGATGCACATGCGTCCATGTGCCTACTATGTACGTGGTGCGGCCGCGGCGTTATTACATAATATAAGTTGCTTAAAACAAGCGACGGAAAGTAAAGCAAATGCAAATCGCAAATAGAGAATTGTACGGAACAAACGTAATGCTTCAAGCAAAATAAAAGAAGAGTAAAATGCAAGAATAGGCCATCAGCTTGTGTGGCTTTATCAGTTTGAGTCATCAACTTTAAAAGTGCATTTTTAGGACCAACATTTTTACTCGTGCTGCATTAATAGGTCATACCCCTTCGGCTCATGCTTTTTCGCTTACGTGGACAGCCAATGTGGCGTCCAAACTGGTCGGCTGCGCTCGTGCCGGTGAACGGGCTGCCCATGGACAGGTTCCGTCGTATGTCCGGCTACGTGCTGTTGCTGGACGAGCCCACGTCCAGGATCGACTTTGGCTCCGCGCTCCACATTGTCAAGATGCTCAGGACATGGCCGCCAAGCACGCCAAGACCGTCGTGTTCACCATCCACCAGCCCGGGTTTCGCGTCCTTGAGCTCAACGACCGCATCGTGCTCCTCGCCGACGGCACCGTCCGACTCCACGGATCCGGTGGCGGGGCGAACGGGGGCCGCCAACTCGCTCGCGACAGAGGAGCGCATCCTGGCGGGGCAGTTCGCCAAGACGGTGTTGCGGACGCCGCAGCGTGGATGGCGTAGTCGGTGCTAGCCGGGCGTTCCTCGGCAACACCTTTTTGAGCACCACGACAGGAAGCACCCGTGACAGCCGCGGCGGGAGGCGACACTGTAGGATCTGATGGAAGCCTAGAGGGGGGGTGAATAGGCTTACCCCCAAAAATCGACCTGTTAAAACTTAGTGCACTGTCAGTACAGATATGCGCGGCACTGCCGCGTATAGGCGCGGCACTGCCGCGTGAAAATAACTGACAGAGACAGAGAAGTGAACCGAGGCCTGTCGGGAAGGTCTGGCGCGGCACTGCCGCGTCCACGTGCGGCACTGCCGCGAGTCACTTCACAGAAGTGACTTCGAGGTGAATCTGAGAGCTATGAACTTGAAGTTCGTGATTCACACTCCTTCCTGCACACAAATACTTCACAGAGGACAGAGCTAATATGGCAGAAACCTTGCAACAAAGTAGATCGGGTCGAAGCCCTATCTCACAAGACAATATATGCAAGAAAGTAAAGAACACGAGAGACACAAGGATTTGACCCGTGGTTATCGCGCCACACAAAGCTGGGGTTACGCCCACGTTGTTGAGGTTGCCACACAAGGCTTAGCTTGCCCACCGGCTTGCTTTTTCCCTCGTTCACAAGTCTAGGGAGTTAACCCTAGAGATGTGGGGTAATGTATTGCTGTTGTTGTGAGGTTACAAACCTCCCAAGGCTGCCACACGAAGGGGGCAAGCTCAAGGGCGACGCCTAGCCGTCTAGGAGCAAGCTCCAAGAGTAAAGAACCCTAGGGTTCCGGCCAAACGTGAACCAAATGCTCTTTTGAGTGGGGGAAGTAGTAGATCCGGTCTTCAATCGAAGTTTGCTACCTTTTCCCTCAAAAATCCCTGGTGGGAAGTGAGAGATTGAGTGGGGAGCTCAAGGTGCTTCAATGGAGGTGAGAGAGAGAGCAAGAGGTGTGTTCCTGGCTTTCTGCTCGAGGTAGGAGATGAAGTGAACCAGGTGACCGTTGTGGGAGGGGTAGAATGGGTATTTATACCCCACGGACCCAACGGTAGGATTTAAGTGTGGCACCTTTGCCAAGATCGACCGCGGCGGCTGCTTGCCGCACCAATGCTGCGGCAGTGCAGCGCCTTGACTGACGACAAAGGTGAGAATCATGTGTAGAAGCTGGCTGGTCAGGCTTGGAGTGATGTTTAGTGTCTGGAAATGAGATTAGAGCACTTGGTCCACAGGTACCCGAGAATCCTAGGATCCCTCTTGATAGTACGGCATTTCCTAAACTCAAGATTCAAAATATGAAATAATTTAAACGCCTTGATCCGGAAACATCACCATCTCGCTTTAATGGGTGCCTTTGGACCTGTACATCAACTCCATATTTTATTCCCTGCATGTCATCTTCGTAAATCTCATTAGTTCCCTAATTCGGTGGTCATCAACGCCAAAACCCACTTAGAGCTTGATTGCACTTACAAGACCGCCCGGAGCAGCGCGGCGAGGCCAGTTTGGACGCCAGCACGAGCGCAGCCGGTCAGTTTGGACGCCAAAGCGGCTATCCACGTAAGTGAAAACATGACGCGAAGGGGTATGGCCTATTTATACAGCACAAATAAAGATGTTAGACATAAAAATATACTTTTGAAGTTGATGGTCTATTCTTGTATTTTACTCATAAAACAATATATTCAAAGATCCACCAAGCATGGCTGCTGCGCGTCACATAGGCAGCGTCACATAGGCGACATGCGACACAACATTTTCGGGGTGTGCTTCAATACTCGTCACATCAAAATCTTTTTACGTATAAATGAAATATTAAAAATAGTTAAATAAAAACTAATTACATAGTTTGACTGAAAAATACGAGACGAATTAGTCTATGGTTAGAGAATAATTAACAAATACAAACGAAAAGTGAACGTGGACACAGCTTTGATGGGCGTGCGTCGTGTAAAGATTGAACGCTCCGCAGAGAAACGTGGACACAGCTTTGATGGGTGTGCAACGACCAACGAGCATGTGTAGTCCAGAATTTTCTCTATTGTGTTTTGTTTGTACTCCTATCTCCGGAAGCGAAGGTCCAGTCCAAGGGACCAAAGCGTGCTTCGAATAGGCCTGTGATTGATTCAGTGAACTTTGAAGCGATGTGTCGCGTATGCCTCAAGCACTTGCCCTTCGCCGGCTGCTCCCAGCCACAGCCACAGTTTGTGTCCTCCCGATAATTCGAGGAGATGCGCGGCACTCAAGCTGAGTATGCAACCAGGTGAAGACAGCCGGTACCTCCAAAGTTTGCACTGCACGTCTGCACCACCGCGACACCTGTAGAACATATTCTGAAGGTCGAACATATTCTGAAGCGAGTATGAGCTTTCTACTTTCCACCAGCACCTTCCGCTCATCACCGATGGCATTTTCCCAAGGCCATGGCCCAAGCGTAGGGCGTAGGCCAGGATGCTTCTTGTCCAGGCATCGCCTTTTAAATACCGTGCGTGCAGCATTTCAGAGCTCGTGTAGTACTCATCTCGTCGCATTGGCACTCTTGCGCTAGCTCGTCTGTTCATCAGTACCACCTCGAGGAGCCAAAAACAGGTACGTGTTGATCGATCCACCACGCCCTTTTGCTTCCGTTTCCTTCTCCTTTCTGAACATGGACCTGTCGATTTTTTTCAGTGAAATTCTGATCCTGTTGCCAACAATCTCTAGCACGATGGCGACGACAGCTGCTGCAACGATGTACTCCCGTTCCCGCGGCGATGGCCATGCGGTGCCGGACTTTCTCCCCGTCGAACAAGACCGACGCTCCGCGCATCGCTTTCCCCGCGGCGCGACCGCCGAGCCTTGCGTGGGGCGCGGGCGGCGCACGGGTGGTGAGTCGGGGCCGGTTCAGGGCGTCGGCGGCGGCGGCCGTGCACAAGGTGAAGCTGGTCGGGCCCGACGGGTCGGAGAGCGAGCTGGAGGTGGCCGAGGACACCGTACATCCTCGACGCCGCGGAGGAGGCCGGGCTGGAGCTGCCCTTCTCCTGCCGCTCCGGGTCGTGCTCGTCGTGCGCGGGGAAGATGGCGTCCGGCGAGGTGGACCAGTCGGAGGGCTCGTTCCTGGACGACGCGCAGATGGCCCAAGGGTACGTGCTCACCTGCGTATCCTACCCCAGAGCGGACTGCGTCATCTACACGCACAAGGAGGAGGAAGTACACTAGATTCGTGCTGCACTGCTGCTGCTGTGTATATCGCCGAGTAATGCAGCATTTGTAGTCGACAGTGGCTATTTCAACCGTGGATGTTCAGATATTAGCAAGGCTTCTGTTGTGTCTGATCGGTGCGTTTGCCGAACTTTTTGGTTTTCATTTACATCCCTCTACGTTGGCTATCATATTGTGATTAGTAGTTCAGAGATGTATGCCACAGCTCACAGCACAAAACGAAGTTTAGAAATCTTTTTGTGTTTGTCTCCCTGTTTTGATACTCGTACACTGTCTACTGATCAAATGGAGGTTGCTTCCTTAAATTAAATTGCTTATTATCAGACCGGACTGTATGGGCCTTATAAGTTGAAAATCAATGAGAGCACAGACAAGGTCCAGCCCAACAGACTCGGGCCCTTACAACGTGTCATACTATTTCAAAATGGAAAAGAAAATGGAGAGGAAAATATAGAAAAATGAAAGAAAGATTTGTCTGATGTACTTACTACGTTGCTTTTGGGATTCGGTTTCAGACTACGTAGAATCTATGCAGCAGAAAACCAATATCATACTATCAATCTACCAACGTTTGGTAGGCTAAACTAAATTAGCTATACACAAGATGATTCTGGCACTATACCCTAAACTAATACACAAGATAATGCCTAAATAACGTACTGTATGATAATAACGACATCCATCCACATGATTGACTCCCAAATCAGCACCTCTGATTTTTCCTGGCCTGATCGGTGATCAGATTTCCTGCTGTTCACGATAAGGATTTGATTGCTTTCAAAGTTGAAACACCAGGGGATGGGAGACAGCCGACTTCTCGCATCAAAACGAGTCAACAAAACCACGCCATGTGAGAACCACGCCGGTAAAAGCTCTGCCGTCTGAATCCGCCATGTGCATGCATCCCTCCGTGGTGACGATAGGCGCCCTCCTCTCCGCACGTGTGGGTCAGACCGATAGCGCGCTGGCGGTACCACCGTTCCACTTCAAGCCCATTCAGAACTGACGTCATAAAAAAGAGCCTTTGGTAGTGGTAGAACGGTTTAGAGAGACGTTAATTGTGGCGTAAATGTGAAAAAGTATATTAGATTGTATGTGTCCAATTATATCCTCTTAAAAAGACCGCTGCTATCGGTGGTGTCGATTTGAGTGATTAAACACTTGGTTCGCAACTTGGGCAACTGTTAAATGTTCTCTGTCAAAAGCATATTTTTGGTTGACTATGGGTGTTCATAATCACTGATGTTTTATTTATTTCTACACTACTCTAAAAGATTCACATAGATCTGCTGCGGCTGGACCAGATCGGTACATTAGACAGTTAACCAATAACAGAAGTGACCTAAAATTATAGTCAGCCTTTAAGTCTAAATAGGTTAATATATTAAACTAATATAATAGACAACATAAATGCACTTACATCACATGACATTTTTTAATTTTGTTTGTTGAGATTTTCATTATTTTTCAGTTAAATATGGTTGGTCGTAAACTTAGCATGAAAAGCACATCAATGAATAGCGCACTTTAGAAATGAAAATAGATAAAACTAAAATAATGGTTCACTTATTTAAATTGATATAATACTAAAGTGCTAATAACCTTTAATGTGTTTATGGTGATAATATTTTATCTTGTATCTCATTTTCCTAGAAGGTGTTAACAACTAGAAATTGTTATAACTCATAAATTAAAAGACCAAATTAAATTCGATTACACCATTGAATTCGTTTCAATAAATTCTTCAAAACTAGATCTCACATGGATATATTTAGATAAAATTATAAGTGGATCCCACTGATGATGGTTGGTATAGAGTAGAGATATAAAGAAGGTATGAGTGCAGGGGAAAGTGCGGTAAAGGAGGGAATCTTAATGACTAGGATGTATAGAGGAAGGAAATAGAGAAACATGAGTGCGGATAGGCTTACAATGTTGGGCCATTACAACGTGTCATAAATGAAAGAAAGATTTGTCGATGTACTTAGAGCATCTCCAACAGTGCTTCAATAATTTAATCCCAATATCCATGAGTTTAGCAACTCCCAAAATGGTATTGGAATCGAAAAAAAAACATCAATCTCCAACAATGCCCAATACTTGACATCCAAAAACCAAATTTAGGTCCATCTAGAACAATTAGTTGGCCTGGTAGTTGATCTGTACCACGGCGACTTCTTCCACTCCTCGATCGCCTAGTTTAGTTTTGCCGCGTGTGTCGTTGATCCTTCCGCGAGGCAAAGCAAGCAAACGCATCTGCAATTCTGATGTGCACATGCCGATCTTTACATATATTTTTCTACATTTCTAGTACAAAGGTTATTAGACTGAACTTCTCTTGAAAGTTGAGCATCACATTGCAGCGTATCCTTCAGACTTGGTGTTGAACGCGTACGAGGCGTGGGCACGCAGTCCGGCTCGAAGCACGCTCCGCCGGGCTGGATGGCGCCGCAGTCCGCGCCGTTGCCACACGTGAAGTCCAGCGCGGGCTGCAGCCGCCCCCGACGCGGCCGCGTTCGCTACGCACCAGCTCGGCAGCGTGCCGCCCCGGAAGTCGAACTCGTACACTTGGTCCTGCGGTCCTGCGCAGTCGCACGTGGCGTCGAGCTGGGCCTTGATGTCCCCAGCTTCTCCATCGCGAAGTACGTGGCGTCGAGCTGGGCGTCCAGGAGGCTGTGGTACACGAGCCCCGTCACGCGGTCGCGCACGCCGGCGGCGTTGGAGTTCCCCCAGGACGTAGCCGAGGGAGATCTTGTCTGGCTCCTCGACGTACGCGAACAACGGGTAGGCGTTCACGGTGAGGTACGACCCGGTCCGCTTCAGGAAATCGAGCATGGGCTTCATCACCGGCCCCGCGATGTCGTCCCGGAACCTGCCCGCGGACGGCGGCCACGACGCCTGGAGCGCGGTGAACGCGATCGGCGTCGACACCTTCACGGCCGTGTCCAATGGCGAGAACCAGGACCGGCGGCTGAAACTTCCCTGCCGCGCGAAGAAGGTTTCCGCGTACGATAGGAGCGCGGCTCGCGTGCGGAAATATACGCGCGACGGGGAGAATTTTTCCGCGTGCCCAAAGATTAGGAGTTCATATAGGGTACTGTTGTTGGGCGGTGTTTTTCATACTTTTAAAAAAAAAAACTAGGATTGGGAGGTCATATGGGGTACCGTTGGAGTTGGTCTACGTTGCTTTTGGGATTCTGTTTCAGACTACGTAGAATCTATGCAGCAGAAAGCCAATAACATACTATCAATCAACCAACGTGTTTGGTAGGCTAAACTAAATTAGCTCTACACAAGATAATGCTGGCACTATATATACCCTAAACTAATACACAAGATAAATAACGTACTGTATGATAACGACATCCATCCACATGATTGACTCCCAAATCAGCACCTCTGATTTTTCCTGGCCTGATCGGTGATCAGACCTGTTGTTCACGATAAGGATTTGATTGCTTTCAAAGTTGAAACACCAGGGGATGGGAGACAGCCGACTTCTCGCATCAAAACGAGTCAACAAAACCACGCCATGTGAGAACCTCGCCAACCACGCCGGTAAAAGCTCTGCCGTCCTCTCCGCACGTGTGGGTCAGACCGATAGCGCGCTGGCGGCTACCACCGTTCCACTTCACGCCCATTCAAAACTGACGTCATGGAAAAGGGCATTTAGTCGAGTGGTAGGAGTCTAGAGAGACGTTAATTGTGGCGTAAATGTGGAATTTTCGATTGTATCTGTCCAATTATATCCTCTTAAAAAAGACCGCCGGTGGTGCCGATTTGAGTGATTAAACACTTTGGTTCGCAACTTAGGCAACTGTCCCCTCTCCCTAATTTTATTTAACTTTGTAGCAGATGGCCTTACAAGAATGATAAACAAAGCACAAAAGAATAATCTATTTACTGGGCTGGTCGATCACATTTTTGAGAAAGGACTTGCAATTTTACAATATGCAGATGATACCATAATTTGCCTCAAGCATGATATCTCTGGTGCCATGAACATGAAAATGTTATTATATATGTATGAACTCATGGCTGGTCTAAAGATAAACTTCAATAAGAGTGAAGTGGTCATTATTAATGACAATGATAATGTGGCTCTCACATATGCTGAGATTTTTAACTGCCAGATTGGTTATTTTCCTATCAAATACCTAGGAGTTCCTGTGAGTCCAAGTAAGCTGCTTATAGCTGACTGGCTCCCTTTATATGAAAAAAGTAGTAAGAAACTGGATGTTTGGAAAGGTGGTACCATGACAATTGCGGGCAGGACAATATTGATTGAAACAAGCCTGAACAATTCACCTATATATCATATGTCCATGTACCTTTTTCCCAAAACCATTGTCAATAATTTTGAGAAGCTTCGAAGAGGTTTTTTCTGGCAGGGTGGTGGTACAAAAAGGAAGTACCACTTACTTAGATGGCCTATTATTTGTAAATCCAAAAAGAAAGGTGGTTTGGGGATCAAGGACATTAGGAAGTTAAATATTAGCCTTCTTTGTAAATGGCTCTGGAAATTAGAAAATGAAGATGGCATATGGCAGGAGATCATTAGATATAAATATCTGAAAAATGGCTCCTTGCTAACTGTCAAAGTGAGACAATCTGATTCCCCCATATGGAAAGATCTTCTTAAAATTAGAGACATATATTTACATGGTAGGAAAATGAAGTTAGGGAATGGGAAAAAATGCCTTTTTTGGAAAGATAGATGGTTATATGATAGTCCTCTCGCAGACCTATACCCTGATCTATACAATATGAATCTGCAACAGAATGCTACGGTCCAGCAGGTGTTAAACAATGTTAGAGGTATTACTTTTACCAGATATCTTGTTGATATCTGGAAAACACAATGGGATAATATTGTATCAAAACTTGGTAACATAGGCTTGTCTGAACAAGAAGATAAGGTCTTATGGAGACTCAGTAGCAAAAATATTTTCTCAGTGAAATCTAGTTATGATATGCTAACAACAAATGATAGTGGATGTTACCACAAGCAAATCTGGAAAAGCAAGATCCCAGCCAAGATCAAAATCTTCCTGTGGCTCTTGCTCAATAATCTTGTGCTTACAAAAGACAATTTGTTAAGAAGAAAATGGCAAGGGAGTCCTGATTGTTACTTTTGTAATGAAAATGAAACTATTCAGCACTTGTTCTTCCAATGTAATATTTCTAAGGTGGTCTGGGCAACTTTTGCTACTTGCTTGGGCGCTTCTGATATCCCATCAAATCTGGAGCAATGTTGGCTCTGGTGTGAGAAGTGGTTACCTCATAGTAAACCTTATCATACTCTTGGTATTGCTGCGATTGTGTGGGCAATTTGGAAAGCAAGAAACTCTGTGTGCTTTGAAGGGAAAATTGTTAAAAATCCAATATCAATTATTTGTCATATTGGAGCTTTAATCAAGTATTGGGCAGGTTTCTATTCAGAGGAAGAAGAGAAGGAGATTATCTCGGGCATGGATTACGTGCTCCAGTTTGCTGTTGATCTCCTATGCAAGAAGCCAAAGACTGATCCCAAGATGCTGGACCAAGGAGGCGGGAGCTCCAAAGACTGAGAAGATCAAGACATGAAGCTGATGCGTGTGGAAGACCTTTGCTACTTTGTTGAAAGTCTGCTAGTATTTTGTTCAAACTGTTCTAGATGTGGTTACTGTCCCTGCTGGTTGTCCTTTGTCTTGGTACTCTGTTTTTTTGCGACGATCCTCGCATGCGGTCGTTTCGCTTGAAGTCTGTCTTTTCGTGGCAGCGTTAAACTCCTGCGGCTCGTCTTAGCTAGTTACTAAGTCTAGCCTGTTATCTTTGGATCTTTGTCTTTTGCTTCTATGTTCTCTTCTGTAACAACAATGTATTTCCGTTACATGTAATGGAAATGGGGTGCCCTCGGTTCTAAAAAAAAAAAAAAAAACTTAGGCAACTGTTAAATGTTCTCTGTCAAGTGCATATTTTTGGTTGAGTTTTGGTGTTCATAATCACTGATGTTTTATTTATTTCTACACTACTCTAAAAGATTCACATAGATCTGCTGCGACTGGATCAGATCGGTACATTAGACAGTTAACCAATAACAAAAGTGACCTAAAATTATAGTCGGCCTTTAAGTCTAAATAGGTTGCCAAGTGTCGGAATACATTAAACTAACATAATAGACAACATAAATGCACTTACATCACATGACATTTTTTTATTTTGTTTGTTGCGATTTTCATTATTTTTCAGTTAAATATGGTTGGTCGTAAACTTAGCATAAAAAGCACATCAATGAATAGCGTACTTTAGAAATGAAAATAGATGAAACTAAAATAATGGTTCACTTATTTAAATTGATATAATACTAAAGTGCTAATAACCTTTAATATGTTTATGGTGATAATATTTTATCTTGTATCTCATTTTCCTAGAAGGTGATAATTACCACCACAACTCGCCCAACTACGACCACGATTGAGTCCCCCGACTCAAAATCCTGACCCATATGGGAACCTAGACATAGTGTGCTCCACGATGAACCCAATTAAAACGAAGGGACTTGAGCCGATGGGCCCGTTCGCTAGTTGGGAATGCACCCTACTAGGCTTCTACTTTCGTTGCTTCACAGGTGTCCACCCCTGACCCCCTCCAAAAAGGCGGGAAAAGACTCGGCTAAGAGAAAGAGCGCGTCGGTGAGTTTCCTTTGTTAGAAGGATCAAAGCTTGTCATTGCATTGCATCATAGTAACTCAAATGTGACGCACCCAATAAGTCGAATGTGACACTCATGCCAAGGCTTCGGCATGCCACCCGGATGTGGCACAAGATGCAACATGGCCCTACACAGCCGCACCCCCACGCCACACAAAAAAAGCGAACATTGTTCCCACAGCTCAATGACAAACGCAATGCATAGGTAGTGAACACCAGACATTCTCTATCCATGTTCAAATGCTACAGGACACGACAGACGACGAGTGGTCCCGAATTAGCTAACAAGTAGAACCTCCTCTGTTCTTTTGTAATCCAACCTCCCATAGCATCACAAAGGGAGGCTTCGGTGGGAGGTCTCTCTCTCTCACTCAAAATTTGTGTGTGGACATAATGCTAGAACTCTTGAATCCTCTCGTTTGTGATCCCTAGCACGAGCTTCGAGCACTTGAGCTCAAGGACACAAAATGCCCTATCCGAACTAAGGCTTGCTTGAACTAGTATAAATCATGAGCCCTCTGAGTGCTAAGCCATATGAACAATATGCCGTGATCAAATTTACTAGTTCATGCCACATATCGTCAATAAAAAAATATTAATAGTAAAAATATTTAGGTCGATCCACATTACCGGTTGGACCAACAAAATTATACTCAATTACTCGTAGATAGAAACATAAAGGCAAGTTGCTTTTATCTAGGTGTTACTATCTGTCATTTTTTGGTTTGTTTTGGCGCCTATGCTAGAATTGAGACTTAGACTTCCATCATGATCAAAAAGTGGTATAGCTTTTCCCTTTTCCCGTGGTTGTCAAGATGACGCACCATGCATTGACATCGTGGGGTAGCAGAAGAAACATCCGCGAACAACAAGGAAAGCAAGATTAGCACTTTTGCATTCTGAACTCTGTCCTATAAGCCTATAGCATGGACGACAGAGATGTGAACAGACTGGGAAATCAAATGAAACATGATCCTTACCTTATACTAATCAGCAATCAAACGCAGGTTTATCACGGCAGGAGAACGATTATGTCTGGGCGCATATGCATGATGCGCTGTGTGCTGTAACGTAGGCAGCCGCAACACGCACCTTCATAAATTTATGTTATCGTTGTGCTACGGTTGCGTAGTTGGTTGTTTCTATGTACGGCGTCTCTTGTTGATGCAGGTGGAGCTGGAAGTCTTGATGCAGTTTATGAGCATTTGGACCCATCAACCATCATACACTGATTGGGCATCCAACAAGTCGGCAAACGTTAGGTGATGATTCGCACGGGAAGGGAAGCAGGAGTAATAATACACCATCCCGTGTGGTCCATTTCCATGCCACCAGACCAGACCTGCTAAATTCGGTAGGCCTGCTAGTGGCGTCGTTTGATTATTGGTAGAGTAAACATCAACACACAGTGCCTCAGTTTTCCTGGCTTCAAAAACATTCAGTACTACTTGCATGTTGCATGTTTTCAGTTCATTTCAATCATCTGTAGCGACAACAGCAGCTACTCTACTCTGTACTGAGAGAGCAGCTCGAACTGATCGATCTCCTACGAGTACCATGGCACGCCGATCATACTGTTACTTGTATTATCCTGAGGCATGGCTGGCACGTCAAGCTCCATACGATCTGTCCTCTTTGTTTGCTGATTATTATTTGGAACAGAGACGTAGGATCCGTTGCAATCGAGAAGTGGGGACATGATTGCTGGATACGACGCAACGGCGCGTTCTTCAGGTTGCTTACAAAGACGCGCTTCCGGTTAAAATAAGCAAAGGACGGCCGTTCACTACGCCTGCCTTCTCTTCAGATTCAGACTGCTCCAGACAACAGCAGTCCTTCATTTCTCTGTCCCCATGCATATGCATAACTAATTGGAACTGGAAGAAGGTTTACTCCCTAGGATTCTCCTTCTTGTCGTGTCCAGCCAAGGGATAAGGAACTGCACAACTCAATTCAGTCACTTCATCGCCCCGTCAGTTCAGACAAGGCCACCGCTGACTACGGCATGCAGTGATGTGCGACCCCGAATTCAAGAACAGCCCTCCACCGTGCACGAAAAAAAAAATCTTATCTAGGGGAAAAAAGGAAGAAAAAAACTTCTTCCACGCCAGAGAAAGAAAAAACAGAGCGCCACTCCGCCCTCGCCCGCCGGAGGCGTGGTCTTGCTACCTGAGAGCTGAGGCCTACTCATCTATTCACCAATTGCATCTCGTACACTAGCGTCCTTATCTGTGAGTGAAAACCTAGCAGCAATTCATTTGGTCATGCAACGACGACATCACTGGATGCAACAAACCTTCTTGGAGGCATCATGTTAGGAGGATAAGACTGCTGGTGTTTTGCGCAATAGTGGTTTGTTGTCTGAGGTTGATCTGCCGTCACTCTTCTCATTTCTATACCCGCTGGTTAGGCACAAGGTCCAAGAGTTACGGTGCTTGCCGTGGCTCCTCTTCTTTGAGAGTCTAAGTTGGAGCATGATGCGTCCTATCTCCGTGAGAATACTAAAGCCTCTTTGGCACAACTCACAAGTCACAACAACTCTGTTTTTTTTTACTCAAACACCTCTTTTCAAACCAGCTTCATATATGAAACTGAGGAATGGAATGGGAGAAAGCTGGAAAAAAATAGCTTATCCTAGCTCTTTCATTCATACATGAAGTTATTGGTGAAACTATTCTTTCCAACATTTTTTTTTCAAAACAGCTCAACTCCTAATGGTTAGGACACAGGTTGTGGTTACAAAAATCACTCGCCAGTCCCGTATGCCAAAACCAAAACACTAGTTAAGAGTCGGCCCAGGTCCCGTAAGGATCGAGTTGTGGGCGACGGTGTATACCGGCCCAGGGGTTAAAGTGATTACCGGCCCAGGTCCTCTCTGAAGGATCGAGGATCGTAGTTCCTATGGGCTAAAGCTTTAGTGTCATGGCGGGACTGGGGTTCGGGGATTTTCTCGGTCGAGAAAACCGAGGTTTCTTCTTAAGAACTGGTGGGGTGGTCTTTCCCCACCCGACCGAGTTTTTTTTTTCACCTAGAGAATTACTCATTCAATTGTTTTCCAAAAAAAATGCCTCACTAGTGAAGTTGATGTGTCCCAAACGGGAATTAAATAAATGCAGCCGTTTGAAGATGTGTAAGGTGGAGAATTGCTCCTAAACAAGGTTAAAACACGGTGAAAGTAATGACGAGAAGAAGTTTCAAAGCTTAGTCTTTCTAATTTCTGATGTTTAGGCCCTTAATCTCTCTTTCTTGTTGATTTTGAGCCTAACATTTTCGTCAAACCGTCGTCGCCAAATCTCACTGACCGGGAGTCTGAGACTCACACGAAACTGCACATGAAACATATTGTCGAGACTCGAGAGGCGCAACCACGCCGAACACGTACGCGGCGAGCCGGCGAGTGTAACTAGTGGAAGCACGGAACGACGGTCAATTGTTGCGTCGTCCATCCAGCCAGTGGAAAATGAGAAATCTCTCCGTCCATCCCATCCCCGGCCATCCTGAGTGTGCAGCAGGCGGGCGAGATCACACACATCAGAAGCCAGAAAGTGGTGGGCAGGCGCAGGAAGCGTAAAGGGAGCTGTCGAGACCGATGCACACGCACGTGCGTGCCGGACCTGCCGGTGAGAGGCGGTTGTGGCTTGTGACGCCGACACTCCGGCCGCGGCCGGCCGACCTGACCTGATCGAGCAGACGAGAGAAGGAGGAGGGAAAGATATATTTTCCTCTTCATTCCCTGATCCCTAAGCACATGTAAACGCAACGCTCTTTATTTTACTGAAAATTTGCTACCATCACTGGGATAATCGGGGCAGCAGCAGAGTATAAAACCTAGTGATAGTGGGGCGTCACGGCCACGCTGCCGAGAGGAGGTGGCTGTATCGAACGTAGCTACCACCACCACCACCTCCTCTGTATCGGCGAGCAACAGAACAGAGAGAGGAGGGAGGAGAGGGGAGCCGGCCTCCTGGGAGGCGAAGCGGAAATGGGGCTCTGCGTCCGTGCCTCCTCGCTTCTGCTATCCCTGGCTCTCGAGCTCGCGGTCGCGCTCGTGGTCTCAGGTAATTCAGTCAGCCGCCGGCTTTGGTCGCGTTTCCTGCTTGCTTGTATTGTGTCGCTTTGGATTGTGTTCTCCGTCTTCTTGCTCGTGCTCTGCTTTCTGCCGCCATTGCTCTTGCTGTGCGACTGCGAGCTTCAGTGTTCACCTCCGTCTGTCCTCGTGAGTTGTTACGTCTGTTCTTTCGAGTTCTGTTCTGCCACGATGCTGCGTTTCATTCTGTGTATGGCAAGGATACGGAGTTCTTTTTCGTCGCCAGTTTTGGGAACGATTAGAATTTCCAGTGACTGAGAGAGCAGCACTGAAAGCAGCTGCAGAACCATGAACATGGAGGGAGGCCTGAGGATGAGATCCGGCAAAGCGGACCAGAATTGTCCTCGCAAATAACTTCGATGTCCCCCTCATTTTTGTCGCGATTAATTGAGCGAGTCTGGTTGCTAACCTCAGCTCTGACGAGCAACCACAGGTCTACTTCCTCCCGCAGTCCCGAAGCTGCAGCCTGCAGCCGCTCCAGTGCTCCACTACACGATTCAGACCCATGTTCTCCTAAACCATGAATGAATTCAGGATTACAGTTTGCTGAAAATTCTGGTTTTATTTCTTGATTTTTTTTGACAGAAGGGTTTCTCCCGCTGTATTGAAGTACAAAGCGTTTCAATACATGAAGTGCAGTGTTTTGGCGAAAATTCTGGTTTTATACATCTCTTGTTGTTTTATATTTTTTTAAAAAAATCTTAGCATTTTGCCTCTCTCACTCAAGGAGATGATTTCTAGCTCTGCCCCTACTAGGCTACACTATGAATGATCATTCCGTCTGCTTCCGTATACATTATTGATTGTAGTAGGTATATATAGGCTACTCTCTTCTGTTGCCACCGAACAAATTTTTTTAATCACGAAAGCGACTTTGCACCTAAAGCATTTCATTTCTGAAAAGGAAATTCAATTCCGTTGAGGGAAAAATCCTACAAAAAATAGCATCAGCACTTTTTAGTGCGCCATTACCCAGTGCTAATCATGAGCGTGTGTTGATCTGGCAGTGTCGGCGCAGCAGAAGTTCGGGATCAACTACGGGCAGATCGCCAACAACCTTCCCGACCCGACGCAGGTGGCGACTCTCCTCCAGTCGATGAACGTGAACAAGGTGAAGCTCTACGACGCGTCCCCCCGGGTGCTGACGGCGTTCGCCAACACCGGCGTCGAGTTCATCATCGCCGTGGGCAACGAGAACCTGCAGACCATGGCCACCAGCCCCGCCGCGGCGCGCCAGTGGGTGGCGACGAACGTGCAGCCCTACCTCCCGGCCACGCGCATCACCTGCGTCACCGTCGGCAACGAGGTGTTCGCCGGCAACGAACGACACGACCATGATGGCCAGCCTCCTCCCCGCCATGAAGGCCGTGTACGCCGCGCTCGCCGGGCTGGGCCTCGGCAACCAGGTCACCGTGTCGTCGGCGCACTCCGTGAACGTGCTCGCCACCAGCTTCCCGCCGTCGTCGGGCGCGTTCCGGGAGGACCTCGCCGAGTACATCCAGCCCATCCTCGACTTCCACAGCCAGACGGGGTCGCCGTTCCTCATCAACGCGTACCCGTTCTTCGCGTACAAGGCGAGCCCGGGCAGCGTGTCGCTGCCGTACGTGCTGTTCGAGCCCAACCCGGGCGTGCGCGACCCAAACACGGGGCTCACCTACGACAACATGCTCTACGCCCAGATCGACGCCGTGTACGCCGCCATGAAGGCCATGGGGCACACGGACGTGGGCGTGAGGATCTCGGAGACCGGGTGGCCGTCCAAGGGCGACGAGGACGAGACCGGCGCCACGGTGCAGAACGCGGCGGCGTACAACGGCAACCTGATGCAGAGGATCGCCATGGGCCAGGGTACGCCGCTCAAGCCCAACGTGCCCGTCGACGTCTACGTGTTCGCGCTCTTCAACGAGAACATGAAGCCCGGGCCCACGTCGGAGCGGAACTACGGCCTGTTCTACCCCAACGGCTCGCCGGTGTACGCGATCAACGCCGGCGGCGGTTCGAGTTCCGGCGGGTCGCTCAACCCGTACTACACGTCAATGTTCTCGTCCTCGTCCAGACCGGCGGTGAGCGCAACCTTTTTGACAGGGAGAGTGATACTATTAGTGCTGCTGCAAGCAATTGTAATACTCCGACAATCATATTCATCATCATACTGTTAGCCAGTGATACTTTGTAATCTTGTATACGGAAATATGGCATTTGAATTCAACCATAGGGTAGGCCTAGATTCGGCAATTTGGCATGACAGTGTGGCTGCTCCAAAAGCTCTGCTCTTTTCTCTTATTCCCCCTCAGCGATCATCTTGAAAAGGTCACCTTTTCTTCTTTGTGCACAAACCTATCGAGATGTGGAAACACCTAAAGGTGAGGTTGATCGATGGACGGGCATCGTCGAAAGCGCAGGCATTCCTGAGCTTTTGACCCAACGGACGAACCAAACACATATTTAGCCGCGTCTTTCCAAGCTGGCCTGATACCAATTAACCAGCAGTAGTTAACCTTTGGCGGCAGCATAAACTAAAACTGAAACTGAAACTGAGAAGGGGAATGTCAAAACCCAGCAGCGAGAGCAAACACAATCATCTCTCGATATGGTTTCTGGCACTGACGACGAAGGTGAAGATTTGCTTATCTTTGTGTTGTATGTGCCTGGTGGTGGTGGCTTGCAATCGCTTGCAGATAACGTATCGGATGGGGGTGGTTGTCCTTGCTCGGCGCATGATTATTCCTCTGATGAGGCTTCCTCCACACGTACTCGTACCGCCCAGAGAGAAAGGCTCGCAAATCATTGGCAGCTTCCCTTCCCACTGACGCAATCCGGTCTGAGTTGTCGTTGCCACTCATCAGTGCCGGCCGGGGCCGGTGCCATTGCCCTCACTGACAGCGAGGTAACGTCGGACACAGTGACACTGAAATCATCTCAAATTTCTTTTCCATATCCTGTTGCTGATGTAGTTCAGTCTGAAAAAAGGCTTATAAAAAAACAAATCTCACATGACGATGAGAATTCAAATTTGCATTTTCCAATCCAACGGCGCGTGTGGCGTCTGGCGTGAGAGACCACTTGAGGCGTTGCTCTCAGCTGAGCTCCGAGCTCATGTGGTTAGGTAACAGGTCCTGTCGTCCAAGCGGCAACACTTTGGCAATTAGTTTCTGGCGAGCCATGTGATGTGATGCATGCGGAGGCCCGTTTTCAGTGCAGTTCAGCTGCTGCAGGCTTGCAGCTGGTCCCTTCCGTTGGTCCGGTGACGGTGAGGGCGCTGCGGCCCGAAACGGACGAGCAGATCACCGAGAGCCGTCGAAACATTCTCGCGTCATCCGCAAGGACGGACCCATCAAAATTCTCGCATGCATGCGGACGTTTCAGATAGGGCGGGCTCATCATCATCAGTCTCGTCGCTGTCCGCACACAGGACGTTCGGTCAGCACGCTGCAGGCTGCTGATAGCTGTTGACCACTCGTCGCTGTGTTGTTTGGCAGGTTGAATCGAAGCATTAGCCTGCTGATCAACCACCTGATCAAGGTTGCCAGGCCATTTTCAGGAATGAATTCGATTTGAAGCTATGCAGAGCAAATAAAAAAATACTTCCCAAAAAATCAAGAATGGATAAGTCACCTAGACTGAATTGGAGAACCTGCAGGCTCCTTGCCCCTCCTGTTTCTTCAATGAAGAAAACATTGGCCTGCTGCACCACTAGTACTACAGCAGTGCAGGTAGGAGTGGAGGATGTCCTCTTGAGAGCTCATAACAACTCCTCCGTTACCGGATGTTTCGTCGCCTTGAGGGGCGTGGCGCCGTTTGCACGAAACAGGACGCACGAGTGGATCGTCGAATATCTGCGCCCTTTTGTCTGGTACACCCTTATTGGAAAGTTATTCCCCATGTAGCATCGTGTGTGATTGAGATTTCAAGGCCACAGGATGGGGATTTATTCCCTTGGATCACAATGCTGGACCTACTAGCCTAACACTCTCTATTCCTGTCCCAGTTTCCCTGTAGCGGAACTATCTATTTGCCTATTCGGTCACTCCTATTATGCAAGTAACAGTTCACTCACAAGATATGAAGATCACATGAATTAGCCACCCTGTGCGTTTGAATCCTTTGCTTATGTTGCGTGTATACCAAAAAAACAGGCTCTTTCTCACTGTGATTCTCTTTTGTGATGCAGGGTACACAATTTGGTGTTCTTATGTGCTTGCAGGATACACAATTTGGTGTTCTTTTGTGATGCAGGATACACAATTTGGTGTTCTTTTGTGATGCAGGATACACAATTTTGCAACTAGATGGACGAATAATAGCAAGCTTGCTCATGTACGAATACTTGTTTTTTTTTTGTTAATGATCAGCTAGTTGAGTCACTTTGAAGCCTGAAAAAACGAGATGAATCTTGAGAAGTGGCTGCGGTTGGTGGTTAGGAATCCCTCAACTTAGTCACACGAGTTCGCTAGAAGGTTTCTGTAGTTGATAAGGCGCCTAATGATGAATTGTTACGGGAGAGAAAAAATTATACCATGGCTGATAAGTTGGCCGGTAAGTTCAAACGAACATGGAAGTAACATTAATATCTTGAGTTTGACTAAGTATCTTGAATACGATAATCACACAAAATAAAATTAAAATATCTCGAACTTGACTTACTATAAACGAATAAAAGTTATCAATATTTATAAGAGATTTTTACGGTGCTTGAGGTTCCTCTCATTAATTTGTATTCAGCCAGTTCTTCACTTAATTGCAATTGAGGGTAGTTTAATACCTTTGCTAACAGTATAACTTGTCACTTCCATCAGATTCTTATCCCAATTTAACGACTACTTCCATCCAAAGCGACACCACGTGAGCTACGTTGTCGATCCATCCCTCCCCATCGCCTCCAAGGTCGTCGCCTCCCAGCCCGTCGGCTCTCGGGCCGCCGCCTCGACATGACAACTCCGCTTACCCATCGCCTCAAGCTCGTCGCCACCCGGACAGGAGTCTCTCAGGTCGCCGCCTCCCAGCCCGCCTCCTCGCTAGTAGCTCCTCCTCCCCCATCGCTAGCATGCTCGCCGCCTCCCAGCCCGTCGTCTCTCGGGTCGCCGCATCCTAGCCAGTCGCTTCCCATGTCGCCGCCTACTAGCACACCACCTCGCCGGTCACCACCATAGCCTCGCCGGTCGCCGCTCGCCTCTCCACCCACCGGCTCGCCGCCTCTACGACCGGCTCACTCAGCCCTCACCCCCACCACGCTCCTCCATACGGTGATAGGGATCTGAGATACATGGTAACTGAGATACATGCTAACAGTTAGGTGTGAAATCTTCCGAACTACATCTGATTTTTTCTTAAAGTACGATCTTTTCTATATATTACGTTGGCAGACATCACGAAGGTGGCCGCGACCGCTTCCGCATCCGCTACGCCATGAGAGGCCGGGGATAAAATCCGCCGCGGCCGCCTCCACCCACCTCGAAGCTAACTTCTCCAAATCCCCTCCCCTTATGAGGGGGCGGAGGGGAGCAGTGTCGTACAACCGTGGCCATGGAGAAGGTTATCGGCGGCGGCGGCAAAATGGTGGCGCTTATCGGCAGCGGCGGTAAGAAGGCGGCGGCTGAAATGGGACTGCAGAAACAGAACTCGTAGTCAAGACATTCTTGAAAAATCTGATGTGTTCGATATGCTCCCAGTTAAAAGAACTGGTACATATATTTCTAAAGTTAACCTATATGTTTTGTGTACGCTTTCCTTGCGAATCTAATGTGAACACCATGTAATAAACGTCATCTAATGCTCTACCACCGTTGATCTAAACTATAGTGTGAAGGGGATGGTTAAGGGTTAAGGAACATATTTTGTTTATCCTCCACAATTCATTCCATCTTATAGATCGAAAACCAAAAGGAAAAGGCACTCACTCTCTCTACTGCTACATTCTTAAGCAGCTGAAAATTTGTAACATAATGAAATTACTTAGGTGGGAAGAATGTTTGCCCTGGGCAGCCTGTATAGTTATTTATAGGGCTGGCTATTATACAATCCAATAATACCCTAGATATTTTTCCTAAACCATTTAACCATAGGGACCAAATGGACCAAGTTGAATTTTTAGCACCAAATGACCATAATCTCTTCACGAAGATGCATCGCCTTGACGCAAGCTCTTAGATAATACTACGTGCGGCCCAAATATCATCCCTCAGTGTAACATCCCAGATGTTAATATACAATTAAAATTTTGATCATGTCATCATTGCATTGCAAAGCATCCATGCTTTTGCATAACCTCCTATGCATTAATTAAAAATAAGTTTAATTGTTTAGAAATTGTTTGTGCTCAGGGGTTAGAGTGATTTTATGTTGATCACATGTTTTTGATCCTAAGTGTGTGATTGGATGAGTGTTTTTATATTTATGAATTGATGGTTTGAATTTTATCAAATTCCATTTTGAATTGGATTTCGAAAACCCTAGTTTCAAACTCTAGATTTACCCCCTTTTCGATATTTCAAAATCCAAGCAAAAATTTGACAAAACTTCCAAAAGCTAGTTTGTAGATCTTGTTTTGTTGTACAAAAAAAGAGGTGTACAAAGTTTTTCAAGTTTCTATATGATTTTAAAAGTAATTTTGAATTCAAATTTATTCCTTTTTGACCCCTTTTCAAAAAGTCTAATTTTGAGGCAGAATTTGAAAATGTTCCTCTTATGAAATGTGTAGAGCTTGAACAGTTGAGAAAAGTTTGTTCTTGGAGATTTTTGAGTGCAGTTCAAATTTTGAGAGTAATTTGAGAAATTCAGGAAGTTAGGGTTTGGGAGCTACTGATGCGCGCATGGGCACCCATGCCGTTCACTGGCGCCGGCGTCCGCCGTGGCCGCCTCAACCCTTCCGGCGTCCCCCCGCGCACCTGGCCTGTTGGATGAGTTCGCGAAGCACCTCGCCACGGCCCCGTCCTCTTCCCTTTTCCTTAAAGACGACGAGGTCGTCGTCTTCTTCTTCTTTCTTCTTTTCTGCCGTCGCCGACGTCCTTGCTCCGCCGCGCTGCGCCGCCGTCACCGCACCGTCTCCATCCTTTCCATCTCAGTCGAAGCATCGCAATAACATTGCGCTTCCAACGAGCCCGAAACCCCAGCCCCTCATCACCAGAGTCGTTCGCCGAGGCCATCTTCCTCAACTCCGGTCGGAGCGCCGCCGTGAGTCGTCTCACTGTCGTCCGTCCGCTTGGGTGAGCTTCGTCTAGAATTTCTTTGCGTTCTAGCATCGCCTAGTTGTCCTGATCATGGTCGGCTCGACCGTTTTCACAGCCAAGCTTCAGACGCACCGAAACGTCGCCTCGACCACCGGAGACCGCCGCCGTTGCCGCTGCTTCCGTCGACGACCAAGCTCCGCCCCGTCTTCGAGCAAAGCAACGTGAGCACCATTCTTCCCGTGATCCAGTGCAGCCGTAGCACCTTTTATTGTGAACTTTACCGTGTTAGGGTGGCCGGAACGTCGACGCCGACGAGGTCCGCCGTGGCCGTGCCGCCGCGTGCGAGCTTTTTCCTGTTTAGGGCTGGTTTAGGATCGTTTAGCCGAGGGCTCGGGTCCGCCCGATCGTGCCGAATTTGTCGGTACCCTCACCCTCGACGGAGACGCCTCCGTTGGCCGTCGTCGCCGTCTGCCGCGCCGCCGGCCCGCCATCGTCGCTGGCAACCAAGCCACAATGCCCTAGGTGTCGAGTTTAGGATGCCGTCGTGTCCGCGGGTCGTCTTGAGTCCGCGGGTACCGTCCGCGTCGCCGAAAACCCGCCGCCACGGCGAAATCGCCGGCCACGCCGGCGGCCGCCATAGTCAGCCTTGGCCTTGCTGTTAGGCCGCCTGCCTGCCGAAGTTGGCCGCGCGAGCGCGTGTCAGGCGCCGCAGCCGGAGCCAAGTTGGGCCAGATTCGCCCATGGCCGGGTTCGGTTTAAAATTTGTTTTTGCGATTTTCTTTACATATGAATAGTGCGGTTTCTTTCAAAATTCATAGGAAAATATTTACAGCTTGAAAATTTATGAAAATTTTTGTGTGTGCTGTTGTTTATGTTATCCAGTAAGTAGGAAAAATATCAAACTTATATTTTGACCTGTTCTGTTATGTTTAAAAATTATCTTCTTTAATTGAAAAGTGTATCTTCCATGAATTTTAGAAAATTATCTATATTTCCAAAATTCATAAAAAATTATTCTATGCTGTTTTATGATATGACCTACTTGTATAAAAAGTTTGAAGTTATTTTGAAATGTTTAAATTATTTTCTATATTATGCTTTATTTTATTTATTAGAAAAAGCTAGTGTTTAGTGTATAATTAGTTAGGTTTTTTGTGTGTGATTTGGGATTGCTTTGTGAGTCGGGGATCACACTACTTCAAATGGTCCTTGAGAACTTCTTAGGCAATGGTGATGATATCTTATAGAGTAGTTCAACGAGTTGGTTTGTTGGGTTGCAACTTTATCGTGAAGGAAAGTTGTACTCAAGTTGTTTGTCGTTTCATGCATTCATCAAACATCATGTTTACCATTCCATCATGCTAAAGCATGCATCATCATTTACGTGTAGAGTATACGAGAGTGAATCGGATCGGATTGAAGAAGCTTTGGAGAAGGTGTTGATGTGGTTCACGATGGTCGAGCTTCGAAGAAGTTCCATCCACCAATGGTGTCGTTGTCAAGTCGACTTCGGTGATCCGACCGTGGAATCGACTTTCCCTGCAACACAGGCAAGCCCCGGTTACATTAAACCCTTCCTTGATGTTTTAAAAGCTTTATATCACTTATGTTTATGATATATTGCATTAAGTAATTAGGAGTTGAGTGATAACCTAATTGCTGCATTACCATCCTTGTTTATTTCAATACCATCCTTGATAACTTTGTTTATTTCGAAAATGTTTAGCGATGCTTAGCTCTGCTTAATTAGTTAAGTTTTTCATCAAAATGTTTTATTTGAGGAGATGGTACCGTTTTCGGAAAAGAAAGAGTTGTAGTGATGAATTTGAGATCGGACGGGACGTAGGTTGAAAGCCGGCGGGATTCCTAGTTGTGCTTGTCCCGTGTTGGTCGTTTAAGGACCGTCCGTTGTTTGGCCTGAGTGAAATCGGGACGTGTTGAACGCATATTGCGCCTGAGACCTTTTTGGTCAATGGCACGTCTGACTGGCAGTCACCCTAGATCAGTCGACCCTAACTAGCCACATACTCCGGTAAGCCGGATCTCGGTGGAGCCAAATCGGGAATGGCAACCACGCACTGGGAGTGGAGAGATGGCGGGAGTAGCGTGTACCCACCCTCTTGGTCAAACCGTCATAGGGGACGGGGTAGGAAGGTGGAGTATCTTGTGCTCTCGGGTGGCTTGAGGCCTCGTTCCCGTTTTGGACAAATCTGAAAGAAGGTTGATATATGCGAGCTTAAGTGCTACATATGTCTTGTGGTTAGGGATCCCCGGTGGGTATAATCGATTCATGAATCGCCGTTGCTTCTCGGAGAAGGAGACCCGATTCCCTGACCTTCATCGTAGTAAATGATGGAATATGTTTTTGAGGAAAGAGAGTTGGAATAAGAAAAATATGTTTGCTCTAGAATAGGATAACCTAGAGTATATGAGCTACTAATCTGAATTAAAAATATTGAAAGTAAGGATTCACTTATAGTAAGCTTTTTACGCAAAAAGAGTTTTTGATTCTTGCTAAAGCCTTACCTTGACTCCTAAGACCAGCATTCCTGAGTCTTCTCCTCTTTTCTTTATCGGGTAAGTCTTGTTGAGTACTCCCGTACTCAGGGTTCTTTGACCCTTGTTGCAGGTGTTGACTCGTGCTGTTAACCAAGGTTATGTCGGTGGGCACGACATGATCTGGTTGTCTTCTAGTCTACTCAGTTTTCGCAAATTAATTAAGTTAAGTTTACTCAAAGGTAACTTACTCACATTTTGTAAAATTAATGTTATTATTCTTCCGCACTCTGATCTATATTTTTATAACAAATGTTGTAATGTTGTAGCTACTCCTTTGTTGATCCCGGTATGAGTTATCAACGGGGCTTCTTAAGTTATCGGGTGTATACGCACGGTACCGCCGAGGTCTTTGGGACAATGACAGGTGCAGGTGGGCCCGGTAATTAGGAGGTTCTGTTACACTCAGGTTTTGAGGCTCATACCTAACAAACCTGCTACCCACGGTTTGCTACCCATGATTTTGAGGCCCAAAGCAACAAACCACTCAAGTCATATAGGTGCTACGCGTCCTCCACGATCTCGAAGCGTGTTCTCCTCATCCTCGATCGCCAGATCACCAAGTGCTCATGCACTTGCCTTCGCTTGGTCCCATCGTCGTCTTGACTTCGCTCAACACCGTCCCCAAGTGCCAGCCATCCACAGTCCACTCCCTGGTCCTCGGTCCATTACGCACGGACTCACTTGACCTCTCTCCATTGCTGTTGAATGTCTAAATGCTCAATGCATGCACATCATAAAACAAGAGTTACGTCTCCCATACACTACTTACGCCATGGTTAGTCTCAACACACGAATTAAATCAAAGTGGATCACCTCTTGACAAACACTCATCATTTACACACCTGAGCACGTATCTATCATGTGTGCAAGCGCCAAGTGGCCAGCTGATCAGTTTGATCATGTAGTTGGATGGTTGCGATGCTTCCTAATTAAAGGGGCACACATCAACCATCAACGATTGCATGTCACCCTGTTTGGTTGATATATAAGCCGGCTAATGTTGATTGTTGCGGGAGAAAAATACTTGTATCATGGATGATATATAAGCGATGCCGATAATAGGATACACCGAAATGACGATCATGTTAGTTCTCGATCATCGGACGTGGGCCGTACACCCATAGATGTAATTTGGGCTCTTCCTTCCAGCGACATCTTTCGTGCTAGAAATTTGTGTTTTTGTAGCAGTGGCGCGTTGGCTTTTGCGGAAAAAGTCCATATTCACTCCCCCATCTTCCACGAAAGTCTACTTTGCCTCCCTTATCTCGAAAACCAGACAAACCCTCTCCCCCATCTATCCAAACAATGCATATGAGGCCCAAGGTTGGTTTGGAGTTCGGTTTTGCACTGCTGGCAGCCACGTCATGCCGTTCTCGCATCTGAGCCACGACTCCGCTGTGGTCTGTGGTCTCCCATTCAGCGGCGTCGCCGACGCCTGCAACATCAACCCCGCCGATGGCGCTCACCACCGTCAGGTCGCGCCGCTCCCACATCCCGGCCGCACCGTCGAAGCTTGCTCGGTGCCGTCTTGCTGCGCCCTTCTCGCATCCCGGCTAATCATCTTCCTTGCCCCAGACGCCTGTTCGCCGCCGGTATGTATGAAGAAAGAACCATGTTGGTGTGAGCTTGTGAGGACTGCAGCTTCGGACAAGAAGGGAGGCACCACCGATCTCCTCCGCTCTCCCGCGGGAAACGCGGCCGCGCGCGCCTCGCTCGAGATCCCGGCGACGCCGCCGCCAAGGCCAAGGCCGCGCGAGCTCGCGTCGGTCCATCGCGTCGGAGGTGGCCACCCCGGTGCCGCGCCCACGGCCACACCACCCGTGGAATACTCGAGGATCGAGTTTACGGACCTTAGAGCCGGCAATAGAACGACACCATGGCGTGCGGTACCTCTCGTTCTCCTCCGCACGGGGGACGGGGTGGTGGCGGCGGAATTGCGAGATGAGCACGAGCCCGCGGGGACAAGTCCGCGGCGCCCCGGACGGAAGCACCGGCGAGAACGCCACCGCCTCCGCACGACGACGTCGACGAGGCCGCCACGACCGACGGCTCCTCGTGTTCACGTCGCCGCTTCGGGGACATGACATCGACATGGAAACGGGCGCAGCGTGATGTAGCGGCAGATCATGGAGATATGCGTGATGAGCATGCGGCCAGTTCAGCGAGTCCCCGGCCAAGATGCATACCGCCGATTGAGATCGGCCTCGGCGGCGCGCCGGCGGCGTCTTCATCTGAGAAGGCGAAGGCAGAGCCGTCGCGGCAAGGGTGTTCTATGGGAGCAGAGCTTTCTTCTAAAGTCTGAACTGAACAATCTTTTGCAAACTGCATCTTGGCCACTCCCTATAATCTCCAATGGACGTTAATGACACATCTCAGACTCTGGAAGCATCCCATAATAATTAACAAGGAAGCGTATTCCTCTTCGAACATGTAGAATTGAAGTTACAGCAAGGAAACTGAAACGATGTGCTGACTGCTGAGGCTGTCCCGCGTGATGTGCTCGGGGCCATAGGGATTTGGAGGGGAAGCAACGAAAAGACTAGGGCGGTACCACAAGACGGCGGCGAGAATGCGACGGAGCCGAGGAAGAGCGATACTGGCATGTGTGAGCGGCGGCGCGGAGTATACTACCGTAGGAGACGAGGTGAACGGGACGGCCCACCTTTTTTCTATTAACCTTTGGGCTGAGTCAGCGTGAACCTACATATGACGTGGCGCCAGCTGTGCAAAACCAGAGCTCAAACCAGCTATGGGGGGTCATGTGCATGGATTCCATAGATGAGGGATGGACTTTGTCTGGTTTTCATGTTGAGGGATGAAAATTGGACTTTGGTAAAAGATGAAGGAGCAAAACTAGACTTCTTCCTTTGCCAAACCAGCTTGAAGTAGGCAGCCCACAAAGCCTATCGGGCCTAATCAGCTAACCTGCATCGACCTGCAATGCCCACGAAAGCCCACATCTCCTGCTATGTCCATCTTCTCCTAGTTGAGCGCGGCATCCGCCGACCGCCGTGGCGGCGCTGAGATCCCGGCGGCGCTAAGGGAAGCAGCGGCTTGGGAGCTAGGAGAACAACCTCGGCATTACCCCGGTGAGAACCACCGATCAGCAACTCCCGCCGATCCGCAACTCATTCTCCCTCTTCCTTCATTCTTGGTCTTCTAATCTTTTTTTTTTTTTTTTTGAGTAACGCCAGCTCCATGGCCGCTGACCTACCTGAAGGAGCTCCGGATCCATGTCTCCAGTCCGCCCCCGTGCCCAATATTGGCTCCTCCCCACCCCAACCCCATTCTGCAGCAGGAGGGCACACCTTCAACCCGCCGTCGGTCACCCATGTCGTGCCCCCAAGGTAAGATTGGTGCCGGTGGCGTGATGGCTGTGAATTGATTCTCTACAGCTTTGGAGTTTGTCTTAATCCTAAGGAAGTTAAGTGATAGTAGCAGTACTTTATGCTATGTTACTATGTGAGATCTTTAAATTTATCTACCCGATGCACCCAGTAAGAGGTGTGTATCTTGAGACTTTTATGAAATTGGATTAGGTTTTTGACCTATCAAGTTTTTGGTTTAGGTTCTAGAATCATTCAGGGGTGCTTCCTTAGAAATTTGGGATGTAATTCCAATTTGAACTAAATATTAAGGATTTGGATCCTGCTGCCCAACCAGTATCTTTGGTTGGTAAGTGGCATTCCCTGTGTTCTATTGATGTGTGGTCATGAATCATGCTATGTTTTTCTGTAATTTATTTTCTGAGGGGAAATAGCTAACAAGTAAAGAAGCTTTACAATTTGTGAGAGCAATGGCGTTTTTTTTCTCCTTTTGGTTCTAGGTGCCACTAATTTTAGTTCCATGTGAGGAGATCATGCAATCGTGTTTCTATTTCTATTTCGGAGTAATTTAATCAAGTGACCTTGAAGTTGAGATTTCCTTGTCATGTTGTCATGCAATTTAGAGTGATTATTAATACTTCCACTTTAGAGCTAAAAATAAAAACATTGACTGGCGGCAAGGTTTTAATTAATATATCATTGTTTTGGGCTCCTATCTGTCAGCTGTCATGTCCTTTTAGTTCCTGGCTTCAAATTTTGACTTTGTTAAAGTAGATTGCATGCCTAGAGAGTGTACTAGGGTTACTTATGATTTGGCTGCTCTTGGTCCATGTGCTCTGCAGAAGCCACCTAGTATGTGCTTGATATAATTCCGTACTGTATTGTCCTAGTTACTGAGAATATCTCACATGATTAGCTCCTGCATTGCATATACTATTTGATAATACATATGTATCTAGATTTGTTATACTTCTAAATATAGACTGACAATCATTGTTTTTGGTTCAGTAAAAAGCGTTCATCAACAAATCAACAAAAGGGTAGAGCAAAAAGGGCAAAGGGTCCTATCCCCCCTGATCCTTCAGGCTCGTCATCAACCCCCCATGCCCTGCCCCCACGGTAATTTGCACGCATCTAGCTGGTTCTATAAATTTCTATTTCTATTCTTTTACACTGATCGTATCCTTCAGGCAGAGAAGGAAGTCCTGGGATTGGAGCTCCAGAAGCAACTTGAAGCTGCTGGTAACATGATCCCCACTGTCCAGCATAGGTATGCTGCCCCTCTTTCTCTCTCTCTCGCTTTCTTCAGTACAGTTTACAGAGTACAGCATGATGATGAGTTTTGTTTTTACTTGTTCCCTTGCATATTCAGCTGCTGAAGCCTTAGTGCACACAAATGTGAGCAAAACTTCTTACAAGAACATCGCAGTTCATCTCTTCAGAAATGAGAAGCCCCTGCCTTTTTTTGGGACTAAGAAGCCCCTTTCAGATTCAGTGAGATGATAGCTGATATTTTGCTCTGATGACTTCAGAAAACTCAACAAAAATTGATGGAGGCATTCTGTGAATAATGCCATGAGATTGTGACAGTGTAATTTAAAACCACTATCTGTTAATGTGTTCATGCTTGGGATGTTGCAGACCCTTGCCTTTCTTTGTTATGATTTGCACATCCATCTTGTCCACTTCTGCTACTGTCTATGAGCTATCTGGTATATGCTGAATCGATTGTTTATTGCACTGATGAAGTGGCTCAATGATACTTCCGTAAGCTTTTTTTGGCAATGCCTGAACTGATTTGAAATCACATGTTTATTGTAAACTGCGTCTGTTGATCCTTGCTAGCATGTCGTAGTAGTTGCTCTTGAGGTTGTTGCCTTGCTAGCTCGTTTGCAGGTCCCTGCCGCATCTGCATAACCTGCTAGCATGTGCCTGCAAAGCCCAGCAGGTTGTTGCAGTGACCAAAACAGGTGCTAGTAGGCGCCTGCAGGTTATGCAAAAACTACTAGCAGGGTCTTGCAGCGTCCTGCCGGGCGCCCGCAGGCGCACCTGCTTGCATCTTTATACTGGTCCATTGAATTATCCATTTTCATGTGTCTTTTCATGATTTTCAGAAATGTTTTCCTTATTAAGCCTCATTATCGTTGGATAAACATGTTACATTAAAATTGGGAAAAAAAGATTCTTGTCTGATTGTAAGCAACTAGCGGCACACCTGTGCTCACGTACGGGCGAGTTCCAAGTCTGACAATGAAGCATCCATTCACAAGAATCGTGCATAGTACGGCCTTGTTTAGATGGCTAAAAATTGTAACCGAATATCACATCGTACACTGTAACACGTTTCGTTTGTTAGTGGTAAATATCATCCTACCATAGAGTAACTAGGCCCGAAAAAATCGCCTCGCAAGAATGTACATCTAAACCGTGTAATTAGTTATTTTTTTTTTTTACCTACATTTAATACTCCAAACATATGTCTTTTGGTGTATTTAATGTGATGTGATGGAGAGAAAGTGAAAAAAAGGTTAGAAAATTTAGCCATAAACAACATGTCATGATTTCAGAGTTCAGAAAGTCTATAGGAGGCCGGCCTAGATAACGTAGGTCCGTACCGTAGCAGGCCAAGCCCAAGCATGGCGCGGCGGCGTCGGTGCCTACAACGCATCAAGCGGTCAGGCTGTCGTCGTGCACTCGCCAATCTCGGTGTCTACTGCCTAGCGTGCGGTACGTCGCGGTCGCGATCGCGGCGTGTGCGGCGTGCCGAGCCGAAAGCGAAGCCGGCCTTGACTGTATCTGTATGGGTTGACACTGTCACCTGCCCCACGGCCACGATATTACAGGCATACAGGCACGATTGCGTGGAGTACGAGATGAGCTGACGAGTGAGTCACACGGTGACGGAAATGAACATGATAGAACTGCATGCAAAGTCTCAAGAACAGTTGCGATGATGAAGAGGAATACTACACGCGAATGCGAAGCACGTTGTGCGCTCGTGTTTATTGCTGAGGTAGTAGTACTCTGTACACAGCGTACGCCGATGATCGGTTCAAGTTTCAACAAACAAGCTCTTCCAAAAGGGTTGCGAAATTCCATGCAGAAAACAATCCACCGAAATCCAAAACTCGCATTTCTAGGCCAGTCTACGATCGCCGTCGAGCAGCGACCACCAATTACGACCAGCTCGAGACGCCTCCTCGGGCTCACCACCTATCGCTATCGGCGACCACGGCAGTCACTTACAGCGGGTCCCGGCGGACGCCACCTCCGCGATCCAGCAGTCGTTTCCCTTTCCCGCCCTCGCCACAACCTAAATTACCGGCCGCCGGGACCACTGCTCAGCGTCCTGGCTGTCGGGCCTCTCCTTCCCCTCGTCCTCGTCGCCAGCCGCCGCCGCCAGCGCCTCGTCGCCCCACGAAGCGGCTCTTCTCCCAGACTTGAACCGTCGCATTCCCACAATGCCCGGCTCCTGCTGCTGCTGCTCTTCGTCGTCATCGTCCTCCAGCGTCATCTTCCTGCTCGTCGCGCCGCCGGGTACACGGGCGCAGCCGTCGCACCGGAACATGGCCGCCACCCCGTGCCACCACCCGCGCCGTCCGCCGCGCCGGCGCCGCCCGTGCCGCTCTCGGTCGGACAGGACCTTGCCAATGCAGGACACCTTAGGCGACCGTGGCTCCACCTCGCCGTCGCCCCTGCTGCTGCCGCCGCCGCCGGACGCGCGCTTGTCGTGCAAGATCCGGCCCTGCGACGGCCGGCGCCGGGAGAAGGTGGGGCGGATCTTGGACGGGAGGCCGAAGAAAGTGGTGCCGGCGGCCGGGGGTGGCGGCGCGCCCGCGACGCGCGTGGAGTTGGACCGCGTCTTGGCAGCGATGGGGTTGGCCACGACGGCCGCCGCGAACTTGGGGTTGGTGCTGCCCTTGGTGGAGTCGTCCCGTTCGTATATCGGGTTCAGCTCCGAGAACGCCACGTCGTCGCCGATGGGGATGGTGATCGACTCGGGCGGGAAGTCCGGGTCCGGCGGCGGCATCCGCGGCGGCGAGGCGTCCTCGCTGCCGCCCGCGATGACCGTCTCGCACGACACCTTCCTGTCCCCGGCGCCGGCGCCCGACACGCCGCACACCAGGCTCTCCAGGTCCACCTGGGGCATTGCGCGCGCAGCTCGCTCGCTCGCCGCCTTGCAATTTCTAGTGTAGAGTGGGGAGTCCAAGAGCGAAGAAAGAATCAGAGGCAGGGAGAAGTGGCTGCTGGCAGGCGCTTCCCTTTAAAATTCACATGAGGAGAAGATGGGGGAGGCAAAGCACAGCGAGGCTGCACCAGCAGTGCTCAGAGGCTGTCCTATACAAATAATATAAGTGACGCAGAAAATGCCACCTCTGAAACGAAACGAACTCCAAAAACGGATCTCGACTATTTGTCTCCCCAAAAAAACAGTCGAATGGGTCTTCACTCTTCACCTACTGCCAGCTCAATAGCTGAGGCTGAAAGAGGAAATGGCATTGGCAGCCTAAGAGTAAAGAGAGCAGCAATCAAGTGAAATCTCCCAGACCAAGGATTACTGTATGTACTATAGGTCAGCAGTGGAAATTTACCTGGTCAGTCCACGATAACGGTGAAGCAAACACAGGGCGATTTTACGCCGATCTGGAGACCCCCGACAGAGCCCATTTTCTGCTGTGGCCCTCCCAATTAATAAGCTTAGTCTTTTCATTTCAGATTTCAGCGTGGAACGGCCAATGATCCCCTGAGACCGATCTGTCTTTACGCAGCAGTGGGCACTGGACAGTGGCCACAAAAATATGAAGAATCTGTCGCTGCGCTTTATGATTTTCGTCGCAAATAATAAATAACAGTTTGGACCTGTAGGATCGTCAGCCTGTCAGTTCAAAATAATTTTCACCCTCTAACTAACATAAGGTCAGAGAACACCGTAGGGTAAACCTCACTCAGCAGCAGATAATTTTACAGAGGTCAGAACCAAGATTTGAAGGGTAAATCAAGAAATCTACTCGGCACAACTGTTCATGATCAACTTGATCAGGACGCAGGGCAAGGCTTGGTAAAAGGAATCAAGGTCAGTTCTGGGGCACGAGTGCTGTTTGGTTATCACATGGCGATGTCGGACTGGGTGGTAGTAAGCACCAGAAGGCATCAGCGGTGCACCAGGCCCATTTGTACTATTTTGTTGGCTTCCCTGCACAAATATAGCTGCAGTCTTTCATTGGCAACATATTGTGAGTGGACTAATGGTCGTGGCTTAGCTTGCAATCGTGCCGTTTCGCTCAGTGTTCAAGTTTTCTGCTCGCTAAACATACCAGCCTGATCTTGTGAAGTGACTGGAGCCTAACGATACTATGAAAGAGACGGCTGCATACTGATGGCTCAGCCTGCCAGTGTCCAAACACAGGTGCAAGGCCATATCTACAATCTAGTGTATCACTGTATCAGTGTTAAAACCTATGAAGCTATGAAGGCCTTGGAATAAGCTAAGGCGCACCTTGATTCCAGAGAGGTCCATGCTTGGACCTTGGTCAACACTCAACAACCCCACAAGCTCCCATGGGGTCGGAATTATTGTACTCTGCGACAGATTCACATTTCAGGACAGTGAAGAATGGGACGACGAGCCATATTAAGATGAAGTGTCAGGTATAAGAAATTGAAAACAATATCCTCTTAAAGTGGAGATCCAAATGGAATAATTCCTGCAGCCAAGAATGCTTCTTGAATCATAGTAGGTTAATGATATGGGCACAGTATAACAGGCATCAGAAAACGCAGAATTTCTGTGAATTGGTGAGCCTAAGTACTAGAAGCTATTGAGGAGTATTGTTGCCGAAGCATGTTAGAGGAAATTGGAATTAGTGCAATCTCAACTATACAATAATCACATTGCATAGCTGAATGCAAGTACTTTAGGACTCAGACCAAATGCACAAGCTAAATGGAGACTTCTTTTTGTTTAAAAAAGTTTCTAAATAGAGACTTAGAAATCTTTTTGTTTGAGCTATAGCACATGGTAGTGCAAGAAAAATGCCAAGACAGTTTCTTATAACTTGATCATGAAATTTGTTAAAGAAAATGAGGCTATGGATGCTAACTATAGGGGAAGCTATGGTTTCTTATAACCTAATAATGTCTGATCAATTTGGTTTCTACAACTGAACTTTATACCTACTTGATAGTTCACAATAGGCAAAGTTAGGTTGCAGACTATGGAAATTAGCAGGAACGCTAGGTGTGTTGGTTGAGCTCTATGTTTTTATCCAGAGGACTCTGCAACCAAAAGCAATGTCAAACGCCAAATTAGACTTCCAGAACGTTGGTTAAGGTTTCTCTATCCATAATCCATTTCACCATTTGTCCATTGAACATAACACCACATAATATAATCCAATGAAATAATCCAACAAGATAAGACCAGATAAGTATCAGGCGCAATACATTACTCCAGAAGTGAAGTGGATGGAGAAAAACTCCAAACCAGTATCATGGAGTCAAAAGTTACGATGTCACTAAGAAAGAAGGGTTTTGGTGACATTAACCGTAAATCCAGATCCTTCGTGGGACTGACCACACACACATGATCTACAAAATTTTAAGCTCCCCCCAAATGATTCGATTACAAACAGAGAATCACCAACGTCTCAGCGCTTTGTATTATAGCCCTCCACCTCTACTTCTGAACTAGGATCACCAACAAAATAAGGAACCAAAAGGACAGCAGCGAGCTCAAACGATGCTTAAATCGCTCAGTAACTTGCAATCCGTCATGTCAATAAGCTGGAAAAAAAAAGAAGCTTACTCCTTCACGGGCTTGAGGAGGGCTTGGGGGGCCCAGAAGCCGACTGCTGCGGCGGGGGAGGGGTCGAGGCAGTGGAAATGGAGCCGGGGGCTGACGAGGCCTGCGACCCCTCGCGGACTGCGGCGAGCTTGCGGAGGCGTTCCTGGAGAACGCGGACGCGGTCCTCGGTGCGGCGGAGCTTACCCCAGCGCCAGGCGAGGTAGGCGCCGAGGCCGCCGTAGACGAGGATGTAGGAGCCCCACACGTACGGGTAGGTCTGCGCGTGTTCCTTCGCCTTCCGCCACTCCTCCTCCACCTTCGCGATCACGCCGAGGCCTCCAGTCGCCGACCCCACCACTTGCTCCGGCTCCTGCGGCGGCTGCGTCTTTGTCTGTCCGTCGCCGGCGGCCGCCATCGCTGCGCTTGTTGGTGTGCGCCTGTGCGGCGGTGTGCGAGTGGGGCTCGTGTCGATTTCTTTAGGGCAAGCGCGAAATGGGCCTGACCGAGCGACTTGTGATGAACGATGGGCCAAGATACCCTTAGATGGGCCTTTCTTCTGAAACTTCTTCGTTCTTTTTTTTTTTTTTGAGTATCTGAAACTTCTTCGTTCGGATACGAAGGAACCTCCGTAATCTGTTCAGCGCCAGATTACGGAGGGAAATGATTTAAACAGTAGCGGGAAATGCTGCGGGCTGCGGATTCTCTATAGTACAACAAGTCCTAGGCCGAGAGGGAAATGATTTAAACAGTAGCGGGCTAAAAGTTTATGGGCCGCCAGCCTTTATGGCTCGCAGACTCTGTTCGGCGTCACAGCTGCCGGCTGCTGACAATCAAGATCATTGGATGGAACTGTTTCGCTGTCAGAGAGAGCCCCTTCACATGGGATAACCGGTCAATCACGTGCCCCTGCTAGCTAGTAGTACCACAGCGGTTAAGATCTATCGTGGGCATCCAGAAAGTTTACATCACCGGATCGGATCCTTAACAAAACCAATAATATGCCCATTAATATGGTGTTTCCTCATCCTCCATTGATCGTTTATTCGATTAGTTAATGCAATCGATTCAGGTCTGGACGCCAGGTTCGTCAGGATCCCAGTGAGCGCACGTCGAGGCTCGTGCCTCGACGGCGACGCAACGCAACAGAGGGAGGCAGCCATGTCCCATGGTGTGTTTAGAGCCCCAATTCCTCCCCAAATTTCACCGTACAAAAAAAAGATTCCCCATCATATTAAAATGTCGGCACACGTATCGAGTACGAAATGTAGGTAAAAAAATAAACTAATTACACAGTTTAGATGTACATTGCGAGACGATTCTTTTGAGTCTAGTTACGCCATGATAGGATAATATTTACCACTAACAAACGAAATGTGCTACAGTATATGATGTGACATACATATCCCATCCGTCCAAAATTTTGACCAAAATTTTAGGTGCTAAACACACCCATGTGAGACGAGATGAGTGGGTGAACGGCGCAGAGACCGGGTCGGCCGGCCGGAGGAATTCATGACCAGCCGTGCCGCCGGGGCTGCTCGACACGCGGATTGGCTACGACCGGCGGCCACGGCCTTGAGGACGGCTACACCCCACTCCCCACCCGTCGTCGCGTCGTCGTCAGAGTGACACTTGACCATGTTTTGGGCAGGTCTGAGTCTGACGTCTGGGCCGAGCCTGGCCTGTCAGTGCCAAGACGGTTGCCAGCTGAATCAGTCTTGGGGGCTACTCGACCACTAGGACGGCTATAGCCAAGGCTTGCTTTCGCTTGTGTTCCATTTGGCTTGGCTTTGTCCGCAAGGTGATCGATCGATCGATAAGCATCGACGGCACTATTTTCTGTTCACATCCAGCTGAAGGATTAGTTGTTACGTCCAGTAATCGCTCGACGCAGCAGCAGCAGCAGCACTACAAGTCGTTGGGAAATATGATTCTAATCCAACAGCCCCCCAAGGCCGGACGCCTCTGATTAGTGATTACTACAATCGAGTAGATGCTGATTCAGTAACCATCCAGCTACAAGTCCTGCCAACGATAATAGCAGCAATAATCACGTCCCTTTTGTATCACCTCATGTCTCGGTTGTGATTGCTATGCGATAAGAGCCTGTCAACGAACTTAAACGTTCCATCTACAAAATACTCTCATGTACTGTAATCATTATTGCATATCGTTGGAAGGTAGTACTGGATGCCTTTGAATAAGTGATCACCACCGCGCTAGCAGCACGGTTCTCGCTTTTAACTCTTTCGTTGATTTCTGTCCACTAAAGCTCAAGATCTGCACTCACTTGCCACCGTCTTATAGGGGATTGTAGATTGTTTATTTGAGCTTTGTATTTGTCCTTCGGGGAATTTGGACTATGGTTTCGGAATTGTTGACTGTGGATTGCATTCCTGTCGTGACCAAATCGTACAATACATGTAACACCCTCTCAAGTAGCTAGCGCTCTTGGAACATTACGATCTCCTAGAATCTTACATCTACATAGATACAAGTATAGTAGTGAAGATTTTATGATCCCCGAGTTCATCATCACAAACTAGGGTATTCAGCGGCTGTTCCAGGTTTGACCTTTTCATCATCTCGGACTCGGAGTGTTGCAGCGGGGCTGAATGATTTCAGGAGAAAGCCGTTGTAAACTGTCGGCAATTAGATGCAAGCTGTCAAACAATACTAGCTTTCCAGCGAACGGTGGCAATTATCTATAGATTGTGTAGGCAATTATCTATAGATTGTGTAGTAAGTAATCTTCAAATTATGCGTGCGCCCTCTCATCGCAATCAATCAAATGTATCTAAGCTACGTCACATCCAAAATTAAGAGCTACTCCTACTAGACTACACGAGTTGTATAAATCCATGGCTCCAAGCCTCCAACCTCCAACAAAGACTTGGTACTGTGGAAAACGAAAACTTAAGTGTTCAACTGTACTATTTACATCTTTCGGTGTTAGTCAAATACTCCTTGTGTCCTATAATATATAAGTGTTTGTCTAGAAATTTTAAGACAAATTAATATGGAACGTAAAAGACGCATGCATCCTCTTTTCCATCTGGAAGCCTGCCCGGGCCCACCCAAAGACGGGCGAGGCCACTGGAGGCGCCCACCCCGCTGCAGGCCTTGGCGCGTCGAGGGTGGCCCGCCGCCAGCGGCTGCAAGCGGCCTTGCGCCCGCGAGCCGCCTGCTCCTGCCGGCCTTGCGCTAAGCCATGCGCCTCACCGCCGCTCGCCTTGGGCCATAAGGGTGTAAGCCCGAAGCTCGCCTTTCCTTCGATTCCCCGCACTTAGAAACGAAGGACAACAGCATGCTAATCTTGTTAGTCAACACGACGCTATGCAGGCTCATCTCACCCGGAGCACAGGCCCAACAGTTCCCCCAAGGGCAAGGTCCGGCGCAAGGCGGTCCTTTGGCCTTAGCTCTCCTGAAGCTCCGAGAGGTGAGGCTGCGTTTGGCACCCCTTCCCCGCCGCCCTCCTTGCGTTGGGGCTTGGGGCTTCCAAATTTTTCCTTTCTTTCTCTCGCGGCGTTGAAGCCGTGGTCTGTACTCTCATGTACGAGTTGGTGATGCACATTGTTTGGTCGAAAACCGGCGAAGACAAGTATAAAATAATGTAATGCAGGGGAGACACATGCACACATATTCGAGAACCACATATTTCATTAATTCTTTCTTGAATATACAAAATACATGATCAACGAAAAATTGTCTTCTTCCGTCTTCTGCGTCATGCTTAAGGAGAGGTCCGACTTGTAGGAAAATTGTGTAGTCCGCCGATTCCGGGGCCTGTTGGCGCGGCGGTTAATTACATCCGCAAGACGAGCTTAAGGAAAAACCTCCGATTAAGCTGCGCTAGATGGTTGTCTTGTATTTGATCGTCGTTAGCCATATGCGATATATATGGCGTGGTAAATATGGGTGGCTTTATGTCGCCGAAGCTTGGTCGTGACATCGCCAACGCCACGTCGAAGTAAACGGAATGTATTGTTCCGAAGGGGATGACTATCGCCTCATCGGTGCCCAGTCATGTATGCCGGCCTTCATTAACACGGACGTGTGTGAGTTGCTTTCGCCTCGTCGGTGCCCAGCAGCGGTGTATCCGATCCCGTTAATTAGGGCGTGTCGGTGGAGTGGTGACCTCGCCGCGTCGGCACTCGGCCGTGATTTTTGTCTAGCCTCGTCGGCACTAGACAGGTAGTGGACGATTGTACGGTAGTAAATCCGCAACAATTAGCGGTAAGAATATTGCTTGAACGATGCTTTACTCAAATGATCGAACGGACAGCCTCCCGGCGCCAGTATTTTTATAGCAAAAGAAGCATTGTCGTTTTGAGATGAGCATAACAAGCTCGTGAGTAAAACGAGTATGCGTCTTCTTTAGCGCCACTTGCATTTGGGCAACCTTTCGGCGTCACTTGTATTGCTTCGTGCGCCACACCAAGTTTGGTTGTAACGACTTACTCGACCGCCAATACGACCTTCTCGGCGTAGAAAACAATAGGGATGAGCCAATACGACTTTCTCCACTATCGTAGTAAGTAGTGCGGATCAGGCCAATACGACCTATCCGATGTAGAAGAAAACGATAGAGATAAGCCAATGCGACCTTCTCTCCACTATCGTGTAAAAGTAATACTGGATCAGGCCAATACGACCTCTCCGGCGTAGAAGGAAACGATAGAGATAAGTCAATGCGACCTTCTCCACTATCGTATAAAATAGTACAGAGCAGGCCAATACGACCGCCCTCGGCGTAGCAGAAAACGATAGAGATAAGCCAATGCGACCTTCTCCACTATCGTATAAAGTAACACGGATCAGGCCAATACGACCTCTCCGGCGTAGAAGAAAACTGCAGAGCCAATGGCTAGCTCAAAGTAGATGCATCTCTCATAATTTAATAAAGCTGCTGTTGTACTCATGCTCATCTAACTAGATAAAGCCGCTGCTGCGCTCATGCTCATCTAATAAACTAGTCAACGCATCCAAACTAGCTGTTGTATTCATGCTCATCTAATAAAACATATCTAAACTAGATGCTCACCGAGGAACACGACGGCCAGCGCAGATGACATGATCGCAGATGGCTTGAGGTGAAGATGAACAAGCAGCAGGGCGACGTTGACGTGCTTCAGCGACAGGGCTTTGACAGCTGTGGACGATGGCGTGCAGCAGCAGATGCGTCTCCTAGGTAGGCAAGAGAGTTCAGCAGCCGGGCGTGGATGCGTGAGAACGTGAGGGCCAAATGATGGCCAGGGTGCTGGTTTATATAGGGCAGGAGGCCATGCGTGAACTTTTTGACCAAGCAACCAGATACGCATCTCTGGTTTGGATTAGATTGGAGTCCATCATCTCCACATGCGTATCTTCCCAGGACTTTGATACTAGCATTTACACGCATGTATACAGAGATCAAATCTCTTTTGACTTATATATATATATCTCAGGACCAAATATGTACTCCAGCCCCAATGTAACTCCCAAGCTCTCGTACGTCGAGAGAACTTTGCCCTTTTAGAAATATTTCAGAGATGGGGCCTGCGTGTCATAGGCTCAGCCATGGTGATCTTATACGCTCATTTATGCACCAATAATATGCGTTGAATAAATATACTCTGAAATTCACCCTGTCACAAAAGATTATTATTTTGATAAAATAATCATCAAACAAATGCCACCCGCCGAGTCGAGTTTATGCGTGACACAGCAAAGATTCGACTCGGGGAAATAACAGGTTGACGAACCCGACCGCATGGATGTAGCCTGGCTGTAATTGCCACTCTTGAAGCCGAAGCGCTGAGAAGACCTGGAGACCACTGATATGGCAAAAATATGGAACCATCCTTGCCCAGCAGGCATTGTAGGCATTAACACAAATATGCCCTGAGTTTCTCTTATACTTCAAAGAATGAGAAGGTTATTCTCCAATCAAAAATCAAAAAAAAAAAAAGACCATTAATTGTTTTGCTTTTGTTTAAAATGTCGGCTTTTCCATGACTCACCAAGCTATGAAGCATCTTCTAGTGACGTCATTGAAGGGTGTATGTTGACATAACAAGGTCAACGACACAGCTGTTGCATGAGGTTTAGCGTCCTCGTGATAACCGTGTCAAGAGACTAGCACTTCGTCAGGACCTCTCGGGTCAGAGGAATTCTCTTCGAACCTCCCTTCAGCCATGTGCGCCATACCGTTCCATTGTCCAGCGGGGAGTATAGGATATGGCTAATTAAATATTTTGTGGATTGGTTTGGGGGAATCGGCTGTGATGATTCTTTTGCCTTTTACTTTTGCCGAGGATGATGAATAGCTACCCTCCTCCTTCACTTGCTTCACTTTAAAACTTGACCTTTTTTTTTACTAATGAGAGCTTCGAGACAGTTGACTATGCCTCTTTTTTCTTTCTCTCATTTTTTTTTTGATTTGTCTTCAACGAATTCGGAGGGTAGCTCTCCATCTTTGTGTAGCTAAGTAATCCTCGCAGGCACTTTTTTTTTTTTCGGCCCTTGTTATCACCTCTTAGGGTGGCATGCGGCTTCACACTTGATCTAGACTTTTGTCAAGTCAGGTAGCCCTTTCATGCTCTTTTCCCCTATAGTTTCCCTAGAGGCTTGATACTCCCTTAGAACTGGACATAGGCTTACGGATATGGTGAACCCACGACTTCAGAGTCAGCACACTAATTGAAGTTCAGCTGTCCACATTTTATCCCTTATTGGTGCTAACCATGTGCGTGTGTTGAGGTTGCTTCACCACAAGCTAAGTTGATCGGGACATTCCCTGTCCAGGGACACACCCTTAAATGACTGCCACCAGAGGATTGAGCTTGGTGATATGTATAGGAAAAAAGCCTTTTGTTGTTGGACACGATGTCCATTCAGCTTAAAACACATTTTCTATGATGGGAGAAAACATGTTTCCTTGAAAAAAGAGAAAAAGAAAAAAAAAAAAACAGCAAAAGGATGAGGATCGCACGACAGTTAGTCACGCGAAATATTTTTTAAATACCTGCCATTGATGGGGGCATAGGACGGATTCCTTGGTGATCTATCAGCTGGTATGCACCACCATCGTAGACCTGCTCAATGATAAACGGTCCTTCCCACTTCGCTCAAATTTCCTTTTGTCCTGTGTGTAACAACAATAGGGCGTCGAAGAACAAGAACGAGTTCACCTTTACGAAAAAACTCGTTGTTTGACCAGCTTATCGTAGGCTCTCACCATGTTTTGGCGATATAGCTCTAAATTTTGGAGTGCATTGAGACGAACCTCCTCCAAAGCGTCCAACTCCTGAAAACGAAGCCGGATTTGTTCATCATTTGTGAGCTCATCATGGACAGCTACCCGTAATGATGGGAGCTGTACCTCAAGTGGCAAGACTGCCTCACTTCCATAAATGAGAGAGTAGGGCGTCGCTTGCGTCGGAGTGCGAGTAGTAACTCGATATGCCCATAAGGCCTCGTAGAGACGATCATGCCAATCTCTTTTATGCTTCGTCACTGTCTTTTTAAGTATTTTTCCAAGGGTCTTATTGAACGCCTCAGCAAGCCCATTAGCTTGAGGATAATATCCTGTGGAATAATTCCACGTGATGTGATATTTTGCAATAAACCTTTGCATCTTGGTGGAAGTGAACGCCTTAGCGTTATCAGAGGTAATCCTTCGCGGAACCCCAAAACGATATATGATATGTCGCTCCAGGAAATTGATGACGTTGTCCGACTTCACCTCCCGTAAAGGTACAGCCTCAGCCCACTTGGAAAAGTAGTCAGTAGCAGCAAGGATGTAGTGATGCCCCCTTGATGATGGGGGCTCGATGGAGCTAATAACGTCAATTCCCCAGGCGTCGAATGGCCATGAGGGAATAGTAGGGTGAAGAGGAACTGGCGGCTGATGCTTGAAGTCACCATGGATTTGACAATTGTGACAGGTCTTAGCAATTTTAAGGCAATCGGCCATAATTTTTTGGCCAATAGTACCCAGCCAGCCTGATGCTGTGATACATCTTGGCGCCACCTTGATGGCCGCCGCATACTCCATGGTGCATCTCTTGTAATATTTGATCAGCTTCTTTTCTCGAAACACACCGTAACCATATTTCTTGACCAAATGACCGTCGATACAAGATCCCGGCCTTGTATATATACGACGGTAGGCGCTGTTGCAGACGACGTCTCTCCACCAGATCATCCGGCCAAGTGCCATGATTAAAATAATCAATGAATGGCTTACGCCAATCATCTTGTTCAACAGCCATTGTCACCACCTGATTGACTTCATATTCTTCAGGTACGAGATCCAAGACAGCAGGGAGTAGCCATCTCTCTTCTATTGTTATTTGAGCGGGCTCGCCACCTGGGAGCGCTAGCGCTGCTGCAAGTTTAGCCAATGCATCAGCTGAGGCATTTTTGCCTCGCGGAACATGTAAAACTTGAATGTTTTGGAATTTCTCCATGAGCTTGCGTGCAGCCATGTAATATGGCACTAGCTCAGGTTTGCGTACCTCATAAATGTTGTTAACTTGCCGTACAACAAGTTGAGAGTCACCATAAGCTTGTAAATTTCGAATATCCATAGAAAGCGCAAGTAAGAGGCCGAAGATGAGGGCCTCGTATTCAGCTTCATTATTTGAACACTCTTCCTTAAGGAGGGAGAAAGAGTGGTAGATGTTTTCGCCTTGCGGCGTCTTGAACACTAGCCCGGCCCCAGCTCTCTTCTTGAGCGTGCCATCAGGATTCATGTCAGCACGAGATGCGCCATCAAAGTACAATTCCCATGGCGATTCAACATTGACGGAAAATACATCTTCATCCGGCAAATCAATTACTAGTGGCGAATCGTCGGGCACGGGGTGCGCTGCAAGAAAGTCAGCCACCACTTGGCCTTTAACTGCTTTTTGTGGAATATAAGTAATATCAAATTCCATCATGAATACAGCCCATTTACCGAGACGTCCCATCAGGGCTGGTTGGTTCAGCACGTACCTTACTGGATCTGCTCTTGCTATGAGCTGAATCGGATGCGCCAGCATGTAGTGCCGCAATTTCTTTAGCGCGAACACAAGGGCCAAACACAACTTCTCTATAGGTGAGTAGTTATGTTCGGCACCTGCCATGGTGCGACTCAAATAATAACAAGCTACCTCCTTTCCTTCATCGTTATGTTGTGCGAGCAGCGCGCCTACCGAAGAGGGCTGCGTGGCAATATAGAGTATCAATGGGCGTCCTCTTACGGGAGCCGCTAGGACAGGAGGGTTAAGTAAATATCTTTTAAGGCTGTCGAGAGCATTTTGGCACTGCTCATCCCAATGGAACGGCACGCCTTTTCTCATTAGTCTCGTGAACGGCTGAGTGCGCCCTGAGAGATTAGATATGAAGCGTCGAATGTACGCCAGGTGACCCTGCAAAGATTTAAGGTCGCCCAAATTTTCAGGAGTCGGTAGCTTAAAAATAGCTTTAATTTTCTTTGGCTCAATCTCGATGCCTCGATGGCGTACAATAAAGCCCAAGAACACACCTGACTGCACTGCAAAGGCACATTTAAGCGGATTCATTTTTAGTTGATGCTTCCGTAGCCTATTGAAGACAATACGTAGATCATCTTGATGGTTCCGCCGATCTTTTGATTTCACGACGAGGTCATCAATGTAACACTCGACCGTGTTGTGAATGAGACCATCAAGGACCACCGTCATGGCACGCTGGTAAGTCGCACCCGCATTTTTTAAACCAAACGTCATGACTGTGTAGTAGAAATTACCCTTCGGCGTTCGAAATGCCGTATCAAATGCATCTTGTGGGTCCATCTTAATTTGATTATAACCTGATGAACCGTCCATGAAGGACAAGGCACCATAGCCTGTGGTAGCATCCACCACCATCTCTGTGATGGGAATTGGAAAATCATCCTTAGGACAAGCGCGATTGAGATCGCGATAGTCGACGCAGATTCGGAGTTGACCATTCTTTTTCTCCACAGGAACAATGCTAGAAAGCCAACGGGGATATTGTGCCTCCTTTATAAAGCCTGCTGCAATTAATTTATCAACTTCGGCAACTATATCATCTTGCAGCTCGGGACGAAAACGGCGAGGCTGCTGCTTGACAGGCCGAAACTGAGGGTCGATAGCGAGCTTATGAGTGGCGACAAGTGGATCAAGCCCAGGCATCTCTTTGTAGTTCCATGCAAAGCAGTCCGGAACTCCATTAAAAAGGTTCTATAACTCTCACGCTCCTCTAATGTGAGGGTTGCGCTGACGAAGGTGGGGCGTGGATCTTCCTCTGTGCCTAGGTTGATCTCGACTAGCTCATCCACAGTCAGCTGGCCGCCGTCTTCGAGTTGTTCAGGAGCAGGAGCTGCACCAATGACTTCATCTTGCTCCACGTGCATATTTTCGATGACCTGTGCTAGCGCATATTGTTCATCTCTTAGCCCTTGACAAGCATTAGCTTCAGCTTGCAAGGAACGTGGATGATAAGGTGCAGAGTATAGGCCACAGTCCTCTTCACCGGAGGTCGCATCATCTATATCATCTTCTTTTGAAACGACAGACGTCACCCGACACATCACTCGCCGTTGATCATTATTGTTGTCGCCTTCGCTCTCGGATGAGTCTGGGTGAACATAACCCAAACCATATTTTGGTTGGGTCCGGTTCATCCTCTTTTCATTCTTTTTAGCGGTCTTCTCTATCTCCTCCCACCACTCTTCGCATATGGCGGGTGGTGGTGGTAGCCTGTAATTTTGCCGCAGATTAATCCCAGAATTTTCAAGTAGACGAACCATCCTTGGCTCAGCTTTTGTGTTAGTAAGAGTTTCTCCCATCTTTAAACAGTCTTTGGGTAAATTAATGACGACATCACATGGCAATACTTGTGGTGCCTTGTAGAAAAGCGTTGGAGGTGAGTAGCCTGCTTGGCCTGGAACGAACAACACATCTAATGGTGTTGTCACTGACGTGTACATTGATGGAGGCTGTTTTAAACCAGACTTCCGTTGATCCTCTATTTCTGCCACCCTCTTGCGCACCGTCCCTTCCGTAGAAGCTACAGCTCGTCCCTCTGTGACATCAGTGCGCAACATCAGTGGAGGTGGTGTGCCACCTTTTGACGTGAGAAGCTTAGGAGTTCCTCGAGCGCCTGTAGAATTGGTTAAGTCATCGGATTCTAATGACTTGTTTAATAAAGAATTGTTTATTTCAGCCACCTGGGGCTCTAGAACAGACCTCAAAAAGGAGAGGCGTAGTCGGAGTTCTTGGAGTTGACAGAGTATTGCGGGAGATATTAGACGGTGTAACCATCAGAGATTTCCCATGCCTTTTAGTTTGTTCTCTCCTTAGATTTCTCCTGCTAAAACTTGCAGTGCCGTGGGCATCTGACTCAGAAGATGTTTTTTGAGCCTGGGGTAATAATTATATCAGCAGCTGGTGCAGCACGCCCCTGATGTTTACTCGATTCCCCGCCTGAGAAATAATATTTTGCATCGGCATGATGCGACTCATGAACAGCATAAGGGGACTCATTAGCAGTGATCCGATGCTGTGCTCCTTTATTATCAAGGAATTTTAAACATTGATGGAGTGTCGAGGGGACTACTTGATACTTGTGTATCCATGGTCGACCCAAGAGCGCTGAGTATGAGGTATTTGCTTCAATAACAAAGAATCGTGCTTTGAAGCTGAAAGTGGACATTTGAATTTTACGGTAATGGAACCGAGGGCTGCAGTTCCATGGTTATTGAATCCACAAATCACCACCTCGGTAGGTTCGAGATCATCCAATGAATAACCAGCACGTGTAAGGCTTCGGACTGGCAAAATATTCACTGCAGAACCGGGATCAATAAGTATGCGACGCAAATGAGCGGTGCCTATATTGCCCTCAATGTAGAGTGGGCGATTGTGATTATCATCCTCTATCAGCTTATCTTCTTCTGAAAAGGTGATTTCATGGACCTCGCTTGGATTGCAAAGAAGTCGATGCTTCGCCATAGCAACCTCATAGACTTCTGGAGCTTCTAGCGCCTTAATAAGGGCTTGGCGTAACTCCGGAATTAGCAGCAATGCGTCATAGACACTTAATAATGCCGGAATGCGCTTTAGGTGTGCGACAACATTATAATCAATTTGGTGAAGATCTCCGCCACTATTGGCTGGTATATTTTGTGTATTTTCTGGAACGGCCACATTCTTTGTAGCTGGATCGTCTTCCTTCGCACCCCTTTTTGGTGGTGGTCTTTTAAGTTCCGACAGATTCTTCCCGCTTCGCAAATTCATATTGACTTCTGCCTCAGAACAACTTGGTGATTCCTCCTCTATAAGCATTTTATGCTCACGAGGTGTAAGGACGTCATCAGGTTCAGAACTGGTTGTTTGATTACACTGAAAGACCACATTACATGAAGCCGTATTTGATTGAGGATGTAGGACAGTATCCTCTATATCCCGACGCTCATCATGTGGAGTTTCAGGTTGTCTCCCCCAATTGCGGGGCATGAACTGTTCTAGCGTAGGCAGAGTTCTGCTGCGTCGTGGAAACGATTCGTTCCCTGTGACTTAGGCACAAATCTAGGCGGCATACGACGACGACTTGGGCCATGCCACCTGTACGATGATAGGATGTTGGCATGTAAACTCCTATTCTCGGAATCAGGCTGATGTGCATGTAAACTCCTATTCTCGGAATCACGCTGATGTGCATGTCTTGGTATTTTGCCATGTGTAACTGTTTGCGATGAGTGGGGGTTCCGCTCAGTCATCCTAGGAGAAACATCCAAGTTTGCTAATTGATGCTCAACCTGAGCTAGCGGAGCCCAGCCTTCATCATTTTGATTTGTAGTATCCATCTCAGCGGTTATCGTATTTACTGCATGGAAATCTGGATTGACAGCATCAGGTGGTATTGATAATCTCTTGTCATCAATGGCCCTTTGTAGCCATTCTTTAAAGGCGACACAATCTTCAATGACATGCCCAACATACCGATGGTATGGGCAATACAAAAGGATTGTCTACCATCTTAACTTGTTCGGGCCTCTTAGGTTCAGGGAGAGTGAGATAATCATGCTCCACAACCTGTTGGAAGAAAACCTTCACCACTTCCCGACGAAAGATGTATTGCTTTCGGAGAAGCTCTTGAATAGATGTTCGTGGCTTGGCTGCCGTATTATTTCGCATGGCTAACACGGGCACGCCGCTTTGATACGCAGAGGCTCCAACTCTTGCTGTGTTAGTCTCAACTGGGCCCTTCTGCTTGCCACCATTATTATTATTGTTGTTATTCTTGAAGGTTGAATTAAACCTCCTGGCATTATCTGACGTGCCTGCATTCTTGTAGAGTTCCATAATCTGTGGCGATTTTTCAAACTCTAATTTTGCAGCAGCCACCGCTGAACTGAGGGCACTAAATGTTTTGGGCTCACGCCGAGATACTTCAAGTGACCAATGTTGCTGCATGCCATAGATACACATTTCAACAGCATCCTCAGGATCCATCTCACGTGCTAGGCGTACATAGCTGTTACGGAAACGCATTATATAATCGTCAATTTTTTCATCACGTCTGTGACGAACTTGTGCCAACTCGATTATTGAGAAGTCCTTCTTCATGGATACAAAGTGCGCCTTGAATAGCTCTTTCATGGTTTTCCAGTCGGGTATGGTGCCAACCGGCAAGCGACTGTACCAATGAAAGGCAGCACCTGTTAATGAGCTGGAGAATTGTCGCAACAAGAGAGAAGGGCTACGAGCAGTATCACCACACATTGCCTCAAAGTATGCTAAGTGTTCACGTGCGTCTCCCGTTCCATCAAATTGACGAAACTTCGGTGGATTCCAGCCGGTTGGGAATAACACTAAGTCATGCCACGCTTCATAAGGCTTATCGAGCTCACTCTCAGACGTTCGTGGAGCTTGATCAACATTGATTTGCCTCATCTTCTTATCAACGAGCTCTTCAATGATGGTATGGAAATTCCGCAATGTGTTGGGGGGCGGCGTGACGTCGGCTGCCGCACCCTTTGAGTTGAACGATAGTTGTGGTGGAGGCTTTGGTACCTCATCACCTGCCGCATCTTCTAGCTCTTGTACTTGCGGATCGATCGGAGTCTTTGGAGTTTGAGGTGCCTCTCGCCCCGTCAAGATGTCAAAGAGTTGGTCAAATCTTCTCGTCCAAAGAATTTATCTGTTTTTGCTGAGTATGAAGCTTTTCCTCGATCGACCCACCATTGCCTCGGATGTACTCGTTTCAGGCCAAAGGTGCTTAGGCATTCCATATTTTGGCTCCTCAAGAATTGCGGTATTTTTATCTTTGGGGTTTGTATCATTCTTCTCGTTGGGATCAACGGGCTCCTGTGGCTTTTGAGCCTCATCAGAGACCATATGTGCCGGAACAGTGTTTTGTACTTCATCTTCACTCTCCTCTTGACGCTTACTGAGAATGATCGAAGTTCGAATAGCGAGGTGAATTGGTGTGTTGTTCCAGAAATGAGCCGAATCGCATCTGACCCTCCATCCTCGAGGTCTTCATCGCCTGAGTCACAATATCTTGAATCATTTGTGTAGCAATGCCTTTCAAACGAGTTGAGGCACCGGGGCGTCGCGCCATCCTTTCTAAAGAATCAGGATTTTGAGGGAGATGTGACCGTAAGTCATTATAGGCACGTGGAGATAAATCTCCCTCAGACTTAGAGCCACCAGAAGTAATAGGAAAACACGGAGCCGATGACGTATTCCCCGTGTTGATTATCAAGCCCTTTAGGCCGACGTCGTTCTTTTGAATGCAAACCTTTAGAAAAGGTAGCCTTGGGATTAGGCACGATTTCTTCATCTGAAGGGTACGAGAACTCATGAGTAACTTGTGGAGGTATCCAAGTCAGGTTATCCTCTCGTTCAGATTGTGCGGAAGTAGCGCCACACGGGGCTATCTGAGCAGTGGAGGTAGAATTGGGCTCCCTATCATCAACTTGCATTTCGTCAGGCTCCTTTATTGGAGACGACAGGGGCAGCTTCTCTTGCTGAACGTCACCCTGGAACTCTTTACTGGCTACATCATTTTGCTTAGCTTCTCCCAAAGATTCCTTGGCAGAGTGTTCGAGCGACGGGTTTTCTTTTTCGGGCGGAGTTGTCCTTTCATTCCCTTGTGCTGATCGGGGTCTTGACACGAGACGATCCACGAGAAACTTATACCTCTCATTTTGAAGTATAGTGGGCGAGAGACGAAGTGTAATCTTGTCGAGAACGGGTGTATTTGCCCGTCGGGGCGAACCCGAACATGGACGCTTCCCAAGTACTAGTTCTTGCAGTTCTTGGTACATGGCGGCGGCGATTCCGCCTACGATTTTCACGCTTGCGTTGATTAGTCGTAGGTGGTCGTGGGAACTCTTGGCGGTATTGCCGGGGTTGGTAAGAGCGGCGAGCTTGCTTGAAGCCCTGATGACGACGCCACCTGCGTAGGTGCGACCTTCGGACGCTGCAGATCTTGCGGTATTTGCCTTGGTTGGGTGGAAGATTTATCTGCAATGGGTTCACGTCGTTGCTCTTCCGGACTATATTGGTCCCTCCTGAAATCCCTTGGTCGCCACTCTTGGCGCGACCATGAATTCCAGCGAGGAGGTACCGGAGCCTGCCTTGAGTGATGAAACGAACGCGGAGGGGAATCCCTTCGTGGTGCTAGCGTTCTCCGCTCGTCTTGGGGACGATGACTAGGGCCATAGGATCTGCCACCATCTTGTCGGGAAGATTCAGGAGCATGACCGTAACGACCAGGGCCTTGATATTTTGACCTGCCACCTGTTGGTGCAAACGGCCTTGATTCTTGGAAGCTAGAAATAGGAGGGGCATGCCTCTGATTGTTCTCTGCATATGCAGTGGGTTGGCGACCTTGAAGTTGCTTCTCCAGCTCCCTCATTTGAACTTGCAGCTGCTGAACCTGTTGCTGGAGCTGATCGGCAGGTGTACTTGTGTGAGGTGCCGGTACTTCATTTGCTAGTACAGCAAATTTATTTTCGTCAGAGCTGCCATTAGCCGTGACATGGTATGACGCAACCATCATTTGGGGAATGATGGCTAATATTATTAGTGCGGGTTATAGTTCCACACTCCAGGAAATTTGGCCACACGTTTTAACGTACGTGTCCAAAATTCATTCATAATAGCTTGCCTGACAAGCTTTTTAATTCATCAGGCCTCTTGGCCTTCACAGATAACACATATGGCTCTTTCACGACGTCAAGGAACTCAGGAACATATGACTCTGGCTTGGGCGTCATGCTTTCGGACAATCCGAGCACTCAGCTCGGCGTGCAGCTTCTTGACGTTACTCCGCCTGCGTCGATAGTTGCGAAGAGCGTTCTTGTCGTTCTTGGAGCGTGCGAAGCGCATCGACCAGGACAAAGAATAAGAGGCATCATTAAGTGCCTCGAGGGTCGCCTTGGGAGATTCTGAGTTGCGTGCTTGAACAACCGGGAGCAGCTCCGGCGCCTTCAAGAGCTTACGAGCCTGGGCGACAGCGGCCCGCCTTGCTTGTCTAGCCTTAGCAGCAGCATGTTTGCGTGCCTTCTTCAGTTCCGCGGCTTGAGCGCGCAGCGCTTGTGTTGAGTGGTAGTACTTCTTCTCCATGAGTGAAGACCGCCATAGGAGCATGATCGCCGAACTGAATCAGGCAGGGGGCAGAAGGGAACTTCATCGCCTCCTCGATGGTGATGGCAGGAAGGACTCACCTGCGAGAGGGATCCTTCAATTAGTACGGCGTGCAATTGCTTGTACAGATGAATGCATAACTTAAAGCTTCACGTGTATATAATAAAACATAGACACGGTGTAATTTTTTTTAAAATAAAAGCACCGGCTAGTTTTATCAGGAAGCCATGTTTAATTTCCGTCTTTGTGAACCAGGCACTTTTGCAGCTCCATAATTCCCAGCCAATGTGAATCACAGACCGCTCCTTTAAAATCACCGTGATTCAAACTAGGCACTGATCGGCCCTTTTGAGGTGTACGTGTACATATGAGTCTGGAGAGCACATAAGCGTGCAAGACATGCGTCACAGGGTTACTTGACTCGTGTTACTGCCCTTTCTCTTCATGCATCAGCCAGGAAGCGTGTTGATCTTCGGAGTAAGCATCATCCAGCATATACGGGAACAACAGACGAGCGATCATCATCATCATTTTTTCTTTAACGACCATTGAAGCGCAGCGAAGATGGGAGGAGAATCAGGTCCCACTGGCGGCGTGCCATTTTGTTTGGTCGAAAAACCGAGCGAAGACAAATATAAATAATGTAATGCAAGGACACACGTGCACACATATTCGAGAACCACATATTTCATTAATTCTTTCTTGAATATACAAAATACATGATCAACTAAAAGTTGTCTTCTTCCGTCTTCTGGTCATGCTTAAGGAGAGGTCCGACTTGTAGGAAAATTCGTGTAGTTCGCCCGATTCCCGGGGGCCTGTTGGGGGGTGGTTAATTACATCCGCAAGAAGAGCTTGCGGAAAACCTCCGATTAATTGGCGCTAGATGGTCGTCATGTATTTGATTGACGCCAGCCATATGTGATATATGACATGGTAATAGTATGGGTGGCTTTATGTCGCCGGGCTTGGTCGTGACATTGCCAACGCCACGCCGAGTAAACGGAATTTGTTGATAATGAAGGGGATGACTATCGCCTCGCGTCGGTGCCGATCATGTATGCCAGCCTTCATTAACACACGCGACGTGTGTGAGTTGCTTTTCGCCTCGCCGGTGCCCAAGCAACGGTGTGTCCAATCCCGTAAATTAAGACGTGTCGGTGGAATAGTGACTTAGCCTCGTCGGCACTCGGCCGTGATTTCGCTCTAGCCTCGTCGGCACTAGACGATGATGGTACGGTAGTGGTGTAGGACGACCCGCAATTAGCGGTGCGGGTATTGCTTGACGATGCTTTCTCATGAGATTAAATCGACAGACCTCTTCGGGCGCAAGTATTTTGTAGCCAAAACGAGGCATCAACCTCTCTGCCGTGGAAGAGAACAATAAGGATAAGCCAATGCGACCTTCTCCACTATCGTAGGAAATAGTGAGGAGCAGGCCAATACGACCTTTCTGCCATCGTAGGAAAATAATAATAGTAATCTGACAAACGGCCTCGCGCGGCGAGGGTCCTGATGTTGTCGAAGTTGCAAGAAACGAGACAGTCGGTATGCTGAAGATGATCCCAAGCACCAGCAGACTTCAACTTGCACCAACTTGGCAACTCGGCGTGCATGTGGAATCTCTTGCTTGGCCTGTTTATTGGTGACTTGATGTGCAACAACGTGTTGTATCAAGATCTGCACGGCGTCCGGTAGCTAGGACTGCAGCAACTTAGCAAAGTCATGGAACAACTTTTGTCATCTGGAGCCAACCATCTATTCTTGATAGTTGATACAGCATCCTGTGTGGAGGAACAACGGTGTGCCAAGATTGCCATCCGGCGAGACTTGCACGGCATCAGGTAGTAGTGCAGCGACTAGCACGATCCTGGGGTAGCTCTTGTCCTCTGGATGTATGCAAGGCATGCAGCAACCAGCATGTGCGCCGCCATCTATTCTTGACACGACATCTTCTCGAACAGCAGGACATCAGCATGTATATGCGTATGAAAACAAGCTGCACCATTATGTATATGTGTATTTCGAAGAGCAGCCAGGCTTACAGCACTAAGGTCTCCTCTTGAAGCAGCATAGCATTGATATTTTTTTCTCATAATGACGAGCAGAGCAATTCTGACTCCATCTTGTGAGCACGTCATCATGACGGGGAACTCCTGTCTCGAGCGGCTTTGATTTTCTTCATCAACAACTCGATAAACGACCTCGCGCGGCGAGGGTTCTGACGTTGTCAAGCCGGTCGGCTGAACTGGCCGGCATGATGTATATATAGTGATGCAGCTGCATGAACCAGCGAGTTGCTTGCTTGGTTTGATACTCCATCGGCGATCTGATGCTTGCTTGTTGTTTAGGATCGAATCACGTGAGACAATCCCGACTCGTGCGGTCTTGAGTTTCTTCATGACTCAGATCGATCATCGACAACACGACAAACGACCTCGCATGGCGAGGGTTCTGACGTTGTCAAGTTGTTGGACTCTCGCGCGGCGAGGGTTACGACGATGGATGTAGAGTAGATTGAAAGAGCGAGCAGCTTGATCTCTTGCCATATGATCATCGACAACTTGACAACGACCTTTGCGCGGCGAGGGATCCGACGTTGTCAAATTGCTAGAGCCTTCTTCATGATGCATGTACAGTAGATCGGAACTTGCCATATTATACTTCTTAGATGAATATACTAATGCATCAGAACTGGGAACTTACCAAGCAACATGACCGCCGGCGACAGTAAAGAGCACGACGCTCCGGACGATGTTCTTGTGTAGATGATGGTGCAAACGGACGGCAGGGGTACCGTCGTGTATATGCTTCCGTCGAGGCTTTGCTTCTCGGCGTGCTTGGCATGCTCATCGACGACCTGATGTGCTTCTTGCGTCGTGGACGTGTTATGTGTATGTGGACAGAGGTAACTAGCAGGCGCTGCATGTACGCTGGTTCCTCCGTCGACGCGCTGCATGTACGCTGGTTCCTCCGTCGACTTGCTTCTGCTCGGCGACTTTGCTTGTCTTCTCGGCGAGTTGAGAGCAGCCAGGGGTCTCCGTGTTGCGTGGCAGCATATATGTGTGTATAGATGCGTGAGAACGGAAGCCAGCCGGAGGACCTCTCACGTCGACCAGGTGCCGATTTATATAGGGCAGGTATGAGGTCCGGATCAACTCCTTGGCCAAGCAAGGAGCGTACGTGGATTGGAAGGAGTCTCCTCGACTAATACCTCCGGACTCTAATAATAAACCTGTCCACATACGTATATATCCATATCTCGATCATGCATGCACTTGAGTCACATACGTAATGAAGCATTGTTTAATATTTCATCCAGCCAACTGGCACCTAGCCGGGCAAATGTTGTATATATACGCGTATAGAGATCAAAGCCCCATGGCGTGCATTTTTACCTTAATGTATATCAGAACCAAGTATATGTTCCAATATCAAATACAACTCTTATTCTCTCGTCAAGAGAACTATAACCTTGTAGAAATATTTCAGAGGTGAGGCCCATGCGTCATAGGCTCAGCCATGGCAAATCTCGTACGCCTGTAAACGCGTCAATAAGTAGTATGAACCGAAGAAATATATTCTTGTATAAAGCTTGCCTCACATGATTATTTTATAAAAAATAATCAAAATAATCATCAAACACACATAAAGGACTTGGATTTTGAAAGCTTCGAATTTATGCAGGGGTCGGTGAAATTCGCAGAGGCTTATTTATTTTGTCCTTGAACTGAGCTGCAGGTGGTGGTTTGTCGTCGGGGTGGAGGCCTATAAAACCCCGTCTCTCCGACGCGCCACACTATTTCATCTCGGTCCGGTCGTCTTCTACTCGGCTGGCTGTCGGGTGCTGTGCTGGCTCTGTTTCATTGCCGTGCTTCCTGAAGCTCTGGGAGGTAAAAAAAATCTCGGTATCCTATTTATAGCTATGAACTGGTGTAAAAATATTATTATGTGCTTTAGAAACTTGTTGGGAAATATTGCCAAAAGTACAGATACCCTTGTTTGGACCATATGCTGCTATTCTTCTTGGTCTTCTAGTTTAATTTGAACTATGGGTACCGTATTTTATGAGTTTGGCTTCTGAGAAAGTTAAAATAAAAGGATTCTGGCAGTACATGTGCCGTGGCATGCATTTGAAGCGGAAACAGACGTATTTTTGACTGTGTTCTGATTCTGTAAATTTTATGATGAAGACAGCACCTAAGACTTAAGTTTCATACATTCCAAAAGTCATGAAGGGTTTTTTTTTTTTTTTTTTTTTTTTTATGAGTTGAGGTTCACATTTATTTCCTAATTTGGATGGATGGTAGTATTGCGGGGGTTGATTGAATTGTGTTGTTTTTGTTTTTGTTGCCTTTTTTTTTTTTTTTTTTTTTTACGCAGGCTGCTTGTTTTCCTGGGGTGAGGTTTGTAGAGATCTTTTTCGCTTTGGTCGCGGCTGTGCAGTGAGTCTTGGATGCCGATTGGCTCGCGAAGGGTCAGAGCTGCTTGAAACGATCGAAGTTGGACGAAGGGTTTACTTTTGTCCGAGGTTTTTCCAGGAGGCTGAGTGGGACAAGATGGTTAAGAAAAAAGGATAAGGGAGTGAGCTATGTGTTGGGGGCATCAATGGTCACAGAAGGTGATATCAAGAAGCTTGAGACGGACGGGCTTCCCTCCGGTTGGGCGAGGAAGCCGGAGGGTGAGGATCAGCCCTTCCTACCGCCAATTGGGAGCCTTCGTCTCTCGAGGGCGGGGAGCCTTCGTCGCCGAAGTGTTGGGCCGTGGTTTTCATCGATTACTTCAAGTGTGGCCTTCGTGATCCCTTGCGGAGGGTTTGTTGCATCAGTCTTGGATGCTTTCCAGATTCAACTTCACTTCGACACCTCGAGCCTTCCTCACGCTCACTAAGTTCTGGCTGGGCTTGCGAGTCCTATGGGGCGGTACGATGTTAACGTTTTCTCGAGCACTACGAGATGCACTGCCGGTGCTACTTCGGCGAAGGTCCCAAGCCGGTATGGGTGCAGCACCTTCATCCCGAGGAAGATTGAAGGAGCCTTGCCTTGAACTCTCTTTTGCCCGAAGAGTAGGCCGGAGCACAACCGATGTCTCACTTTGGTTCTCACGTGAAGACGAAGGCACAGCCCATACCGGATGGCGAGCCCCCTCGCTATGTCTACGCTGCGTCGGAGCTCACCATGGTTCGTGGGCGGGCCTTTGGGTTACCTTTTGCAAGGAGGTGCCTTGGAGGTACGAGAAATGTAAGAAGGCCTTCGCATTGGCGTGCAAGTACTCGAGTGGTAGGGACTTGGTGGAAGAAGTAATTGGTGCTAGCTCTGCGGCCGCTTTGTGAGCAGAGGAAGAAGCCAGAAGTATCGGTGAGGACCTTGCCGGGTTACCCTCGCAGTCGCATTCCTTGCCCTATATTTGGTCTACTTTGCCCCCCGCACCAAGGGTTCGACTTCTTGGTGTCGGTGGTTGCTTTCCGGGTCGTGGTATTCTGGGTGGAGTGTCAAAGGCCGAGTACATGAGTCGGAGGTCGCTTATTGGGGGCATGCCTACCCTTGGGAAGATGCCTAGGCTGAACCGTGTTTTGGATGAGCTGAACGAGCGATACGATACGGTGGTCATGAGGTCTCAAAGAAGGTGCTTTCGCGGAGGTGCGACTTCGAGGATGAGAAGTTGTTGAAGGAGACGCAAAATGATGAAGTGTTGAAGGAAGTGCAAGGTGAACAACCGGTTAGCTCCCGCCCACGTGGCGTCGGTAGGAAGCCTCGATCTTCTAGCAAAAGGCGTCGTGTTGCGCTTGGCTCCGCCGAAGTCTCATGAAGTTTGGAGGGTGCTTTGGTCAAGCCGGGTGAAGGTGCAGAGAGGCCGAGGATGAGGGGCTAGTGGTGGTTGCGAAGACTCTTGGGGCCACGATCGAGCGCGGCCGCCCGAGTGGTGGAGCTCGTTCCGGTGATTGGGGTGAGTTTCCCGATATTGACCTTGGCCCTCGGACTCGGAAGGTGTTGGTGGTGGTGACGGGGTTGATGAGTTTATCGATGACGAGACGCCGACCTGCGCCTACCTCACCTTTGGTTCTCGCCGGCAATTTGGGGAGGGACCTTGCGCCCGGCTCGCTTTCGAGGCTTTGCCGGTGGGGTGAGTCCTCGGCCGACGGACTCGGGAGGGACCTTCTTACTGCCCCCGCTCGAGGCTACGCCGACCTGCTCGAGCCGTACCCCCGGTTGGCGCCATCGCCGCTAACCTTGCTAGTAAGTTTTAACACTTTGCATTTTGTATTCGCTTTTAATTCGTTATGTTCTCAGGTCTTGTCACCGACATCGAGATGCTTTTTTGTGCAGAGGGTGACCGAGGGGCTTGACCACAGTGAGGGCCCTAGCGCCCGGGCGTGTTTTCAGCCGGTGATGTGAACGCTTTTACGACCGCTTGCTCCTCTTGTTCCCGTGGCCGGGGCTGCGGGGGCCTCTGCTTCTTCTCGTCAGGGCTCTTCGCCACGGTTCCGGTGGTGGCCCCGCCTTTGTTGCCCCGGCGAAGTCTTCTCGTGCCACGGATCCTCCCTCTGGGGAGGCCGAGGAGGTCCAGGGGTTCCTTCCTCGTGTCACCGCCAACCGCCGAAGCCCCTTCTCGCTATTGTGTCCGGTGCGCGCGTGGGCTCTATGCCTATAAGGGAGAAAATTTTTTATACTTGCAACCTCTTGGTGTTCCTAATGTCTTGGGTTGTCATTTTTGGCGTGACGCTAACCCGAGGCCGTGCACCATTTCAGGGAGAGCGTTGGAAAACGTGCTCCTACGAGACTTTGAGGGAATTTCACTGGGGGTTTTTTCGTTGTAAGCTTTCCTACTTGAATGCATCATTTTCTGTAGTGTATCAAGGCGCTATGTTTGGTTTTAACGCATAGGATATCTTTTTTTTTTTTTTTGGTAGGCAAACAGCATTGTGGCTGGGGTTTTTCACTTTCGTACCAATGAAGAAATTGCGCAGCGCGACGCGATTATTGGACAGCTCGAGAGGAGGCTAAAGGGTTCGGAGAGGAAAGTGCTGAAATCCCGGAAGGGAGGGTCGTGGAATTGGGCGAGGCCGCAAGCGAGGTTGAGCACCGCGCGACGCCAAGAATGTTCTTGAGGCGGAGCGGGGAGTCGGCCTCGATGGCCTGCGGCTTGCCGGAGAGGCCGCCGCTGTATCAAGTCCGAGGCCAAAGTCTTGCATGAGGACCTTGCCGGGCTGCGCAAGGAGCTTGCTAAGGTGAAGAAGAGTGCCGAGAAAGACACACCGGGCTGAAGTCCGAGGTCAAGACCCGCGCACGGAGGTTGGCATGATACGCGCGGAGCTATCCGCTGCAAGGGGCTGCGCCTCGAGGAGCTATCTCTTGCTACGGAGCGCGCCGTGAGGACGGGTTAGAGGTCGCGCGGGCTTTTGCAAGGACCCTTTGCGACCACGGAGCCGTTGGGGCTCCGCCGCCGGGGACGCCTCGCCGCACCGTTATGGGCTGGATGAAGGATACAATGGCTCGGCTTCCCGAATCTTGGGGACGAGCCAGGGGACTTTTGCAGCTATGGCGGGTGCCTTTGGGTTTTCTAAAAGTGGTTAGGTCCTATGGTTGTGACCACGTGGAGAAAGTAAAAAGTGAGCGTATGGGAGACCGCACTATGGGCGTTCCTCTTGATGGTTTGGTTCGAGTGTGAAGAGGTTCACAAGCTACTTCGGGACGCGCCATGGAGCCGAGGAGGCTTGGCGACATTTGGTGGTTTTAGCTCTAAGGTACGCCATCTTGTGCACGCAGGTTTGGTTTGGTTTTGGGTTCCCCCCTTTGCACTTGTTGCTAACACTTGTTAGTTTTTCCCTATTTGCGTGGAGAGGCGGAGCGGGACGGGGGCATGGCTGATTCTAGCTTGGCCGTAAGCGCTAATGGTCGGCCGACAAGGGCCGTGGAGGTTGCGGCGACCGAGCTGACCGAGGTATCCTCCCTTTCTCTCTCTTTTTTTTGTCTCACTATTATTTTATTGTTTTTTATTGGTCTACCAAGCCCCCCTTCTCGCTTTCTCAAAGGTGAGTAGCTAACTTGTGCCCCTTCCCTTTTTTTCTTTGTCTTCTTTCTTTTTTGGCGCGTAGGGGTGGAGGGTCCGAGGTCCCAAGATCGGCCGAGGCTCCCGTGTTCTTGCTATTGAGTCGAGTCTATGGTAACTTTTTGCTGGTTGATTCGCGAATCGCCGCCTCTTGGTAACCTTGTTAGTGTTTGACTCCCCCCTTTCCTTTGACGTGCTATGCGGCGCAGGTGCCTTCGGGAGGGGCAGGTTTCTACCCTGCAGCAAGGTTGTTCAAGCTTCTATTGAGATGGCGGCGGAGGTATGAAATGATGGCGCTTATTTGTATCTGAATTTTTTCCCGGGCGACATGTATGTACGCGTGTGCACACTTCACTCATATTGTTTTGAATTTTTATTTTTGTTTTGCCCCGGTGCAGCGGACAGCGATGCTCGAGCGGATGCCGAGGCTACGGGCGGCGACGCTAACGCTAAGCCCGACGGGCGCTTGCTGCGGAGTCCACGATCGTGGCCTCTTCTTCGGTCTCCAACCCACGCGCTGGGTGATTGGCCTTGAGGGAATGGAGGAGCCTACTATCGCTTTCGCGATCCGGAGATACCTAGGTTTGCCGTTTTATGATGAGGCATGCCTTGCGGCGGAAACTTAGCTTTTGTAAAAATGCGAGACCTTAACAACGTTAGCTTTGAACGTGCACTTGTTAGAGCTGCGTCTCGGCCTTTGTTGTTGAACTCGCGCAAGGCCGTTATCTATGTTTAGTGGTACTTAGACAACGTGGGTGCGCTTTATGTCGAGAAGACACTCTTGATCTGCGATTGCTCTTTGTTGAGGCTAAAGGTCGAGTTGGCTTGGTTAGCGTGGGTTTTTGCTTTGGCGCGCTTGGGCTAGGCAGAGGGTTAAAACCTGCGCACGCACGGCTGAAAGGTCGAGCCTTGCGGGGAGTTCGTCAAAATTTTGTTGTTGCTTGTGGGTCTACCTTTGCGCCGCTCGTGGCTCAAAAATTTTCAGCCTTGCGCTTGGCTCAACTTTGGCGGCCTTGCGCTTTTGACTTGACTTTTTAGCGCTGAGTAGGGCGGATAGCCCCGCTAAACATTGGCGCTTTTATTTATCTTTTTAGGGATTTTTCAACCGATCACATTGCGGCAAGCAAAAATTCCTGGTGCCCGCATATTTCAAGGACTTTTCCAGTGCTTAGAATAATTCTTGGTGCCTGCATTTTCGTGACTTTCCCCGGTGCCCGTATTTCTGTGTCTTTTTCCGTAAGTGGTATTTGAAGGCCTTAGAGGTCGTTGCGCGGTGACGAATCTTCGATTCATACCGCGCAAGGTCCTCCGAGAAAGTTTTAAATTGTCGAATAAGGGGCCACTTGCGGAGCCAATTTCGACACTCTGCACGGTATCGAAAGGGGAACACATACTTTGGATAATTTTAAAGGAGTTTTTACATAGGTCTCGCCTCGTTAAAAACCTCACCTCCGATAGGAGTCCCCTTGTGAGGAAAAGAGTACGAGCCTTTTTTGATTGAAGAGTAAAAATACGAAAGCGGTAAATGCCTTAACCCTTGCTTACATCATGCTCGGGTTCCGGTTCTTACATATCAAATGTAGAAGCGGCGGAGGTTGTCGATGTTCCAAGTGTGCTCGGAGGTGACGCCTTCGCTTGACATTAGGTAGAAGGAGCCAGCTCTTCCAGCGGCCTTAGCCGTGTAAGGCCCTTCCCATTTTTGCTGGAGCTTTCCTGCTGTTGCTGCGTTTGGCTTCCTCCTTAGTACCAGATCTCCGTCGTTGATTTCTTTTCTTACGACTTTTTGGTCTCTCCATCTTTTGGTCTCGCTGGTATTTCTCTATGTTGCAAAGGGCTTCGAGCCTCGTTTCTTCGAGCGTCTCCTTTGCGTACTCTTCGTCCTCTGCGAGTTCTTGTTTCATCACGCGCAGGCTTTGGTGTTTTATCTCTTCTGGTAGCATGGCTTCCTCTCCGTATAACGGCTGAATGGGGTGTAGCCAGGTTGCTCGATATGGTGGTGTTATGCGACCATATCACTCTAGGGAGTTCTTCCACCCACTTGCCTTTGCGTAGGTTGAAAAGCTTCTTGGAGATTGCCGAGAATATGATTCCGTTTGCTCTCTCTCTTTGCTCCATTGGATTTGCGGGTGGTACACCTGAGGCGAAGGCTATCTTTGTACCCATGCTTTCCGTAATTGCTTGAATTTCGAGTCAAATTGTTTGCCGTTGTCTCTGAGAGTCTTTGGGTACTCGAATCTGTAGATGATGTTTTGCGTAAGAACTTCTTGACCGACTCGAGGTTATGGTTGCCGCTGGTTTAGCTTCAATCCACCTTGTGAAATATTCTCTTCGCGACAACCGCGAACCTGTTTTGAACCTTGCGCCGTTGGCGGTGGGCCTACGAGGTCCATTCCCCATCTTTGCAATGGCCAAGTTGGTGGTATTAGTTTTGTTTCCCTTGAAGGTCCCTTTTGGTGGGCGTAAAAAATTTTGGCAGGCCGCGCGCGTTTTCACAATGTGTTCCGCGTCTTTGATGTGCGTAGGCCAAAAGAAACCTTGCCTTAGGGCCTTCGCGGAGATAGCTCGTGGGCCAAGGTGCGAGCCGCAGATGCTTGGAGGAGTGTATTTCATGGGAGCAATTCCACCCCTTCGATGGGATATGCACTTCGAAAAAGGCAAAGGTTGCACGGCGCCCTTCTTGTACAACACTCCTTCTATTATCACGTAGTTCCTAGCCCTTTGCTGCGATCCTGGCGGCTTCGTGTTTGTCTTTGGGCTTGAGGACGTCGTTTAAGGCATCTAGTATGAGCTGCCTCCAATCTTCGCTCTGGGTCAACATCACTGTCTTGCAGACTTTTCCCAGTGTTTCTGTTGATGGTTTAGAGGGTGCTATAGAATGTTCGGCGGGCAAAGGGCCGGTAGTTTTTCTTTGCTTTAGCCGGCTAAATGCCTCGCCCTTCGCCGCCCTTGGGATATATTTTACTGTGAATCCTTGGAACCTTCGCTCCGGCCTCGTACCGCGACAACGTACTTGGCTAATTCGGCTCTCGAAGCCGTGTATTCTTTCTCAACTTGCCCGCCTATGAGTTGAGAGTCTGTTCTTATCTCTAGGACTTGTGCTCCGTGGGCTTTTGCTTTGTTAAGTCCTAGGATTAGACCTTCGTACTCGGCTACGTTGTTGGTTGCCTTGAAGTCTAGCCTTAGTGCATATTTTGTCTTGATTCCGAGGGGGGATATAATGACCGCAGAGGCTCTCGCACCGTTTCTTCCCCAGGCTCTCGTCGGTGTAGCTTGTCCATAGTTGGTAAGCCGGGCGGTTCGCCTCTCCGTCGAGGTGTCCAATCCGCCACAAAGTCCGCAAGAACTTGGGACTTTATCGCCGATCCTTGGTGTGTAAGTGATCTCATCGAGAGAGTTCAGTTGCCCATTTTCCTATTCTCCCCGAGGCTTCCTTTGTTCTTCAACACCTCACCGAGCGGGCCGTGAAGTTGGGACAGTGAGCTCATGCGCTTGGAAGTAGTGTTTGAGCTTCCTCGACGCCGATAGAACGGCGTAGGCGATTTTCTCGATTTCTGTGTAGTTTAGTTTTGAGCCGGACAGAGCCTCAGATACATAGTATACTGGCTTTTGGACGAGTTGGGATCCCTCTTGGGTTTCCACTATGAGAACCGCGCTTACTGCGTGTGGGGAGGCCGCCACGTACAACAAGAGTGGGGCTTCGGTTCGGGAACTGTCAGCGATAATTACGTGATTAGGTGCCCTTTGAGCTTGCGGAATGCCTCCGGCCGTTACGGTCCCCAACATACTTTCTACGCCCCTCGGAGTGCCTTGAAGAATGGGAGACTCCTTTTCTGGCGACTTAGATATGAATCGATTGAGAGCCGCGATTACCCGCCCGGTCAACCGTACTTCCTTCTTAGTCGTGGGTTCTCTCATCTCTCGAGATTGCCTTAGCTTTCTCGGGGTTTGCTTTGATGCCTTCGCACCGACTATGTAGCCTAACATCTTGCCCTTGGTTACCAGAAGACACATTTTTTCGGGTTGAGCTTGAGCCCCCGCCCTTCTTAATTTGGCGAAGGTGTCTTGGAGGTCCTTGATGTGATCGGAGCCCTTCTTACTCATTATCACGATGTCGTCTACATAGGCTATGACATTGTCTGCGTAGGGCTTTCTTCCTCGTTCTTGTCAAGGACCTTTTTCATCATTCTCGCGAAGGAGGCCCCCTGGCGTTCTTGAGTCCCTCCGCCATTCTCTTGAAGCAAAGAGGGTGCCAAAGGGAGTTGTGAAGCTCGTCTTTTCTTCGCCTTGGGGGTTCAGCCACACTTGGTGATATCCGGCGGCAATCCAAGAGGGAAAAACCTCGGCAACCCGCGGCTCACGACGGAGGTGTCTATTGCGGGTAAAGGAAACGGGTCTTTCTTACACGCTTTGTTCAGATCCGTGAAGTCTATGCACATCCTCCACCTATCATTCTTCTTGGGTACCATGACTACATTTGCCAACCACTGGGTATTTTACTTCTCGTATTATGTTTGCATCCAAGAGCTTCGGACCTCGGCCTTGGCCGCCATGATTCTTTTCGCTTTCGGACATTTTCCTTTGCTTTCGCTTTTCGGGGCGCATATTTTCGTTTAAATCCAAGGAGTGCTCGATGATGTCTCTGCTCACCCCTTTGAGGGCCGACCGACCATGCGAAAGATACCTTTGTTTTTGTTCAAGGTTTCTAGGAGGTCTTGCTCTTCTTGCGATGCTAAGTTAGCGGCCCGATTGTTACTTTTCGGTCGGGAGGCCGGGTCGAGGCATACTTTTTGTTTTTTCCTCGGGCGAGCAAGGTCCGTCTTCCCCTTGGGCATGTCGGGGGTTCGCTTTTCTTTGTTTTTTGTCCTTTCTAGAGCGTTTACATTGCGGTTTGCCTTGTATATTGCTCTTTCTATGTTCCTTGCGTCCTTCCTCCGCCGCTGTTCACTTTTATCACCCCATGCGAGCGGGTATTTTCATGCACGATACCCCATGTGGATGACGGCATTGAACTTGTTGGTGAACCCTCGGCCAAATATGGCATTATAGGGATAATACAAGTCTACTACGTCGAAGGTGATATATTCTCGTTCTTGCTACCTCTTGGTCCCCAAAGGATACGGGAGCGAGATCTTGCCTGTAGCTTGAATACGCCTCCCTCCAAATCCAATCGGCCGGTGATTTCGAGGGTTGTAGTTGGCCTCTACTAAGCTTCATCTCGGGTCGAAGGTACTTGCGAACAAAATGTCTGGCCGAACTCCCCGAGTCCACTAGAATCCCGCCGATCCCCCATGCGGCTATGTTGGCCTTGACCACCATTGCATCAATATGAGGGTAGCTCTAGCCGCATGTCTTCCTCCTCGTGAAGGTTATGGGGACTTTGGACCGCCGTTGTGCTTAAACGGTGCTTGCACGGCCACGTTGTTTACCTCCCTCGTGGTGGTCTCTTCCGCCTCTTTGACTCGGCCGATGGAGGATCCTCCTCGCTATGGGCGATATCATGCCGATAGTTGGTAGAGGGGCATGTACGTTTACTTGGTTTTCGTGGTTTGGTTCATTCTTGGGTTGAGGCGAATGCATACGCGGTGGAGGTGGGGGTGGGACACTTGGTGGTTGTGGGTTCTCAAAAGCGCCAAGCAAGGTGCCGGAGAGAGTTGAGGCCGTCCCCCTCCATGTAAGTAATGTGAGACGCCCGGTGAGGGGGTTTGGCACGCCGATGTCGTAAGCGCGGTTATTAGTCGGCTATGAGGCGTTGGTTGTGGACGCCACGCCGGTGAAGAAACTCGGATAGTAAGAGTTTTGTGGGTGTGGTTGGGGTGGGGTGGGGTTATGATACGAAGGGTAGTACCGCAAGGTCGGTGGTGGGGGGCGGGCTTGGATGGTGCGAATGATAGGAAGCGAGGTATGGTTAATTTCCCTGAGGGACCTGCCGGTGGCGCTGGATCTGGCCGGCCCCCGGCCGCCTTTGTACTTAGCTCTTTCCCTTGCTCGGGCTGGAGTTCAGCCCCCGGATATGTGACCTTGCTCCTCCGTGGATTACGCACACATTTTTCTCGGTCTTTTTGGGCCAATTGTTCCCCCGCCCCCCGGCTTGGTTTGGGGCCCGCCTCGAGGGTAGGGGCTTGATTCACCTGCTGGTCTTGGTTGGTTTCGGCGCCCCCGCCCTTGGCTTCCACCGTGAATACTTGATTACTGCGCCCCGCCCGCTTGGCTTCCCCGCACCTTGCGCTCCCCTTTGTTGCCCCTTGCCGCCGCTCGTTTCGATTCTTTCCTCTAACCTCTTGCGGTAGTCGCTGTCGGACTTCCCCCATTTCTCAAATTGTTCGCACAACTGCTGCATGGTGGATGGCCTTTTGCGAGCCAAGTATGAGGCGAACTGACCTATGCGCAGGCCTTTTATCGCCGCATCTATGGCCACCGTGCAGGGACGTCAGAGCCTTGGCTTTGATTTGCAAGAATCGTTGGAAGTAGTCCCTAAGCGGCTCATTCTGCCCTTGTTTGCACTGGAAGAGGTCCATGGAGGTTAGCGACTCCTCGACATAGCCTTTGAAGTTTGCCAGAATTTTGTCACGTAGATTTTCCCAAGAGTAGACAGTGCTTGGCTTCAGCATTGTGTACCAAGATAGAGCATCCCCTTCAGCGGCGATTATAAAGGACTTGGCGAGTACAGCATCGTCCCCCCCGGCGGACGCTATGGCTGCCTCATAGCTCATGATGAACTGGTGCGGGTTGGTCCCGCCGGTTGAACCGTGGGAGCCGGATAGGCTTGTACCTTGCCGCCATGCAAAGGCGTTGAAGCCCTTCGGATAGTGGCGACTTTGGGGTCAAGGCTCGCGAGGTCGGCGAAGGTATTATCGGGCGGTTGGAGCCACGGGAGGCAACCTGACCCAGGGTGGCACCTAGGCTGCGGTGTCGCGGCGAAAGGGAGCGCGACCGGGCCGAGGTAAGGCGGGCATGCTAAGGATCCCGCCCTGCAGGGCCACCGTTGCCTTAGCTGCCGCTTGCGCCGGCGCCTCCGGGCCCTCGCGCTGGGCGAGTGCCTCGACCCTTCTCTCTTTCCTCGCCGTAAGACTTGTAGCTTCCCCCGCTGGGAACCGTTGGACTCCGCATCCGAGCGGTTCTTTGGCGGGCTCTCGCCCGCCTCCGTAGCCTCGTGGGGACTGTATCGGTGGTAAATTGCCTTGCGGGTTCCCCAACTGTTCCGCCGTTTACCTCTCCTCCGCCGGAGGGGCGTGGTTCCGCCTCTTCTTCCTCACGATCCTCCTCGGCGGAGTGGTCTTGTCTGCGGGTGGCGTAAACGCTCCTTGCCTTGCGAGCAGGCCTTGGTTTCGGGGGGTGTGGTGGAGGCGGGGGGGCTCGTGAAGGAGCCCTTAAGCTTTTCTTTGTAGACCATGACTGTGGAAATCGCGAGGCGACGCCGGGCCCCACGGTGGCGCCAAATGTTGGGTTCGAGACTCCAAACACGCTGAACCTTGCGCCGCCGAGGCCTTGCGGGGGACGCAACCTTGCGCGAAGGTCCAAGGCCCTAAGACAAGGTGGGGGGCTCGCTCAGCTGGTCCCGCCCCAAACGTTGCCTCTCGGGGGACGAGATGACGATCGCGAATCGAAAGATGGCGTAGTAGAGAATTTAGGGTTTCTATTACTACTTCACCCACCACCCCTTACATCGGGGCACGTCTTCTTTATAGGTGTCAGGACGGCCACTAGCTAAATTACAAACATGCCCGGGGAATATGCCCACGGATATTCTCTAGGAAATACGAAGCCAAGGGTATTTTGGTCTTCATCCGCACACAGGGGACCCGATACGCTTTTGGCCCGGCCCGGCCGAACGGAAAAAGCGGTGGGCTCTTGGGCGGCCCGGCCGAGGCCCGGCCCGGCCCTATCCGCGCCCGTGGGGTCGCAGGCGGTGCCCGATCCGCATCCCGACCCCGCACCGCGGCCCGGCCTCCGCTGGCCGAGCCTTGGCGGAGCAACGAGCAGAGCGGGCGCCGCGGCTGCTTGGTCCCTGCCGCTCGGTTCTCGCGCCTCCACCGGGCGAAGTCGCGCTTCAACGCTAAGGGCAGCCGCGCTGGCCCGGCGTGAGGGGGCGCCGTCGACTTGCGTGACCGGAGGCGGGGGCTCGAAAGGGCGGGGCTCGAGCGGGCGCGATGGGGCGGTTTCTGGTCACCGTGTCGGGCGGTCACCAGCGGCGCGACTCGGCGGGTGGCGGCGCTGCCCTCGCCCGCCTGCGGTAGCGCCCGCCGAAGCCGCTGGCGGCGCTTTTAGGGCGGGCCCCACCGCGCACGGGCGTGAGCCTTGCGCGCTGGGCGGGCACGGGCCTCGGCGCCGGGCGGACGCGGGCCACGCTGGGAGCCTTGCGTTTGGGCTCGCACGGCGCCCGCACACGGCGCCCGGCCATCGGAAGTCTGGCCCACCCCGCGCAGAGGCCTTGCGCACGGAGAGAGGAGGGGTGGCCCGCTGCCGCCAGCCCCGTGGCCTTAGGCCTGCCTTGGCCTTGCGCTTTCGGAGTCTGAGCCGCAGCCCCACGCGTCGACCTTGCGCAGCCGGCCGGCTGCTAAGCCTTGCGCCCGCCTGCCTGCTCCTCGGCCTTGCGCTCATACAGGGTAAGCCCGAGCTCGCCTTTCTTCGATTCCTGCACTTAGAAACGAAGGACAACAGCATGCTAATCTTGTTAGTCAACACGACGCTATGCAGGCTCATCTCAATTCGAGCACAGGCCCAACAAGTTTGCTAAAAAAGTAACATTGTTGCATTATTGAACTTTTTGTGAAATTCTGTGAGGACACTTTTTGAGACAGGAAAATTTTTATGAAAAGAAAATAGATTCTAGAAAGCACGAAACTTTCGTGGAAACTCATCCCCACATGCCAATGCAGTGCAATCTGTTTTGGCAAAGCATTATAGTGGGGAGAAGATATGGGCAAGCCAATTAATTTCACCACCGCATCCCATCTTACCAAATATGTGCATGTATGGTGTCACTGCAACGCGTGTGACTGACCAAAATGCATAGCTAGCTCCAGCTAGCTGGTTGTTGAACTACTCAAGAGTACGGCGTTGCTCATCGAGTCCAAGAAATTAAGTTATTAATAACGCATCATAACTAGTACTACTTACTAATCGCCGAGCACATGTACATGCAAACTGGACACACACATCGATATATAGTAGCCGAGCACAGAGAGTATGATGTACAGGAGCTCGCTGAGGGCTTTCCAACTACGTACAGCAGACAGAGCACAGAGAGTGAAAGGAGCTAAGACGTACAGAGGTCTCCCTGGTCATGGCCACTACTTGAAGTAGCCGAGCAACGCGCGCAGCAAAGGCGATGATGCCGCGTCGGGTGGGGCCCATGAACCGCGACGTGTCGACCTACGAGCGAACGATGCATACATGGCCGGGAGTCCAAGTCCTAATTTGTTCCTTTGCCATTTTTCTTGATCATATTCAGAGAGAGAGAGAGAAGAGGAGGCAGGTAGATGTAAAATTGTGAGTAATGTTACCACCATGCATGCATGTGATCCCGTGGTCATCTCGACGTACAATTTCGTCACTTGTGACTGCTTGGCCACTTTCATGCACAATCTCATCGAAGTATGGTGATGAGCGTCTTGCCGCTGCCGGGTCTAACACTCACGTATATATATATTATATTATATAATATTGACCTATATGTTTGTTCTATCTACTACACTTCATTTCAAAATTCAAATTATAGTTTTTTTTTTGAAATCACGTAATAATGCGCGTATTGCTTTAAGGAAAAAAGGACATTACACCGGCTTCGCACATTTTTTTTGGCGTAGATGCCTTAGAAGCAGCGTAAACAAACACACAACAAAGATCACCGGGCTCTAACGGTGGATTTTAAGAGGTTGTACTAACAAGGGCAGCTTAGCGACTAGAGCGACCACGCGGAAGCCCATCAAGGCTCCCGCACCTTCCACATCCTTACCGCCATGGCCCCAGACCGGGCGGAGGCCGGGAAGTGGGGCGCACGGGGCCAGCCCAGAAGCCGTGACTCATCGCGCGAAAGCCTCACGGAACACGGGGCGATCGTTAATCCGAACAAGAAGTCGGTCGGGATGTCCTCCTAACCCACATTCAACAAGACACCGCACGACGCCTCTCGTGATCCTCGCCTCCGGCGCCTGGCACAGCGGACCGTCGCAAGGCTCGGCCAAAGGCATTCGAGGTGCGCGCCTAGGGGCATCGCCGCGCTCGGCGGCGCTTGCTCGTCTTGGTGGGAGGCACACGACGCCGGGCGTCGGTCACCATGCCGACAGCGCCCATGCCGACTCTACGCCGCGGGCGAAGTCACGAACACGCCGCCACACTCGGTCAACACTAAACTGGCCGAGGCGGCGAAGTGGAGAGGCCTCAAGAGACGCAAGAAGGTAGTGCAGGTCCACCACCTCGCCCACATTGATGTCGCCATCACGCGCGGGGCCGAAGACGACGCCCTCAACCCATCGTGACGCCTTCGACCTGCCCAAGGAGGATGAGAAGAAGGAGCGGCTTGAGAGAGAGAGACCTCGCTGGAAGTGGTCGGTTGGCTGTTGCAGCACTTGTAAGGCATCCGAGTCACCGGTAGCAAGGGCCGACCGTTGGAAGCAGCGGCAATGGAGTCGAGCTGAAGGCCTCACAAGCACAATATCCGCACCCACCATCAGCGATGCCGAGTAGGTGGCCGCGACCGAGGGCGGCGCATTGAGGGAGGCAGTAGTCGCCATCATCCTCAATCCCGCTTTCCTCGACGTCCGCGACGGAGCTAGTGGGGGTGGAGAGGCCCCCTCGGAGGGTCGCCGTGTCCTGGCCTCAAGAGGAAGACCACCAACGCCGGAGCGGGCTATGCCCTTCGGCAGGCGATTAGCCGGCCTCTCGCGCGCTCCACGGCGAAGCAATATGCTGGGCCGAGTCTCATACACTGACACGGCGTCGACTGAGCAGCGACGAGGAGGACGGCCCGACGCCAGTGGGAGGGGGCACGCGACCGATCCCGGCGCTGACGCCCAACTCGGCCTCCCACGGACCCGGGCGCGGTGGCCCCGAAAGGGACCGGGCAGGGCACGTCCCCGAAGATCTCGCCGGCCGCCCGGAGGGCGATGGAGAGGCGGGGGCGGCCGGGTTCCGTGGGCGACGACAAGAGGCCGCCGGATCCGGGTGCGGGGCAGGCCAACCGGGTCCCGGGGGGCGGGCGAAAAGCCACCCGCTGGCGACGCACTGCGGCGAGCCTGCTTTCTGTCGCAGGGAGGGGGAGGTGGAGGGGTTGAGAGGCAGGGAGGCGCAGAGAGGGAGGGGTGGTGGCGCGCGCGGGTCGGGAGGCCGGCTACGGCGGTGGCGATGTGGTCGCTCTCCACCAGGAGCAACGGTCCTTGCACCCTCTGTTTGCGCCTCGAGGTCTAGATTGGGGAGTTTTTTTCAAATTATTTGTTTCATTTTTCCTATGTTTTCCTGTGAAATACACCAAGTTTTTGTGACCAAATTCCTATACAATCTCGCATTAAAAAAGCACGAAACTTCGTGGAAACTCAGCCACACTGACCAGAACTAGCCTGTTTTCGGTAAAACATATATGTATACGGTACATTGGCCATAGGCCCATACTCTCAGTATCCTGTTTTACCAAATGCGTGCAAAAGTGTGTCACTATATATTCGCTGCACGTCACTGGTGGATCATCAGCACTAAACTACTACCCAGAGCTGGTGTGCACCGCCCGTTTATTTCGATGATCATTGCATGCATGAATTCCGCATTGATAAAATCAATATGATGTTTTCATAGCAAATTCTTTTCTTTTTATTATTTTCATTTCAAGAGAGTGAAGAATCAAATTAAACATTGACAATACTAAACTAATTACAAGCTACTAGCTGTTTGCCAGCAATTTCTTTTTCCGGCCTCCTTTTTTCGAGTACGCAATCACGATGATTATTACACGATCGATCCGAGAGATGAAGCTGCTAGTTCTGGTGTGATTGCTATTCATCAGGCATCGCAATTGTTCACTAGCTACCTTTAGACTTTAGTACGCATACATGTACACATTCATCGTTGCCGTACCCATCTGCTTTTCTTTTTTTCATGCAAAATTAAACGTGGTCCATCCGTTTGTGTTCACACCAGCAGCCTGCAGATCGATGTTTCGTCCAAACAAAAGTGCAGTCGACGCGCCCGGTCTGATCTGTGGCCGGAGCCTGCAGATCGATGTTTCGTCCAAACAAAAGTGCAGTCGACGCGCCCGGTCTGATCTGTGGCCGGCTGGCTATATCACCGATTCAGCGCTACTAGCTAGCTGTCTGTCCGCCATTCCACGCCGGATCCTCCAATCTCCACCCAGGCACAACATCTGCTGCCCTCTTTCCATTCCCCCAATTCCACCGGCCGTGCCGTGCCTAGCTTCCCACTTCCTCGACGGCGATGGAGCTCGCGTCGAGCGACCACGCGGCGCTGGGCACGGGGCAGCTAGTCCGCGTCTCGGCGTCGATCCCACGCGCGGCTCCCCGCACCTTCGCGCTGCTCACCGCGTTCCTCGTCTTCCCGCTGTCCTTGGCCGTGCTGGCGCACTCCCTCTTCACCCACCCGATCCTGCTCCGCATCCAAGGCGCCACCACCGGCTCCGGACGTCCCGCCGCAGTGGCTGCTCAAGCTCGTCGCCTACCAGTTCGTCTACCTCATCGTCCTCTTCACCTTCTCCCTCCTCTCTCCACCGCCGCCGTCGTCTTCACCGTCGCCTCGCTCTACGCCAACAAGCCGGCGTCCATCACCTCCTCGCTCACCGCGTTGCCCACCATCCTGCCTCGCCTCCTCCGCACCTTCCTCTGGGTCTCCCCTCCTCATCCTCGCATACCACCTCGTCTTCGTGCTCTCCGTCGTCCTGCTCGTCATCGTCTTCATCCCCAACGCGCTCGATTCCGACTACGACCCCGACTCCGCACCGCTCTCCCTCTCATTCAAGCTCTTCATCGTCGTCGACGGCGCCGTCTTTTCTGGATCCCGTCTACATCTCCGCGCTGTGGCACCTCGCTAGCGTCGTCTCCGTGCTCGAGCCCATCTGCGGGCTCGCCGCTCTGGCCAAAGAGCAAGCAGCTGCTCCAGGGCCGCACCGGCGGTGTCGCAAGATCGCTTGTCGCCGACTACTTGGCCATCTGTGGCGTCATCTCGTTGCTGTTCGGGGCCGCCGTCGTTCAGGGTCCCGACGAGGGGGAGCTTCGGCCTGGCCTGGCCCTGGCGGCTGCTTGCCGGCGCCGTGCTGGTGTGCCTTCTGGCCGGTATCAGTCTTCTGGCACTGCTCGTACAGAGCGTCGTCTACTACATTTGCAAGGCCTACCACAACCAGCCGATTGACCGATCTGCATTGTGTGACCACCTTGGAGAGTACCTTGGCGAGTACGTGCCACTCAGGAGCAGCATCCAGATGGAGAACCTAAACCTTTGAGAGTGCCTCGAGCATACATATTTAGGACGGACAAAGGGTAAGCTGCTTGATCACCTCATTGCTTCATACTAGGCAAATTTGATGAGATACATATGTATGAACAAGAAGGTTTGCCTTAATTTGATCTCACGTACAAACGGTCTTCTTGTTTATCCTTTCAGTCGGTGACGTCGATCGTGTGCTTCATCATGCAAGCTACTGATCCTGGGAGGTGAACATGAGGAAGGAGCGAGTAGGAGATTCCATGCATCAGCTCATGCATTACGAGGAGAAATGCTTATATAGTTATATTTGATTCTAAGGAATAATTAGAGTTATCTGATGTATGCTTACCATTGTCGGAGCACAACATCAGCTCGTCAGTTATATAATTACTATATCATCCAGCTTCGACATAACGTTTGTGATATTTTAACTGCGATTTATTTACATATATGCGTCATAGTAGTGTGATAGATGTTGTGCACTGTACTCTGACATGCATGAATTATTAGTGACGCGCATCGAGCCCATGCATGCATATCTATATGCTTTCAATGTCATTTCAGGGAATGTTTCGCAAAAAAAAAAAAAAAAAAAAAGTCATTTCAGGGGAAAATATAGATATGGAGATACGGAGGCATCCATGTTTTATGTACACTACTACATTTCTTCGTCCTATAACCAAATTATAGTTTGTTTGGCTTTTTTAAACCCTAAATTTGGTCACTGTCTTATTTAAAAAATTTATGCAAATATAGTTAAATTAAGGCCATTGTTAAAGAATTTTTATTAATAAAGCATACCACAACAAAAAGAAGTAATATTTTGCATCAATTTTTAAATAATCACAGTGGTCAAACTTCCTAAAAACTTAGACAAATTATAATTAAACGGATTTAGTCCATTCTACTAATAGCCATTAGCAGTGGGACTGGGGTCACCATTCATTATCCCCCAACTATTGAACGTAACAGTGGTAAACTAGCAGCAAAATCTCGCCCGGTGATGATCAATATATAGACCCAGATTAAAAAGCAAAGGAAAACGAGAAGATGAAACATCTACCACCAGATATATGTACTGTATATCTTTTTTTGAAATCGAGCACTTGCTCATATTGCATTAAGAGAAGTGAGAATTGTTTTTACAGCCGGTGAATCCCTTAGCGAGCTGTCCGGGGACTCACGGGGCTAACACATCGAAGTAAGGGGCACCGGCTTGAACGGTGGGAGCTTAGAGGGTTGTATTAAAAAGTGAAAAAAAAACAACCCACTAGATATATCGTATATCCCACAAACCAAACCAATCCAATGCAACACTTAATACATTCAAATTTCAATGAAACCACGTATGTAGTATACGTATACGATGGAGCAGATGCACATATGCAGGAGAACGAGCTAGGGCCATGCATATGTGATCATTCAAGATCGAGTAACAAATAACTTGTCGTAGTGACGCGTTTTCTTTCGTCACCACTGGTGACACCTAACTAGTGACGCGTTCCGTTTACACGCGTCACTAATGTGACATTAGTCATTGATTTAGTCGTCACTGATAAGCATTTCTGTCATAGTGACGCCTCCGAATTTTGACAACGATATGTCGGGGCAATAATGCGCTCTCATCTGCACACATGCATGCGCTCTCATTAGCTAGGAGTACATGCATGCATGCTCTCGTTAACGCACAAAATTTATTTTAGTGTCTACTACTAAGGCACAAAATTACGTGGAGTATAGTATAGTTGTACTCTCATCATTTCAAGTTATAATGAGACGTTTTGATTTTTCTAGATACAAAACTTATGCTATGCACTTAGATATATATACTTACCTCTGTTTTCATTTACTTGTCAACCCTTTTTACGGCAGCAAACTTGACCATCCGTTTTTTTTTCTTCAAAAATATCTTTTTATATTTCAATGTATATAACAATAAAGGGGTATGTTCAATGAAGAATCATATATGAAAAAAACTTGATGTATCTAAAAAACTTTTTTGCAGAAAAAGGTGATCGAAAAAAGCATATATGGGCAGTGGGGAAAATTACACAGCTGAGTTCCGGAAGGGAAGATAAAAAGGTGATCCAAAATGACCACAACACGTCACATGCATTTCCGTGCATAAACCAAAACAACGAAAAGAAAAGATTGCACACTACACACACACCTAATACTAGTACTACTAGCTATATATCTAGTTCGTGCTATTGAAGGCAAGCTTTTTTTGAGATGGATAATCATTAAAAATTTAAAATGTTTTGATGCATTTCATGCAAGTTCACATCAATTCATATATGTTTAATTACTAGTTTCTCATAGCGTACTCTTTACGTAAAAATCTTTTACAAGACACAAAAAAGATTGTGAAGAAGAAATAACATTGAATTCAGAGAACATACCAAGCTTTCGTGGAAATTCATCTACCGGCCATGTTGTTTTTTGGTAAAAGGTATATTTTTGAGATCGATGGGTGAGTAGTGTCGCTTTCGTGGAAATTCATCTACCGGCCATGATGACAACGTACGTGTCCCATCTATGTATAGGCCGATCAGTGGACCATCTTGCTGCTGTCTGCAACTCTGCATATGTCAAAACTAGTCTGATGCTAGCTGTTGTTGTTATTTGCATTGCCACTTCATGTACCTCTTCTGATCTGATCATCTGTTGCACTTCTCTGATGATCCAAGAATGTACTAGAACGGACCAGTCAGATTCTAGCTGTCAACTTGAGCTATTTGCGATTTGTTGGATCAACAGCTAGCTAGCCAGAACAATAATCGGAGATGCACTTGGACTACACAGTTAAGAGAGGTCTGCCTCGCTCATGGACTACTGTAAATGGCCGAGCAACGCGTGCAGCAAAGGCGATGCTGATGCTGCCCGCGTGGGGTGGGCCTCCGCCTCAACCTCAAGAACCGTGAGACGTGTCGATCCACCGCAAGAGTGTGTCTGTATTCAATCCTAAATTATGTCATTTTCCCGATTATATTCAGGGGAGAGATATATAGGAGGCAGGTGCGATACGGTAGATGTAAAAAAAAAGTGAACGTTACCATGCATGCCTTTGATCCTATATATATATACGGGCATCTCAACAATTTCATCACTTGTACGTGACTTGACCAATCTCCTGCATGCACACTTTCAGTACATCATCCCGATGGCACTGGTCGGTAATACTATACGCCAGGAATATCGAACAAAAGTTCACATGCCGTGCCAACCCAAAGCTCACACACATACTGGCTCGCACAGGACGATCCTCTTTTTCATCTAACTCGATCTTGCGCATCTCATCCACTAATCCAATAATCCACTCATCCACACATGACCCACATTCAGATGCATCTCCGTGCATAGACCAAAACACCTGAAGAAATATTGCGCACACACTCCTAATACTAGTTGTATATATAGTACTTTTCGGAGAAACTATATACCTTTGTTCCAAATTGTAGTTCACTTTGAGTTTCTAGATCCATTTCTTTTACTATGTATCTAAACATAGTGTATAACTAGGTGCATAGCAAAATCAATGTATCTAGAAAAGCTAAAGTGAACTATAATTTGGAACGGAGGGAGTACAAAACTAAATCGAATAGTAGTCCAAGAGATCTACAAACTTTGTATTTGTTTTCGCATTTTTACATACACATATAACTTTTTTATTATATATATAGATCATACTCCTTTATGTCTAGGTACATAGCAAAAACTATGCACCTAAAAAAAAACTAAAACAACTTATAATTTAAAACAGGTAAAGTAGTTGACTATATTTTTAGTTGAAATCATTTAGTGCTGGTAAATTTTGCTCTTGTTTTCGTGATTTTGAAATTCCTTTTTTCTATTTTCCAACATATAGCTTGGATTCAGAAATGAGCTAGATGAAAGTTGTAGTATAGTTATTGATGAAATTTTCATGTGAAATCATTTAAGACCTAGAAATTCTATATTTTAAGATTACTGTTTTTTTTTTTGCATTTTTCAAATTACCATGGATGGAGAAGCAACCTAAATCAAAGTTGTACTCAAAGAGGAGTATGTGGTTTTGGTCGATGCACATTATTGGAAATAACTAGGCCAGCGCTAGAGTACTCTAAGGACAGTACTAATCCGAAAATTAGGTGGTTTCTATATGCCATTAATTAGAGTGCTAACAAAGCAAAATGATGACATGTGGCACAAGAAACTAAGTTTACACAGGAACCAAGATGAAAACTAATATGTGATGGGATAAAAAATTGTTGCGAGAAAATATCTATTGTGAATATGATCTCTTTATGTAGTCTTGATTGGTGTGGAATGAAACTACAATATACTACTGTACACAATATACATACATAGGCAAAAGAAGAGCAGAGGCAAGATGCATCATTATAACTTGATCAAGGGTAGTAATTACGATCAAATTTAGCTATTTTTTCCACCAACAAAAACGAACAATAATCCATGGTAACACAATCCGCACTCACCACAATCCAGACATCCATACAGATTATTAAGAAAGGAAACTGAGATGAAAAGAGTCCATAGGATGTACCAAATTTTTATAACAGAGTTCTAATACCAGAGGGATGCATGCACACGTGTACATCCAGCGTGCATGCATGGATTTCAAGGTAGTAGTCAGCCATCAGGCCCATCACCACAATCTAGATCGACGACATCCAGTACACACCGTGTACAGATAATTAGGAACGGCAACCTACGGATGAGGCACACGTACGGCATGGAGATCAGGCCGACGGAAGCCCCTACTCCTCCCCTCCACGGAGGACGAGGCCCCGGAAGCAGAGGGCGTCGACCACACCGGCGAAGAAGATCACCACCGTGTTGAAGCTGAGTGCTCTCGGGGCGACAACCATGACGTACAGGCCAGCCCAGATGCAGTGGCCAGCGGTGGTGGCCACGAGCGAGGCCTACGCGTAGGCGACAAGAAGGCGGTGGCGGCGGGGAAGCGCCAGCGCCAGCGATCCGGCGGCCGCCTGGAACACGACGCAGACGAATTATTTCCTCAGCATGAGCTACTCTCTTGCTTCGTCCCAAATTATAAATCATTCTAGACCCTAAACCTAAACCCAGGAGAAGGACTACTGATTATATTTAAAAGCAAATAAAACCTAGAATGGGCAGAACATAAAAAACATACAACTACAGACGCTTGGGTTGGGCCATAAACACACAACGAACTTGAAACTCAAGAGAAGAAGAAAAACAATTCTGAACGGTCGAAATGGGACATCAACTCGAGACACACAGGCCAAAGCTTAGCAGACGCTCTGCCTCCGAACCACCACGTCAAGCCGATCACCACGTACATTGAACCAGAGTCGTTAGGATGAAAACACCGATGTGACTATGTGGGTCGTCGTTGCGGACACTGTCCCACACCTTGGCACGGTAGGCCGCTGCCGAGCAGGGGTAATTAAATGTCCGTGGTCCATCACAAGCCATAGTTCCTCTTGTGCTTGCCAAGCCAACCCCGTCCACCAAGATCCAAACGCGCGCACCACAACTGGTTTCTAATGTAGAAACATAGGGACAGAGAGCCAGAGGCCAGAGATGATGTATAGGGTAATGCACTCACATGCATGCATGTACCTTACATATACTTGCATAGAGACCTGTGTACCGCTGGCTGAATACCTTAGTGTGCCCGAAATGGAACGGCCAGTGCACACAGCTAGCATGTGGTGCCATTTACTAACTGCATCATCGTGGATGAAGGATGATATGCATTTTCAAATCGTCGTTTCCCGTCTCCGATAGATATGGAAAGTGTGCACAAAAATATGGACATGTCACGGGTGATGCAGTTGTTGATCGAGATGCATGATCATGACATGACAGTAGTATACGTACATCGCATCATCACATTCACGCGTGCTGGTGCTGCTTGGCCTGCTGCATATGGTGACATTATTTACGTTTTACATCTACCGTAATATACACATTTCACATGTCACATGCATCGCCTTTGCTGTGTGTTGGGGCCCAGCCCAACCCCACGCGGCATCACCAGTACTAGCTGTGTGTTGACCGTTGTTTGGCGTTCCGTACACAACTACAAGTAGCAGTAGTCCATGAGATGAGCGCTGAAGTCTCGGTGCTTTGCTGTACAACAAGCTCCTCCAGTCCACCGTCCTCGCGCTTGCTCTGCCTCGATCCCCTGCAGAAGAAGCACGCCAAGCTAGGCGACAGCTAGGCGACGGTGCCGGTGAGCCCCGGCCTTCCCGGCCGGCCACTTGTTATCTTGGATCTGCCGGACTTCCGGTACGTCGCGTCGTCGTCTGTAATCTTGTGTCTGCGTACTGAGCATGTCTCCTAGCAGCTTGGACCCATGGCGGAGAGGGCACTCAGGCACGCGCGCGGCTTCCGCTCCCCACCGTCAGAGACGTCATTGTTTGGACGCTCCGCGACGCCGCCATCTTCATCGGCAGCTTCGCCGTCGCCTCCATCGTCGCCAGCATCGGCGAGCCGGTACGGTGTACATAATCGATCCATCCATCTATTCTCAGCGCTCGATCCTAGTCGTCTTAGCTTTGCATATCTATCATTTCGTGTACTGTGCAGGCGTTGAGGCTGGTGCCGGGACCTGTAGTGGAGATGACGGACGCCGAGGAAGGCGTGGCACGTGGCCTGATGACGCCGTGGTGCGTCTGCGTCGTGTCCCAGGCGGTCGCCGGGGCGCTGGCGCTGATGCATCCACCACGCCACGGCCGCCTTCTCCTTGCCTTTGTGGCGCTCGGGGCCAGCGCCGCCAGCCACTCCATGTGGGCTCGCCTGCTCCGCCTGATCTTCGCCGCCGACCCGGAAGGCGGCTTCACCTTCTGGAACAGCGTCGCCACCGCGAACATCTTCATGACCAGGGTGGGTGACCTCTTCTGCTTCCTGGGCCTCGTCCTCCGTGGAGGGGAGGAGTAGCCGATCGGATCGAGTAGGGACGACGCTGCGGTAAGGAATTCGAAGTGGAGCTACCAAGTGTGCATCTGGTATATTATTACTGCTGTTAATTCGCGCTCTGTTAGCTACCTGTCGACTCTTTACAGCTATTACGTACCGTTCTTAACTATCTGTGTGTGTGTACTGGATTGTGCAAGTATCAGATATTAGACGAGTAATACTACTAGTTATATATGGTGTGTGAATGAATACTATTAGACACACAAGGTTATGTGTTCTCTGATCTCGATGGCTATCCGATATCCTTGTGCTCGATCTCTGTAGTTTGCTCGATCATACGACCTCGCTCAATTACAGGACAACTAAGCTAAGGGCACTCGATCCACAATTAAGAAACAACAGAATGAGTCCACATTCCCCCTCTCACCTTCGATCGGCAGCGGACCATGTGGGGACTCCATTTCGGCCAAAAGTTTCGGTTCGTCCTTTAATTTTAACAGAACTCTAATTTTAGACTAGCTAGAATTATATGGTTACCTTTTCACGATTTTTTTTTTTCTCCAAAAATAAATGTTTTGTAGATGTTGCTCATTCACATAAATGTACATGGATGCTCGTTAGTTGACGAACAAAAATACTACTATACTATATGCTTGTGTGTGGATCTAGTATATACTCCCTCTGTTTCAAAACTCTTGCAATTCCTCGGTAAGAATAATGTACCGGAAATTATATATTAAAATATATAAATATTTATACTAAGTAATTAGTATCATCGTGAAAGATCTTTTAAGTCTAGTTTTTTTAACAAATTTATTTAGAGATATAAATGTTGCACGTATTTTCTAAAAATCTAGTCAAAGTTGATGGCACGCTTTCCCCACACTTGCAAGAGTTTTAGAACGGAGGGAGTATATACGTGGTGTATTGGTAAGATAGATCACTTAGCTCGGGAATTATGGTCTCATTGAGATACATTAGTATTGATGATGAATAATTAAGCTACTACTCCTATATATAGTTCCAATACTTATTAGGCTGACAGCGACATGCCTTAGCTGACAAGAGTTATTGATCGAACCAGCACCCTCTCTCAGCCCATTTTTGACAAAAAAAAAAAAAGGAGGAGCAGTGCAAGATATGATGATGGTACGCCCTGCCATGCATGTGCCAGCTGCCTGAGTAGCAAAAAAAATGATCACATCATATACACACACCAGTGAGGCGCCTTTAGTTTGGAGTATGTGTATGCGACTGCGACCTTTTACCATATGATGGATTACGTTCATCCATCCATCCTCGATAGACTCTAGATATTTTTCCCCGTGATGAAACTTGTTTCCCTGTTCTTGTGCCGGACGTTGGCTATTGGAACGGCATGCATATATTCATGCCGTACCATCAAGCGAACGATCCAACTGCAGGTAGCTAGGCGGCGACCAGTTATTTTCGTCACCAACCTCCGATCGAACGTCTTCGTGAGATACTGATAGAGATTTTTTTAAAGGCGCTAAAAGCTTTTTTGCTCTAAATATATTATACGAGAAAAAGGAAAAAACATTGTGCCTATTTTAAGTTTACAGGTTGGAAGTCTGATGCTCCATTCGCCAAAGGCCCGAATGACAAAGTACTTCAATGGTTCCAATGCAGCAAGCGGCCTGAGTGGCCTTGACAAACTTTTGATACATTGGGCCCATGGCCCATCCCTCAACACATAGAGGGCCTCTGATGAACTTGAGCTACTCATGTTGGGGTCCTACGCCTCCAAGCCCACCTGGACCGGCGCCACATTGCTGCTCCGGACCTTCTTGCTCTTCTGCTTGCTTTTCTCAATATCCTTCTCAAGTAGCACCTAGATCGCATCAATCTTGACCTTCTCCACTGGCCTCTGAAATTGTTTAACATACAAGTCAGAATTTTCATCCTCTTGATCAGGTTCTTCCCTGATAGATCTCCTAGCTTTCTAATGAGAAGTTCCTGTGCTATTTGGACCGAATCTTTCCCTGCATTGAGCTCAGCCTTCTGTGCCAATCTATAACTCTTTCTTTGTGTTGTGCTCTCTACCGTGCTAAGACACCCCCCCAATCATGCAGTTGACCACGAGTTGTTGGAGTGTTGCAGTGATTGAGTCAAGAAACTCATGGACTGACATTGGGTTGTGGGTTGCCAAGGTAAGGGTTGGGTTTGAATCTTGATTTAACCTCCCGTGTGACTTGTGACTACTGTTGCTTGTGTTTGGGGTTTGGCTTATGTTGCCTACTTCCTCAACTTGTGTGTCTTGTACTACCGTAGTGTTTGTGGCTTGTCTTATGCAACGTACTTCCTCAACATTTGTGTCATCAACTACAGTATTGATTGATTGACATCAACTAAATGTAACTGATGTATGGGATGGAGAGGGCTCGGATATAGACCACCTCCTCTGCGACCTCAGTTATGGTTCTCTCAGGTGTATATAAAGACAAGTAGGCTAACTGTTCTTGTTCTACAGGTGTCTTATGTAATGTGCACGAAAATTGAACAGGAGCCTCTACATCAGTCTGATAGAGATTGGTCTGAGCGGACAGGTTCACAAGTGATGAAGTTCGTTGTTGAGATGTTGATGAGCGTCGACATCACATACATACATATATGCATGCATGGTGACATTTACTAACTTTTTATATCTACCACATTGTGCCTGCAGTCTCCTGTGTCCTCACTCTTTCTCTCAAATATAGATCAAGAAAATGATGATAGGGTCGGACGATTACTGCTCAGACTCCCGCGCATCGACACGTCACGGTTGCTAGCTGGACCCACCCCATGCGTGTATATATTGTCTTTTCCTTGTTGCTCTGTGCGCGTTGCTGTATGTACTAGCTTGGTGGAAAGCCCTAAAGCTTCATCGATCCAACCCATCGCGTCCTCGTCCCTGGTCAGCAGGACCAGGAGCTAAGCGCGACAAAGCTAGCTAGGGTCGGTGACTTCCGATCCCTCTCCTTGTTATCTCTCCTTTCGACTGTTTGACACGGCGCAGCGCGTACTTACGTAAGTAGCTAGGCTCATACTTCTACTATGAACGGATAGGTGTATGCGTGTGTGAGCGGAAAAAAAAAGCATCAGATGCATTGCATGTACGTAGTACGTGCTTATTTCAATGCAATTCTTGTTCTCGGTTATATGCAATTCTTGCCCTGAAATAAAATCTGCAGTACGTACGTAATACTGAAAAGATAAATACTAGTATGCAGTAGTATAAATGCAGTCATACGTCGTGCATGTGCATTGGATATACAACGATGATGTTTCGTCCCTTTATATATAATACTAGTAGAGGCGCGCGCACCTGCTTACAAGAATCGTGATAACATGAAGTGTAAATGTACAGAAGTGCAATACATGCATGAAATTGTACCCTTCATGGATTTAGTATATCAATGAGTTGAAGACTTGGGAAAAAAATTCCAACCTTATACTCACAAAAAAACTTCAAAAGATCACGGCAGCCTAATGTGTAGGACTGTCCTGGATAAGTGGACAAAAAAGATAGAAGAAGCTTATGAGGGAAATTATGCATATGTAAATTTAAGTGGAAGCCAGCAGATGGCGATCGATGTCAGACCCACACCAATACTATACCCCGGCCATAAGCCTTATGGTCTCTTGGTTGAAGAGGTATAACTCAGACAAAGACAAACTCGGAAAGCAGTGGCGTAGCCAGGGGGCTGGCGGGGGCCATCGCCCCCTAACATTTCCAAGGAAATTTTTTAAAGTCCATGATATTTATTTATTCCATCTTAATATAAACAAAAATAAGTTCTTCTAGATAATTAATTTTGATGTATGTGTTGTAATTTTTACTAGTATAAGTCCTTCTAGATAATGAAATCATACAAAACACAATTAAATAATATTACGAAGCACATTAGAAGGACTGAAACATAGACATCAAAGTTTATAAATTCATCTCAGATGCCTTGGTGATCCCGTAAAATTTACAGGCAATCCTATCCTTAAATAAATATGGCGGAAATGTCAATATAGAACGACGAACTCTCAAATTACATTTTTTTATTACATGAATTTGGTTCAAGCAAGTGCCATGGCACACGTTCCTGAAAAAATGAACTTGGTTTGGGTCCCAAACATGTCTGGGCCGGTGAACACCCTAACAATAACAGGCCACGCGCTTAGTTGATTCAGTGTTAGTGTGGATCTAGATTTGATTCAATGTTGGCATGCATGGATTTAACATGTGATGGCACACGTCATCTCCACAGTTCTCATATACTCTTTCTTTTGGCATCTTCTCAATTGTGTCCTTGGACACCGGTGGCGCCGTTGTCCACTGACCCGCGTGCTCGCGGTCTCGGACACCGTTGTACTCTATTCCAACCCGGCCCTCTCGCACTCCTCAAATCTGCGGTCATACCCAATTTCAGCTCCAGGACGGTGGAATAGCTCTCGAAAATAACGTTGAGTAGAGGTCTGGAGCCGAGAGTGCGTGCTCATTGGCGAGGAGGGAGTGAAAGCTGAGCAAAAAGGAAAGTAGGGGAGGGGTGGTCAGGGGTTCCTCGGCGGCGCCACTCATAATAGTTCGAGGTCGTCCGCTCTTTTCGCGGGTCGTTGGGTCAATGAGCTTTACCCATCGGTAGTCTAGGTGTGTGCCCCTTTTTTTTTCTGTGTTTCCCAACTTCGATGTCTTCGTCATCGAAGATCTCATATATTCGCATTTGGTTTTTCCATCCTCTTAATGAAATACGGGTGAATGGCCCGTCGCTAAAAAAAAAAAAGTTCTTTGGATTCAGGTTGCAAGGGTGGTGTGGCAGTAGAAGGTGTTCACAATGGCATGCCATCAGGTCTACTCCTGTTTGGACATGCATATATGCACCGGGACCTGAACCAAGTTCATGTACTACAATTTAAGAATTTGGAGACTATTTGACATTCCCACACGCGCCCCAATTCAACAGAGTATATATGGGTATTGCCTTGTTGAAAATGAACAAAAGCCACAATGTGACAAGTAATTTTAGTTGTAATTACTCAACACGAACTTTTATATATATACTTACTTTGCCTACAACTGTAACACATAAAGAAACATGGGTTGATGAACTCTCATGCATGAGGTATCGTCAACGTGTACCATGAATGACTGGAAAGAAGATTATATCTCATCATATATCAGTTGTGCCATCACATAACAAACATACTATAAAAATTTGAAAATTCAATTTTAAAGATCATAGATACAGTTGTGACGAGGGTTTGAAAAAGGAAAAGGGAAAAGAATAACCGGATTTTTTTTTTGGAACACCATAACCGGATGACGTTGATCGAGTAACATGCAAGCCGAAGCTAGTCTCGCAGAGCTAGCTACTGTAGTACTCTGCTTTTCGTCATCGATCTTTCACACTTTTGCATATAGCATAACTAGCTAGCTGCATCGATCGATCCCAAGTATCAACTGTTTTACACGGCACACAGCGCGCGTTTTTCGTAGCTAGCTAAGTAGCTAGGCTGAATGGATAGATAGATGGATAGGTTGTAGTTGTGCGTGTGAGCGGCTACAGCATCTGATGCATGCATGTAATGCTTTCCCATGCAATCCTTGATCGCCACGTTATCCCTTTGCTTCTCCCTCGCTTGCATCGCCGCTCGCCCTCCCACCCTATAAAGAGCCCCACACCATGACTCCATGAGCGAGGTCGGTCGTCGTGTTCATCAGCCGCTAGCTCTCCTCTCCGGAAAGTGAAGGGTCAAGGGTGAGTACGTTGTCTCCGATCCCCCTGCGCTTCTTCCCAGGTACCTTTGCCGGTCCATTTCGATCAAAGTTTGGAACTAGTGTACATGCATGTGCTTCGCTTTCTTATTTCTCTCTGAAATGTAGTCTTTCATTCTTCTTCTCTAATGTTGAAATTAATTTGAATGGATGGATGGATTGTTTGTGTTGCTCATCCCTCTTAGTCGTCTTACTCTTAGCTAGCTTGTGGGTCTGCGAGGAGGCAAGTCCATGGCCGAGAAGATGGACAAGAAGAAGAAGCCAGCTCCAACGACGCTGCCCGTGCCCGTGGAGCAGCAGCAGCAGCAGCAGCCAAGCGCGGCTCCTCCGTTCGGCTTTGCCGTCGTCGTGGTCACCATCTCCTTCGGCTTTGCCGTCATCGCCTACACGTTCGGCTACGCCAGTCGGGCGGCGTCTTGGCTGTTGCCGCGCGCGGTGACCAAGTTGACGGACACGGACACGGAGGGCGCCGGATCCCTAGCATCCGCTCTCTTGATCGGGATGCTGTGGTGCAGCATGATCCAGATGGCCGCCGGGGCGCTGCTGGTCCTGCTCATGCTGCTCCGCTGGAGTGTCCGCCGGACCGCCACCTACGCGGCCCTCGCCGTCACCATCGGCGGCCACTGCATGTACGCTGCCATCGTCCTCGTCCTCCTCCGTTCTGCCAGTGTCGTCATCGTCCTCCTCCGCGCCGACCCAGGAGGCCTCGTCCTCCTCCGCGTCGACCCTGCAGGATCTGGAGGCCTCTTCTTCCTGATGCTCGGCAACGTGGCCATCTTCGTTTGCGCGGTGGGTGACCTCCTCCGCATCCTGACGCTCTTCCGTGGACGGGAGGACGACTGATCGAGGGACGCACGTATATATATGTGTGTAATTTCTGACTATACTATACTATATATATATATATGTGTGTGTGTAATTCATTGGGGTGTGAGATCTATATATTATATATATGGATCAAGTACATCGTATATATGCATATTGATGAGATATTACTAATGATGACTATATATATGCATGCTAAGCATCCTACATGTTGATATGTGACATTGTGTGGTGCAGTCGCGTGCACAGTACATGTATATAATGTACATGCTAGCTAGGGCTTTCTGCTCGCTCAAGGAAAAATTAAGCCATTGTATTAGCTTATATTAGCAGTGGGGATCGTACGTACATACATGAAGCTTTCCATTTCAAAACTTTCCAGCACACACTAGTGCATGCACTGATATAGCTGGCAGATGATCGAAATCTATAACTTATTTAAGACACGTAAGGAGTGTCGCTTTGCATTTGGCTCTTTAGTTTGTTGTCTTGCATGCATATGTTTTTCCCCTAGGACTTATGATTATGACATAACACGGCACTCACAGTGCAGACTCCATGGTAGAGTCCATAGACATTAATTATCTTGCCACGTAGACATTTTTGCTGATGTGGCATGTCATTCATTGAGGAGAGAGATGGAAAAACCAAGAAACGGCGTCTTATTTAGACGCTTGGCGTCTACCAAAGAATCGAGGCGGTAGAAGCGAGGTGGAGCACCACACTGGGAGGGAGACCATCGTTTCTTCCTGTGTCACCGGATCTCGTGAGGCAATTATTCCCCATGTAGCTCGCCCGCATCTGCTTCGCTTTTCGCTGCCGGCGCACGTAGCTCGCCGCGTCCACCACCACCACCGCGCGCGCATCATCTCCGCCCGGGCTCCGCGCTCGCGAAATCCCGCGAGGATCTCCAAATCAAGCCACCGCCCGCGGCCAATTTGTTGATGAAGGCCTCTTTCACCTGCAGATCCCGAGCCCTCGCGCAAGCTCACGGTTCAGGCCGCGTCCGCCCGGTACCCGCCAGGCTGCCCGCCCGGACTCAACGTTGGCGCAGGGTCGTAGCGTGGCGGCGGTGCCGCCACCCATGGAGCTTCGTACATGCTGCCGCACGGAGGCCACGAGGTAGCGGCGGCGGGCGGTGGCGTGACTCGCAAAAGCTGCTTTGTGTGGATGCGGCCGGCGCCCGCACCCGATTGGAGCTATTTGAGGAAGCCAACGAAGCTTGGACTTTGTTTGATTTAGTTTGATTCCAAATTTAAAATATCCATGATCTGGCCCTGTTCGGCAGAGAGTTCGGTGATGAGCTCATGTGTTCGCAAAAATCACCATCTTGAGTATCCAAAGTGAAGGACAGAAACGGCGACCCGGAGGGGGCTTGAATGGGAGCCTCGATTTTCCTTTTCAATTTCGGGTCATTGGCTCAACCCCGACCTCAAAAACAAACTCAAACGGGAGGCGAGTAACACACGTACTAAGCGGTAGCAAGGTGTCACGAGCAAAGATAGCACCGAGCTGTCCACGACCAAAATGATTGGGTGGATGTTCGTAGGAACACACCGGGACACCTCAAACTATCGCGACACGGCCGACGGGAGCAAAGATCGAACCGGAGGACTAAAAAGAGTCACTCAACTTCTATAGAGAAGAAGCAGGGTTCCCGAATCTAAAATATCAACGCCAACTCGTGGCGAGAATATTTAGATAAAATCCTCGGCATGCTAGAAATCCATTGCAAAAAGGCGAATCGAGAATTTGAGCTCAAATGAATAAACGGTGGAATTAAAATGCAAGAGAGAATTTCCAAAACAAACTCACAGACTTGACTCAAGCAGCAAGCTGAACAAGAGGATTAAACAACTTGGTGTACTGCAGCATGATGGTGACAAGGCTGAAAGCAAGCAAGCTAAGCTCAAAGCCAAAATCGTACAGCACAAGCACTAGCTCTGCTATTCTGATGAACTGAATAAAATTGACTAAGACAAAGCTAACTGGATGGACTGCACTCCAACTAGCAACACACTAAACATCAGTTTCTAGATCGATTCAGAGAAGCAAGACTGCTGGGGCAATTCATCAAACAGCTTGCATGCACAGAGAAAAAGCTATTGGGCTGAGTTCATCGCCAGTTAAAATCTCACACACAGGCACCCGATCTTAGCAGCCCTGCACAAGAGGAAACTGAGTGGCTCGATGGCCAACTCCTCATCACAGAATAAAAATCGACCTTTTCTTTGTTGTTGGCGTGGAGAACCAAGCTTGCAGAAGTGGTGGTCGATCCTTGCTGCTGCACTTGGTCCAAGGATGGGGCTCCCGCTTGCTGCCTCCCGCCGTGCGTGGCGGGGCGAGAGCTGCAAGGGCGCTGCGCTGCCGTGCGCCAAGCGAGGGGCGCTGCCGGACGCCCTTGACCTCTGCCGCATGGCCGGCGAGCACGAGGCACCACCGGCGTGGTTGGCCGCTCGTCTTTGGAAACCCGGATGCCGCCTTCGGCTCGCCATGGCGTGGCCAAGCGCCTGCTGCTGACCGGCCTGCTCTCCCCAAAACGAAGATCCGGGCCTGCACACAAGAAAATCACAGCCAAGAACAAGGTAGAAAAACGCAGCTCAAATCAAAACCGCGTGGAACAAGATCTAGACACCATGGCTGCTCAATCCAAACGCCCGGAGACGACAGGGAGCTTTGGGGCTCCCCTTCCCCAACGAAAATCACCACAGAAAGTCACCAATTTGATGTTCTTGGACCTCTAAACAAGAACCCTAAAATTAGGGAAAAATAAAAACGAAAATAAGAGAGGCAAGAGGGGATGGAGGGGTAAGCCTCCACTAAATAGTCCAATATTCCCTCTTCCTAAACTACCCCTAAGATACATGAGTCGATCTTCTAACCCTAGGGCTATTTTGGTCGACTACGGATAATTTGTCGATCCGACGGCCACCGCGCTTCCTCATCCGTAGCATCGCCCGCGCGTCTCCCGGATGCCGCCACGCGCCTTCCTTCAGATCCACCCGGAGCGTCCACCGGGTTTTGAGGCCCAAACCCGTGAAACCCGCCGATGGTTTTGAGGCCCAAACCACCAAACCAGCGCCCGTGGTTTTGAGGCCCAAACCACGAAACCCCGCACCGATGGTTTTGAGGACAAACCACCAAACCTCCTCGACGCGTGTCATCGCCGTCTTGACCGCCCGAAGTCGCCAAGTCATCCGAGCTCCCCGCTCGCCTGACGCTTCGCCGTCTTGACCCGATCGACACGGTTCCGCCCGTCCTCTTGCATTCGTCGATGTCCCGGATGTCAGCCACCATGGCTAGCCGCCCGGCGATCTGGTCCCTCGGTCCTAAGCCTCCACGTCCGTCCTTCACCTCCGCGGTCCGTCGGCCCGCACGTCCTCCTTGGCCCCTTCACCTCGCCGTCGGCTACCATCTCCGAGCTCCACACCTGCACAACACGAACCAAGAATCGTCTTCGACACACTCCACGTGTGCGGTGAACATAGCCGAAGCATAAAGAATAAAGGAAAAATAGAATTAAAATGTTGACTGTTGACAATCACTCAATCACAAAACTAAACACATGTGACCTAAATCAACCATGTGTTCGCACAAAGATTCTAGCAAAGCAAATAGTAAATAACTAGCCAAATTTTGCAGATAGACTCTAACTAGAAAAGTTGCATTGGGGACTATAGTTTCTTGTGGTGGAGTCTTTGATGTATAGACTCTATGATAGAGTCTTGCACAGTGAGTGCCCTAATTAAGCGCATCGCAAGAGTATGTGTGTTGCTGAAGTATTGCTTACTTTGGTGCTTTATGTGTTTTATTAGGTTTCACGCTGCTTTTCAAAAATTTACAGTTCCAAGAGTTTTTCTCTACCAGTGAAGTAAACCAGCAGCACCACTTGTCCCTTTTTTGGGTCAAAGGTATTAAGCTCTTATCTTATACTGCTATACATGTGTGCTAGGTGATCCGGTAAAATTTACACACGCAATCGTTAATGGTGGCCGGATCGGGGATGTGAACTATAGATCTTAATCTCTCTCAAATTCCATCTTTTTATACATGAACTTGGTTCAGGCACATGCCATGACACGTTCACGACAAAAAGTGAACTTCATTTGAGTCCCAACATAAGTCCAAATGGGTGAAAACCCAGGTAGCCGACGCGGCAAGCTGATTTAACGTTAGCACACATCCCATCTCTCAGCGTCTTCTCAATCGCGCCTGGGGACACACCGGTGTCACCATCGTCCTTTACTTTGTGCCACACCTCCTTCTCCAGCGCTCGTGGTCATATAGCAGCTTTTCCACTCTCGATCAACAAAAATTGCTCTCCTAGACAACATTCTGTGCACAACTATTCCCCATTTTCCCCTTTTTTTCACGCCTAGTCGTGCCTTGTCAGCCTTTTTCTATACTCTCTCTGTATTAAATTATAAATCGCTTTTTTTTTTTGGTTTATCCATTTTGCTTTGTACCTAGACATATTATTATATCTATATGCATGTATAACAAAATGGATGTATCAAAAATCAAAGCGACTTATAATTGGATGATAACCTTGCAGTGCTAGGCCTGATGAATGAGAAAAAGAATAACGCAACTCAACTCACAATGAACCTGGACTTATAATTTGTAACTGTACTTTTATTTATTTTCTGTTAATAAAGCTCGACCTGTAGGGGTCTCGGCCCCTCCAGTTTCTTGAAACAAAAAAAATAACTCACAATGAACCGTTACTTGGTCTTCCGGAGTAGTTAGTTGGAAAGCCCTCACCTAGATCGATGTGGATGGAGTGGCGACATACCTGATCTAGAAGCTGTAGCTCCTGCCACGCGGTCCCTCTCGACGGAGTGGCGACAGGTGTGCATCACACTTCTTCGGATTTTCTCCCTCAGGCTGGATATCCACGGCGATCTTGATGTGGCGGCGCCGGCATGACCTCAACATAAGATAGATGGTGAGGGCGCCGACCAGAAGGACGAAGATTGGGCCTGTGCCGACGCCGCCCGATCTCGGCCGCCTTAACGTCCGCGGCGCGCGAGGCAGCATCGATGGCAATGCATGCCTTTACGTCCTACGGGGTTATTTAGACGGTTTTGCAAAGTTTAGGGTATTGGTTAACCGGTTTTAAAGTTCGTGGCAATGGTTAGACACACCCCAATAGTTCTGGGGGTTAAGTAGCTACCCCTTTGTCCCTCTTTACCAGTCGCTCGGGAAGCGGGAATGAGAGAGGGCCACAGGTTTCTAGCGACAACAACTCAAACCCCCCAACCCAACAACAACAGCAAAAAAACAGCATGGTTCTAATTAATTATGTTATGGATGCTTCAAATGAAATTAAGTAGACATGGTCACATGCATGCATGAGAGTAATATATGTTGATCCATTATTTCTGTGCATTTAGTTAAAGTTTAAAGGCCTGTTTGGTTCCGGGCCGGACTAGGGACTAGACTAAATGAGACTAAAAATTAGTCCCTAGTCTCTACCAAAAGTCTATTGAAATTTACGAAACCTAATTTAGAGACTAAACGAGACTAAAAATTAGTCCCTAGTCCCATAGGAACCAAACAAACCCTAAGAACATTCCTTTCGTAAAAAAAAGTTTAAGAACCTTTATCGGCTTAGATTTGCATTCAAAGGAAAAGAAAAGGAACAGGAGTAGTGCAATGAACCCTAGATAGCTAGCTGCATCGATCGATCGCAAGTAGCAATTGTTTCACACGGCACAGCGCGTCGTTACCTGGCTAGCTAGCTAGGCTGATACTCCTCCACTATGAATGGATGGGGATAGGGTACATATATCAACTGTGCGTGTGAGCGGCTACAGCATCTGATGCATGCATTTAGTGGTTTCCAATGCAATTCTTGATCGATCGGTTACCTCATCGCATGCAGCGCGTCAAGCATCGCGTTCAACCTCACTGGGCAAAGGAAAGAAAAAGCAGTTGTGGGTGTTGCACATCTGAGATTGGAGAATTTGAAGAATTAGACAAGTCCATCCTTGATGGTCTAGACCCAATTAGAATCAAAGTGGCATGTAAGGGGTTCGGGTTATCCTGGATAGTAGACTCAGACAAGACCAAAGATTCCAAGGGGCCTGGGAAGAAGCTTCACACAATGAAAGATGACTCAGAAGAAGAAGACTACGATGATGCAGATGAAGAGATGGCTGAGGCCTACTTTCCGCTCAAGGAGGGAGGGCAAAACAGTGGTGAACTAAAGCAGCCAGAGTCAAGCAAGCATGGGGAGAGCCGAGGAAACCAGAAAGGATTGGAAATGATTTAATGAGCAAGTAGATATAATAATATGTCAGAAAGGGTTGGAAATGATTAAAAATATAATATCTACTATTGTATCTATATGGAGGCGCTGGTGGTGGCCTGAAATACGTGTGTACTATATATATAGTTGCTTCGGCCTGAAATAATCTGCAGTAAATGCGGTCATACGTACGTGCACTGGAGATGCATCGATATTTCAACCCTTTTATTTATATACAACAATGCAGGGAAGAATAAAAAGAGGAATACATATAGCTGTATAGCTCTTGCTGCATCCATGGATCGTAAGTTATATCAACTGTTTCACACGGCACAGATAGTGCCTACTTTGAAGTCTGAATCATGCAGACAGCATATTATCACTATATTTCATAGGCTCGCGCTTATAATGTGAATGGATGGATGGGATATAGCTGTGCGTGTGTGAGTGGCAGTGGCAAGAGCATCCGATGCATGCAGTTTCTTCCAATGCAACTCTTGGTCGGTTATGTCATCGATCGCATGCAGAGTGTAAAGCATCATTCGCATTCGATCTCAATCTCCGACGGTTATCTCGAATATGTGTGACCTTTTTCCATTTAATTTTCATCAAGCTTTGTAAGTAAATCGGTCTTTCTGTAACTTTTTAAGATCTATGGTTCCAAATATGCGCAAAACTTTTGCGTGATCGAGAAAAAGAAAAATCTACGGATCCAAAACCTGTACTTGTAATTTTTCGATCTCCTACTTCCTTTCTTTTGAGTTCTTTAATTCTCTGATGCAACTGTTGCTTTAATAACCGTCTGTGTAGGGGCCTCGAGAAGTTAAGCCCGGCCCCTCCGGTCTCATAAAAAGTATACTTATATTACATGCCATATTTTACTTGCTTCCCAGTATATATGAGCAATGCAATGCATAAACCAGTGTAGATTTTAATTAGTTGCTCCGTTCAAAATGACAGAAATGATCGATCGATCGATCAACACGTACTTGACCCAGGTGCGACACGCGTCGTCGTGGGTGCGTGTTGGTATTTGGTGGTACCACGTACGCGGTATTCTCTCCCTCACTGAAACCTTGGTGTTGCTTTCCCAATCCCACCTATATATATAAAGGGCTCCACCATGCCAACCGTTTGTGCTCAGGCCTCGTACAGCTCCATCCTCTTCTTCTTCTTCTTCACAAGGAGCACGACACCAAGCTACTAGCTAGCTAGCAGCTCCTGGCGTTAGGAAGCTTTTGGAGTTAGGAAGCAAAGATCCGTCCAACCAGTGAAGGTGAGTCCTCTTCTCGACCCCGGCAACGCGGTAATTCACTCCCCGGCCGGGGCTGTTCCTCCTGCCTATACACATTTCGATCAAAGGTTGCAAGTGTGTGCTTTGCTTTATTTCTCGCTGAAATATAATCTTCATTTTCTCGATCTTTTTGTGGAGAAATTTATTTGAATGGATGGGTTGTTTGTTGCTGATCGCTCTTAGCTAGCTAGCAGCTTGGCTCGTGTCGTGTCCAATGGAGGGCAAGTCCATGGCCGAGAAGCTCATCAACCAGCCAGCAGCTCTAACGCTGTCCGTGCCCGTGGAGAAGCAGCAGCCGCAGCCTCTCGCGGCTGATCCGTTCCTCCACATCGACGACGACGATGTCCAGTTCGTCAACCGGTGGACATTCTTCAACGCCCTCTGCGTCAACATCTCCTTCGCCGTTGGCGTCGCCTACTGCTACATCGCCACGCTCATCGTCTGCCGCTTCCCCAGCCTGGCGTCCTGGCTGTTGCCGCGCGTGCCGAAGCTGACCGACGCGGAGAGCACCCTGGCATCCGCCCTCCTGCTCGGGATGCTGTGGTGCAGCACGCCCCAGGCGGCCGCCGGGGCGCTGGCGCTGCTGCTTCCGTGCCACCGCTGGAGGCTCCGCCGGGCCGCCGCCTATGCGGCCCTCGCGCTCACCGTCGCCAGCCACTGCATGTATGCTGGCGCCGTCCTCGTCTACGTCCACGCCGACCCGGAAGGCCTCTTCCTCAAGATCGGTGGCAGCGCAGCCATCTTCCTGTCCGCGGTGGTGGACCTGATCGGCTTCCTGGTGCTCCTTCCGTCGAGACTGGGAAAATTGATCAGTTGCGTCGTCGACGTCGATCAGCTGGGAGACTACTGGGACGTACTGCAGCTTGGAGCTCCACTCCACAGTACCGTACCTCTTCCACGCACTGGGCCGGTCTAGTACTGATGACTAGTGGCATGTCAGTGCTTCTATAGTAATGTCAATTCGATACATCACCTAGCACTTCATTAATATGTCTTTTAATTACTGTATCTGTGACTACTGTAGTAATTAACATGCATATTGTGTGTGTAATGCATTGTGAGATCTATTATTGATGAATTAAGCTACATATTGTGTAATTTATTCGATGCATATATATATATATATATATATATATATATATATGGTGTAATTTTTTTTTTGCGACATATATAATGGTCTAATTTGGTGCTTCATTAATTTACAAAGGGAAATGGAAAAGAATAACAGGAAGTTGTAGTAACATGCATGCATGCAAGTATATATCGGCCATGTTTGGTTGGCATGCAACCCAAAAAGTGCTACCCAAAAAGTGCTACAGTACCCGTCATATCAAATTTTTTAACGCATGCATGGAGCACTAAAAGCAGGTAAACAAAAAAAATAATTACACAGTTTGACTGAAAAGTACGAGACGAATCTTGTGAGTCTAATTAGTCTATAATTGGACAATAATTATTAAATACAAACGAAAAAGTCTTACAGTAGACTCAACCCAATGGGTTGCATGGCAACTAAACACATGCTCATCAACTGTTTGACAGGTGTAGCTCTGTGCGTGCGTGTGAGCCGAAAAAAGCATCTGTAGTACGTACGTACGTGCTTTCCAATGCAAGTTCTAGGTTCTATGCAATTCTTATGCTGAAATAATCTACAGTACGTAATTTTGAAAAAGAAATATATGGAGTAGTGTAAATGCAGCAGTCATACGTACGTCTTGCATCGGATGCATGGAGAAAAAGAAAAAGGACTATAGCGGCGAGAAGTACAAAGAGACGTACATAGCATATTAGCTAGCAGCATCCATGGATCGTGAAGTATCAAATGTTTCACACGGCACTGTGCGGCACGTTCTGAAAAACTGAACTTGGTTTGGGTCCCCAATTTGGGTGCAAATAACCCAGATAGCCAACACGACGCTTATTTTTTCGATCATCGTGGCAAGTTAATCGTAACGTATTTTTCGACTGTTTGTGACCAATTTTATCGTCATATAAAGCACCATTCCTTGTAGCTAATGATGACTAGGACATGGACAAAGTTAAAATATCAGACAAATCAGTTTTTAAAATATCTCTCTCACGTGTACATCCAGAATGCAACACAAATTTTAGTTATGGTGTGTAATCAGTCTTGCGCATGCTCTCCCGCCAAGAAGACGGCAAGATCGCCCCTGAACACTCCGTGGAACCGCCGGCGGCAATCATGGTGTTTGGGTTTACCAAGTCCACGGGCCGCTTGGCCCACTTGTTCAAAAGGACATGTCACGCTTGCTTTTTCGGGCGGGGTCGTGAAAGGCAGATTTGGCGGCCAGCCCGATCGCTGCGACGTTGTACCCGGTTGTCGTCAACAACCCTTGACCTTTGCTTGTGGTGGCCAGGTTCCACCAACGGTAGTGTCAATGAGTCGGGAAGGCTGGTAATCGGGCGGCTGAAGGCGAGGGTGCGGAGGCGGTGGAACGTCCGTCGGCGGGGCGAAGGAGGGGTGCGAGGAGTCCGCAGAGCCGACATATGTCGCCCTCGGCACGTCGACGCGGCGACTGCGATGAGCCAAGCGTGGCGGTGAAGTGGTGGACGCCGGCGGCTCCTAGGGCCACGGACCCCTCCGGCACGGTTCGGCTGCAAAGAAGCCCCACCCCGCACGCCGAGGGGTTGGGCTGGGCGACGGCGGCGCGAGCAGGTCCGCCAGCACCGCCGGATTCTCCGCCCTCCGCCCGCCGGAAGCGTAGCGCGACCATGCGTAGAGGCGAAGGTAGCCGAATTATACCGGGGGGGGTGACACTGGTGGTGGGTGGCGCGACGAGGGGGGGCCACGAGCTCATCAAGCATCAGGTCCACCCGAGCGGGGGCACCGTAAGCACCCACGGCGCCCAGCGAGCGGGTTCAAGAGGTGGTGGCTATGTCGGCGAGTCGGCGGCCCATTGAGCGGACGCATGCGCGACAACAAGCTCGCATGCCGATTCAACGGCATCTGGTGGAGGCCACACGAATCCTCCACGGATGTTGCCGTGCAAGCCTCGCGATAGAAAGGGCAGCACCGGGCACGGCGACAGCACTAGCAGCGGCCAGAGGGTCCACCGCGGCGGCGAGGAGGCGTGGAAGGGGCGAGCGGATGAGCAGCGCCCAGCGGCCGCTTTACATGCGCCAGCGGGCCCAGCGGGCAGCGCCTTTTGCATAGGAGGCGGCGTGACGATAGACGACAAGCTGCAGCGACATGATCCTGGCGAGGCAGCAAAGGCCTACAAGATAGGCCGATTGGGCGGCGATGGCGCGGCGGTTGAGCAGACGCGTGGTGTTCTCCGAGTGGTGGAGGGACGCTGCCAGCCCGCGGCATCCAGCAAGGATGCCCGCACGGACCCGGGGCCGGTGGGCGGAGAGCGGCGCCGGCCCGAGACGTAAGGTGAGCAGACGCGCCCGGCGCCCGGCACGCGGTCGGACCGCCGCAAGGCCTGCCAAAGGCTTCCGAGGTGCGCCGCCTAGGGCAGCGTTGCGCCCAGCGGTGCTGCAGCCGTCGCGGCGGGAGGCACGCCGGTGTCGGCCACCATGACGACAGCGCCCATGCCGACTTTCGATGCCCGTGGCGTAGTCAACGCACACGCCGCCCACAGGTCACACCCAACTGTTGAGGCCGATGAGTCGAGAGGCCTCGGCGAGCCACAAGAAGGTAGTGCAGGTCCACCGGCTCACCCACATCGACGTCATCACCACCGTCCCGTCGAAGACGACGCCCTCGACCACCAGACGCTTCGACCTGCCCAAGGAGGACGAGAAGAAGAGAGCGGCGTCGGAGAGAGAGACTGCTGAAGTGGTCGGTTAGCTGTTGCGGCGCTTGTGAGGCACCCGAGTCGCCGGCGGCAGGGAGCCGACCGGGTTGGAGGCAGCGCAACGGTCGGAGCTGAAGGCCTCACAAGCACAACATCTACACCCACCATCAGCGATGCCGAGTAGGTGGCCGTAGTGGAGGGGCGCATTGAGGGAGCGCAGTCATCATCATCCTCAATCTCGCCTTCCTCGGCGTCCGCGATCGGAGCTGGTGGGGTGGATAGGCCTCCGCGAGGAGGGCGCCGCGTCCTGGCCTCAGAGGTAGACCACCAACGTCGGGAGCGGCTATGCTCCTCGTTGCGATCTGGGCTGGTCTCCGGTGGCGTCCATGGCGAGCTACTCGCAGCCGAGCCGCTGCGCCACGCGGCATAGCGGCGGACTGAGGCAGCGACGAGGAGGACGCCCGGATGCCGAGGGAGGGGGCACGACGGCCGGATCGGCGCGGGGCCCAACGGCCTCCCACGGGACCGCGGTGGCCTCCAGTGGACACCAAAAGCGAGGCACGGTCCCGAAAGATTTCTCCCCTCGAAGGCGATGGAGAGGCGGGGGCCGCGGTTCCGATGGCGACGACGGCAGGGCCACCGGATCTGGTGTGGCCGGGCCGGATCTGATCCGGCGGTGGCATGGAGTCGGTGGCGGGCGGCGGCGAGTGCCCATGGGGGGGCAACTCGTGCGAGCCTGCTTTCTCGGTCGCAAGGAGGGGGAGGTGGAGGGGATGGAGGGGGCAGGTGAGGGGGAGGGGGGAGGGAGGGGGTGGTTGCGGGCGTTGAGGGACGGTGAGCTCTTTGGCGGCCCGGCGATGCGGTCGCGTCCCGCCCGGGAGCAACGGTCCCCACCCCCTGTATGCTTTTCGAGGTCCAGTTTGGGGAGTTCTTTTTTCAAATTATAGTGAAAAATGAATTATTTTTTTGTTTCATTTTCCTATGTTTTTCCTGTGAAATACACCAAGTTTTTGTAACCAAATTCCTATACAATCTCGCATTAAAAAGCACGAAAGTTCGTGGAAACTCAGCCACACTGACCAACCAGCCTGTTTTCGGTAACATGTATACGGTACATTGGCCATGGGCCATACTCTCTGTATCCTGTCTTACCAAATGGGTGCAAAGTGTGAGGGGGTGTTCAGTTGGCGCTTACACGAACCCAAAAGTGGATTCCCATCATATCAAATCTCTTAATATTTTTGGGAGTTAAATGTAGGTAAATAAAAAAACTGATTGTACAGTTTTGTTGAAAAGTGCGAGACGAATGTTTTAAAGTTAGTCTATGGTTGGACAACAATTACCAAATACAAACGAAAAGTGCTACAGCAGCCCAACCCAAAACATTTCACCAACTAAACACCCTATTCGCTGCACGTCACTGAGCAGAATGGTAACAACGTCAAGTAGCTAGCTGCCTGGCTGTGTACGTCTCATCCTATCTTGACCAAATGACGCCTTGTATATTCAGCATACTCCAATATAAAAGTGACTTGTCGTCACTGGTGGATCATTATTGTGGATCATCAGCACTAAACTACTACCAGAGCTGGTGTGCACCGCGCCCGTTTATTTCGACGATCATTGCATGCATGAATTCAGCATTGATAAAATCAATATGATGCTTCATAGCAAATTCTTTTCTTTTATTATTTTCAAGAGAGTGAAGAATCAAATTAAACATTAACAAAACTATTACACGATCGATGCGGCGGAGAGATGAAGCTGCTAGTTCTGGTGTGATTGCTATTCATCAGGCGGCATACCATGCATCGCAATTCGCAATTGTTCACTAGCTAGTTTTTAGACTTTAGTACGCATACATATATGTACACATTCATGTGCAGAGCGCGTTGCCGTACCCCTCTGCTTTTTTCATGCAAAATTAAACGTGGTCCGTCCGTTGTGTTCACACCATGATCGACCTGCAGATCGATGGTGGGCCTGATCGACGACGCAAACACCAGTGCGTGTCCACTTCTCCCCGGGCCGGCCACAAGGACCCCGCGTGACGCCCGCCCGCTCCTGATCTGTGGCCGGCTGGCTATATCACCGATTCAGCGCTACTAGCTAGCTGCCTGTGCTCCATTCCACGCCGGATCCTCCAATCTCCACCCAGGCACAACATCTGCTGCCCCCTTTCCATTCCCCAATTCCACCGGCCGTGCCGTGCCTAGCTTCCCACTTCCTCGACGGCGATGGAGCTCGCGTCGAGCGACCTCGCGGCGCTGGGCGCGGGGGAGCTAGTCCGCGTCTCGGCGTCGATCCCACGCGCGGCTCCCCGCACCTTCGCGCTGCTCACCGCCTTCCTCGTCTTCCCGCTGTCCATGGCCGTGCTGGCGCACTCCCTCTTCACCCACCCGATCCTGCTCCGCATCCAGGGCGCCACCACCGGCTCGGACGTCCCGCCGCAGTGGCTGCTGAAGCTCGTCGCCTACCAGTTCATCTACCTCATCGTCCTCTTCACCTTCTCCCTCCTCTCCACCGCCGCCGTCGTCTTCACCGTCGCCTCGCTCTATGCCAACAAGCCGGCGTCCATCTCCTCCTCGCTCACCGCGCTGCCCACCATCCTGGCACGCCTCCTCCGCACCTTCCTTTGGGTGTCCCTCCTCATCCTCGCATACCACCTCGTCTTCGTGCTCTCCGTCCTCCTGCTCGTCATCGTCTTCATCCCCAACGCGCTCGATTCCGACTACGACCCCGACTCCGCACCGCTCTCCCTCTCCCTCAAGCTCTTCCTCATCGTCGACGGCGCCATCTTTTTCTGGATCCACGTCTACATCTCCGCGCTGTGGCACCTCGCCAGCGTCGTCTCCGTCCTCGAGCCGATCTGCGGGCTCGCCGCCATGTCAAAAAGAGCAGGCAGCTGCTCCAGGGGCCGCACCGGCGGCGTCGCAAGATCGCTTGTCGCCCACTACTTGATGATCTGCAGCGCCACCTCGTCGCTGTTCGGGGCCGCCGTCGTTCAGGGGCCAGACGGGGGAGGGGAGCTTCGGCCTGGCCTGGCCCTGGCGGCTGCTTGCCGGGGCCGTGCTGGTCTGCCTTCTGGCCTGTGTCAGTCTTCTAGGACTGCTCGTGCAGAGCGTCGTCTACTACAATTGCAAGGCCTACCACAACGAGCCGATCGACCGGACTGCATTGTATGAGCACCTTGGAGAGTACCTTGGGGAGTACGTGCCACTCAAGAGCAACATCCAGATGGAGAACCTAAACGTTTGAGAGTGCCTCGAGCATACATATATTGTACGGACAAAGGGTAAGCTGCTTGATCACCTGATTTGCTTATATATACTAGCAATTTTCTCAAAATATAAGCATGGTTTTAATTACATGCATGGAGCTATCTGGTCTTGTTGTTTCTAGTACTCTGTACTTTTCTAGTACTAGTTTACAGTTAAGTATGCAGAATATGGAACCAATCTTTTGGAATGGAACCGAGACGAGATAGATGTATGAACAAGAAGGTTTTCCTTAATTAATTTGATCTCACTTACAAACGGCCTTCTTGTTTATCCTTTCAGTCGGTGACGTCGATCGTGTGCTTCATCATGCAAGCTATCCTGGGAGGTGAACATGAGGAAGGAGCGAGTAGGAGATTCCATGCATCAGCTCATTACGAGAGGAGAAATGCTTAGTTATATATAAGAGTAGTTATCTGATGCATGCCGATTATTGATCGATTGCATATACCAGCTAAGCTTATGTTGTATTGATAATTATATTAGCAGGGGATCATGCATGGTCTGATTGAAATACATGAGTGTTGACGAATAATAATTAATTAAGGCAGTACACGTATTCCCTATATATATATAAGTATGAGCGCGTAGTTGGCTTTGCGCTAGTGTGGTTTGGTGCGTTTGGAGCGAAATTTGTTACTCATGTAATCTTTCAGCTCTGCTTTTTCGGGTGTGTGGAGTGTTGTGCAACTCAGTAACCTTGTCATTACCGTGTTTTTTTTTGTCTTAAACTCTTTCTTGCTTAATGAAATATACGCCGGACCTTTAATTTTTGCCTCTATAATTATATATGTGTGATCGTCAGTCATATAATTACTATATCATCCAGCTTCGACATAACGTTTGTGATATTTTAACTGCGATTTATTTACATATATGCGTACGTCATAGTAGTGTGAGTGTGATAGATGTTGTGCACTGTACTCTGACATGCATGAATTATTAGTGACGCGCATCGAGCCCATGCACGCATATCTATATGCTTTCAATGTCATTTCAGGAAAAAAATATAGGTATGGAGGCATCCATGTTTTATGTACACTACTACATTTCTTCGTCCTATATCTTAATTATAGTTCGTTTTACTTTTTTTTAACCCTAAATTTACATTTGTATTAGCTATATATTCCCCATGCATATGCATGCATCCTAGGAAGACTATGAGTAGTACATGCATGCATGCTGTCGTTAACGCACAAAATTTATTTTAGGCACAAAATTAAGTGGAGTATAGTTGTACTTTCATCATTTCAAGTTATAATGAGATGTTTTGATTTTTCTAGATACAAAACTTACGCTATGCACTTAGATATATACTTACTCCCTCTGTTTTCATTTACTTGTCAACCTTTTACGGCAGCAAACTTGACCATCCGTTTTTTTTCTTCTAAAATATCTTATATATTTCAATGTACATAACACTAAAGAAGTATGTTCAATGAAGAATAAAACTTGACGTATCTAAAAAATCTTTTGCAGAAAAAGGTGATCCAAAAATCATATATGGGCAGTTGGGGGGTGGGGGCGCCCAAAACATTACACAGCTGTTCGGAAGGGAAGATAAAAAGGTGATCAAAAATGACCACTACACGTCACATGCATCTCCGTGGATAAACCAAAACAACTAAAAGAATTGCACACTACTACATGTACACACCTAATACTAGTACTACTAGCTATCTAGTTCGTGCTATTGAAGGCAAGCTTTTTGAGATGGACGATCATTAAAAAAATTAAAATGTTTTCATGCATTTCATGCAAGTTCACATCAATTCATATATGTTTACTAGTTTCTCAGTGTACTTACGTAAAAATCTTTTTTACAAGACAAAAAATATTGTGAAGAAGAAATAACATTGAATTCAGAGAACATACCAAGCTTTCGCAAGACTCTAACCCAAGTGTCACCAAACCCATTGACTCTCATTTTTGGAGAGGTCTCATGCATATTAAAGATGATGTGGATGCTAAAGGCTGTTTTCTGATTAAGGATGGAACCAGTACAAGGTTCTGGGATGATACTTGGTTAGGTGATAAGCCCTCAAACTTAGATACCCGAGCTTATATAATATAGCCAGGGATCGACATGCAACGGTTTCGAAAGTTATATCCTCTAATCCTCCCAATATTTCATTTAGGAGATCTTTAGTGGATAATAACCTTGTTGAGTGGCTTAACCTAGTAGCTCAGGTTTCTAATGTGGCTCGGTGGATGGCAAGGACTATTTTAAATGGCTCTTATCCAGGTTTGGAGTATTCTCCGTCCGGTCTATATATCTAAACGCTATAGATGCAAATCCACCGTTCCAACATAAGAGAATCTGAAATGGAAAATACCTCTAAAAATTAAAATCTTCCTCTGGTTTGTCCAAAGAGGTGTGTCGTTTTGACAAAAGACAACCTTGCTGGGGAAAATTGGAAAGGAGTCAGAAATACGAGTGTTGTAACATGAATGAAACTATCCAACACCTCTTTTTTTGATTGCGCTTTTGCCAAGATCATTAAGAAATGCGAGTGGTCCATCACAAGCCATAGTTTCCTCTTGTGCTTGCCAAGCCAACCCTGTCCACCAAGATCCAAACGCGCGCACCACAACTTGTTTCTAATGTAGAAACATAGAGAAAAGAGAGCCCAGAGATGATGTATAGGGTAATGCACTCACATGCATGCATATACCTTACATAGAGACCTGACGTGTACCCGGCCCTAGCTGAATACCTTAGTGTGCCGGAAATGGAACGGCCGGTGCACACAGCTAGCATGTGGTGCCATTTACTAACTGCATCATATGATATGCATTTTCAAATCGTCGTTCCCCGTCTCCGATAGATATGGAAAGTGTGCACAAAACTGGACATGTCACGAGTGATGCAGTTGTTGATCGAGATGCATGATCATGACACATGACAGTAGTATATGTATGGTGACATTATTTACGTGCTGCTTGGCCTGCTGCATATGGTGACATTATTTACGTTTTACATCTAGGGTAATATACACATTTCACACATCGCCTTTGCTGTGTGTTGGGGCCCAACCCCACGCGGCATCACCATGTGTGTTGACCGTTGTTTGGCGTTCCCTACAAGTAGTAGTAGTCCATGAGCGCTGAAGTCTCCTCAGTCTCGGTGCTTTGCTGTACACCAAGCTAGGCGACGGACCAAGCTCCTCCAGTCCACCGTCCCCGCGCTTGCTCTGCCTCGATCCCCTGCAGAAGAAGCACGCCAGGCTAGGCGCGACGCAACGGTGAGCCCCGGCCTTCCCGGCCACTTGGATCTGCCGGCCGGACTTCCGGTACGTCGTCGTCTGTAATCTTGTGTCTGCGTACTGAGCATGTCTCTCCTACCAGCTTGGACCCATGGCGGCGAGGGCACCTCAGCAGCAGCAGGCTCTTCCGCTCCCCACCGTCAGAGGCGTCATTGTTTGGACGCTCCAAGACGCCGCCATCTTCATCGGCAGCTTCGCCGTCGCCTCCATCGTCGCCAGCATCGACCAGCCGGTACGGTGTTCATAATCGATCCATCTATTGTCAGCGCTCCTAGTCGTCTTAGCTTTGCATATCTATCAATCATGGTACGTGGACTTTCAAATATAAATACAAATCCACCGATGACCCCCGCCTGTTCGTGGACTGTGTAGGCGTTAATGTGGCTGGTGCCGGGACCTGTGGAGATGACGGACGCCGAGGAAGGCGTGGCACGTGGCCTGATGACGCCGTGGTGCGTCTGCGTCGTGTCCCAGGCGGTCGCCGGGGCGCTGGCGCTGATGCATCCACGCCACGGCCGCCTTCTCCTTGCCTTCGTGGCGCTCGGGGCCAGCGCCGCCAGCCACTCCATGTGGGCTCGCCTGCTCCGCCTGATCTTCGCCGCCGACCCGGAAGGCGGCCTCACCTTCTGGAACAGCGTCGCCACCGCGAATATCTTCATGACCAGGGTGGGTGACCTCATCTGCTTCCTGGGCCTCGTCCTCCGTGGAGGGAGGAGTAGCCGATCGAGTAGGGACGACGGTATATTGTTACTGCTGTTAATTCGCGCTCTGTTAGCTACCTGTCGACTCTTTTCAGCTATTACGTACATTTCTTAACTATCTGTGTGTGTGTCTACTGGATTGTGCAAGTATCAGATATTAGACTAGTAATTCTAGTAGTTATATGGTGTGTGAATGAAATAAGTAGACACACGAGGTCATGTGTGCTCTCTGATCTGGATGGCTATCCGATATCCTTTTACCATATGATCGGTTACGTTCATCCATCCATCCTCGATAGACTACTCTTGATACCTTTTTCCATTGATGAAACTTATTTCCCTGTTCTTGTGGGCGATATATGTTTTTTTTTCAAGGGAACGTTGGCTGTTGGAACGGCATGCCTATATGCATGCATGACCTTTCGTTAATATTCATGTCGTACCATCAAAAGCGAACGATACAACTGGTAGCTAGGCGGACCAGTCATTTTCGTCCCCATCCACCGATAGAACGTGTTCGTGAGATACTGAGATTGGTCTGAGCGGACAGGTTCACAAGTGATGAAGTTGGTTGTTGGTGACATTTACCTACTTTTTACATCTACCACATTGTGCCTGTAGTCTCCTGTGTCCTCACTCTTTCTCTCAAATATAGATCAAAGAAAATGATAGGGTCGGACGATTACTGCTCAGACCCTAAGCCGCGCCCGCGTGTCGACACGTCAAGGTTGCTAGCTGGACCCACCCCTTGCGTATATTGCCTTTTCCCTTGTTGCTCGGCTACTTCGAGTAGCACACGGAGAGACAGAGACCAGACCTGTGCGCGTTGCTGTATGTAATAGCTTGTTGGGAAGTCGACCCTAAAGCTTCATCCAACCGATCGCGTCCTCGTCCCTGGTCAGCAGGACCAGGAGCTAAGCACGACAAGGGTCAGTGACATCCTCGCACTCGATCCCCTCTCCTTATCTCTCCTTTCGAGTCGAAAAGATAAGAAGGATAGGTGTATGAATGGATAGGTGCAGGGGCGGAGCCAGGATGAGTCTCCAGGGGGCTATTTAATAAAGAGTTAACGAAAATCAAGAAATTTAATGGTGTGTTAATGGCTAAGTACAGTAATTACCATGGGAAATTTGCCTTCCAGGGGGGCTACAAGCCTACAGCCCCCCCCCCCCTCCCCGTGGATCCGCCCCTGGATAGGTGTATGCGTGTGTGAGCGGAAAAAAAAGCATCAGATGCATTGCATGTACGTAGTACGTTCTTATTTCCAATGCAATTCTTGTTCTCGATTATATGCAAGTCTTGCCCTAAAATAAAATCGGCAGTACGTAATCTTGAAAAGATAAATATGCAGTAGTATAAATGCAGTCATACGTCGTGCATTGGATACATCGATGATGTTTCGCCCCATTAGGTCAGTCTCAATGGTGAGTTTCATTTCGTTGTTTCCAAGACTGTCATGTCATATAAAATTGAATGAAACTTGGATGAAACCCCTACTCTCAATAGAGAGTTTCATCTTGTGGTTTCATAGGCATTTAATTTCATGACTATTCGTGTCAAGAGAGTTTCACCAAGATGAAACTTTTACCTTCTCTCTCCTCAGAGTTTCATGCAAAAAGTGGACTTTTACTGATGTGGCGCCCTATTTAATGTGCATGAAAACGCCTATGAAACCCCCATTGAGACTGACCTTATATACACGGGACAAAAAGAAAAAGGTATGTAGGACTGTCCTAGGACTATATAGCAGCGAAAAGTACAAAGAGCCGTACATAAATCAGCATCGATGGATCGTGATGTATCAAGTGTTTGACACGCCACGCTGCGTACTTTGAAGTCTGAATCGTCAAAGCAGCATATCGCTATATTTCATAGGCTCGCGCTCGTAGCTTTAGGCTAACATGGATGGATACGGATAGCTGTGCGTGTGAGTGGCAAGAGCATCTGATGCAATCAGTGCCTTCCAATGCGTGCAGGGGAGTACGTAAAGCATCGGGTATTTATACTCAAGATCTCAATCTCCAGACGGTCGGATGTGTGAACTTTTAAGATTTACTTTTCATCAGTGAGCTTTTTTTTTTTTACTTATATACTTCCTTCGTTTCAAATTATAGTTCGGTTTGGCTTTTCTAAATACATTGATTTTGTTATTTATAGACTATATCTAGATACATAGTAAAAGAAATATAACTAAAAATTTGGTTAATAAGGTAATGAGTATGATATATTCGATGAATATTTGCAGTGCAGGCTAGGAGACAGACCTACCTGCTAATAAAAAGTGGTTAGAGCAAGCAGCTTATATCGAAGGGCGGGCCGGTGGTCGGTGAAATCGGAGTGATTTTGATTTTTTGGTTTGGTGACTTGAACGAGGCTTTAAAAAAGGAAAACGGAAAACGTTGGTCGTGTAACATGCAACCCAAAGTCTCGCAGAGCAAGCTACTGTACTGATCTGCCTAGCATAACTAGGTAGCTAGCTGCATCAATCGATCCCAAAGTATCAACTGTTTTACACGGCACACAAGCGTACGTAGCTGCGACTGTGCGTGTGAGCGGCTTACAGCATCTGATCCATGCATGTAGTGCAAGAGCATCTGATGCATGCTAGAGCTTCCAATGCAACTCTTGGTCGGTTATGTCATCGATCGATCGCATGCAGAGCTTAAAGCATCATTCGCATTCGTTCTCAATCTCCCGACAGTACAGTCTCGGATATGTGTGACCTTTTGAGATTTAATTTTCATCAACACTTGAAACCTTGGGTGCGTGTTGGTAATTGGTGGGCCCACGCGGTATTCTCTCCCTCGCTGAAACCTTTCCCACCTATAAAGGGCCGGCTCCACCATGACAACCGTTTGTGCTCAGGCCTCCTACAGCTCCATCCTCTTCTTCTTCACAAGGAGCACGACACCAAACTACTAGCTAGCTAGCAGCACCTGGCGTTAGGAAGAAGCAAAGATACGTCCATCCAACCTGTGAAGGTGAGAAATTTATTTGAATGGATGGGTTGTTTGTTGCCGATAGCTCAGCTCTTAGCTAGCTTCCAATATTTGGCTGCTGAGAAGCCAGCTAATTTATATGTTGATTGTTCATATGCTCAGCGCGCACGACCCATGGCTGCTCCGCCACTGCTGTCCGCGGAGAAGGAGAAGAAGCAGCAGCAGCATGTGCCGGCCGCGGATCCTCCGTTCCTCCCCGGTGTGCGAGATGTCATAGAGCGGACGCTCCTGCACGCCGGCTGCGCCGCCTTCTGCGTCATCTATGTCCTCATCGTCATGAGCATCTACCACGCGGACCCGGTTAGTCAATAAGCCACAGCTAGCTGCTCCGATCCATATATCCTAGCTAGGAACAATTACAAATCGATCCATCTCACGCGCGGCCTGTTGGTGCGTTCGTGTAGCCGTCGTGGCTGCTGCCGCGCCCCGCCGCCGTGCCCGAGGTGATGCCGGACGCCGCGGTCGACGTCGCGGTGCTGTGGTGCGTGTGCGTCATGTCCCAGGCGGCCGCCGGGGCCCTGGCGCTGCTGCTTCGACGCCACCGCCTTCTCCTCGCCTATGCCGCGCTCGTGGCCACCGCCGCCGGCCACTGCATGTTGGCTGGCCTGTGCATCATCATGTCGATCGCCGCCCCGTCGGAAGGGTTCACCTTGTGGAACGTCGTCATCATCGTGGTCTTCTTCTTCATCGCGGACAGCGACCTCCTCTGTTTTCGAGGGCTCTTCCTCCGTGGAGAGGAAGAGTAGGGACGGACGGACGGTGCGGTAAGGAAGTCAAGACAGCTACCATGCACACTGGATGTGCTTGCATCCATCTTCATCTTGTGTTAGTAATAATTTGGTACATCACCTATGGACTCTTTTCATCTCGATCAGTTCCCACCTTTCTGTATGGATGTTTGGATTGTGGTGTGTGCTCAGTGTTACCATGGATTTTTATTAGTTTTTGTTGGTTGGTGCAAAAAATAGCTAAATTTGATCTTACTACCCTTGAGCAAGTTAATGATGCATCTTGCCTCATCTGCTCTTCTTTTCCCTAATGTGTACGTGTATATCATGACCAGAACGTGGACAAAGTTAAAATATCTGATGACAAATATGTTTTTAAAAATATCTGTCACGTACGTACATCAGAATGCAACCTCAAAATTTAGTTAAGGTGTAATCAGTTTGATCCAATGAATATTTGCCATGCAGGCTGTGGTTAGAGCTAGCAAGCAGCCGTCTATACCCCAAATGCAAAAGTTGCTGGCCTATATGCTAAGCATCATATTCAGCCATACAGGCAATCCTTAAATACTGCCGGAGATGTCAAATATAGATCTCAAACTCTTAGATTGCATTTTAGGGACACCAACAGTTCAGGCACATGCCATGCATGGCACGTTCAGAAAAAAAAAATGAACTTGGTTTGGGTCACAACATATGTCCAATTTGGGTGCAAATAACCCCGATAGCCAACACGACAACAAGCTTATTTTTTTCATTCGTCATAGCAAGTTAATCGCGTGACTTATTTTCGACTGTTTGTGACCAAAATGATCGTCATGTAAAGCATACCATACCTCGTAGTGTAGCTAATGATGACCAGAGCATGGACTAAAATATATATGACAAATCAGTTTTAAAAATATCTGTCACGTGTACATCCAGAATGCAACTCAAAATTTAGTTAAGGTGTAATAAGTTTGATCCACAATGAATATTTGCCGTGAGCAGGCTGTGGTTAGAGCAAGCAGCAGTCTGTCTATATATACCCCAAATGCAAAAGCTGGTGGTTGGTGGACAAGCAAGTGCCATGGCACGTTCCTGAAAAAAATGAACTTGGTTTGGGTCCCAAACATTTCTAGGCCGGTGAACACCCTAACAATAACAGGCCACGCGCTTAGTTGATTCAGTGTTAGCCTGGATCTACAGTTGATTCAATGTTGGCATGCATGGATTTAACATGTGATGGCACACGTCATCACCACACTTCTCGATCATATACTCTTTCTTTTGGCATCTTCTCAATTGTGTCCAGAAAAGCATTGCCGTTGGCCCTTACGATCGCTAAAGCTTATCTCAATAGTCTTGCATGTAATTAGAAGTTTTTTAAATTTTTTGAAACTTTTACACACCAATAGTACTAAACTAGATGTGCATTGTCCCAAAATTTGAGATTCAAACAACTTTTGTTTTTTTTCATATGAATTTTTACAAAAGTTGTTTGAATCTCAAATTTTGAGACAATGCACATCTAGTTTAGTACTATTGGTGTGTAAAGTTTCAAAAAAAATTTTAAAAACTTCTAAGTGCATTTACATGCAAGACTATTGAGATAAGCTCGATGGTCGCTAAGGCGCACGGATTTTTTTCGCTGCTCGAAATAATGTTCGAGTAGAGGCCTGGAGCTTGAGAGTGCGTGCTCACCGCACGGAGGGAGTGAAATCTGAGCAAAAAGGAAAGCTAGGGGAGGGGGTGGTAAGGGACTCAGGGGTTCCTCAACGACGCCACTCATAATAGTTCGAGGTCGTCCGCTCTTTCGCGGGTCGATGGGTCAATGAGCTTTACCCATGTGGAGTAGAGCAGATGAGTTCTTTGGATTCAGGTTGCAAGGGTGGTGGCAGTAGAAGATGTTCACAATGGCATGCCATGGCAGATCAGGTCTACTCCAGTTTGGACATGCATATATGCACTGGGACCTGAACCAAGTTCATGTAATACAATTTAAGAATTTGGAGACTATTTGACATTCCCACGCTCTCCAATTCAACAGAGTATATGGGTATTGCCTTGTTGAAAATGAACAAAAGCCACAATGTGACAAGTAATTTTAGTTGTAATTACTCAACACGAACTTTTATATATAGGAGTACTTACTTTTGCCTACAATTGTAACACATAAAGAAACATGGGTTGATGAACTTGAGGTATCGTCAACGTGTACCATGAATGACCGGAAAGAAGGCTATATATCATCATATATCAGTTGTGCCATCATCCACATAACAAACATACTAAAAATATTTGAAAAATCAATTTTAAAGATCATACAGTTGTGACGAGGGTTTGAATGAAAAAGGAAAAAGGGAAAAGAATAACCGGACGACGTTGATCGAGTCACATGCAAGCCGAAGTCTCGCAGAGCTAGCTACTGTAGTACTCTGCTTTTCGTCATCGATCTTTCACCCTTTTGCATATAGCACAACTAGCTAGCTGCATCGATCGATCCCAAGTATCAACTGTTTTTACACGGCACACAGCGCGCGCAAGTAGCTAGGCTAACTGGATAGGTTGTAGCTGTGCGTGTGAGCGGCTACAGCATCTGATGCAGATGTAATATGCTTTCCCATGCAATCCTTGATCGCTACGTTATCCCTTTGCTTCTCCCTCGCTCGCATCGCCGCTCGCCCCTCCCACCAGTGGCGGAGCTAGGATTTCAAGTTAGGGTGGTCCATCATTTTTTTTTGTTGCCAAAAATTTAACATGTCTATACACAAATATATAAATTGTAGACTTAAAATACATACTGTGCAGATCGCAAATGACAATCTGATATTGGAATCCAAGACACTGGTAGCACACGTAGAAAAAGAATCAATCTTACATGAGTACCACAATATCAGTATCTTGTAAATAAATTAGTATGGGGATTAGGGATACATATACACTGGAGTCAGGCAATGGTAAGTATGGGGATTAAAAAATCAGAATACCTGCTAGCTGCTAGGCTGTTTCTTTGCTATCGTGGAACTGTGGAAGTGACGATCAGCCTGGAGTCCAATGGCCAATGAGGGCTGGTTGGTGCTCACCCGCTGCCGGACGGCAGCAGTTCGGCAGTTGAGGAAACGGAAAACAGGGAGAGTACGACTAGAATCGAAGAGACCACGACAGCCGGACGGACTCGATCGATTAAACGAATACAAACTCTCTATCTGTAGGCCTCCCTTGGGCTGAGCGCAGGGTGGTCCGCGGCCCACCAGGACCACCCTGTAGCTCCGCCACTGCCTCCCACCTATAAAGAGCCCCACCATGACTCCATGAGAGAGCTCGGTCGTCGTGTTCATCAGCCATCCTACTAGAGCCGCTAGCTCCATCCTCTCTGGAAGGTGTAGGGTCAAGGGTGAGTAACGTCGTCTCCGATCCCCCTGCGCTTCCCAGGTACCTTTGCTGATCCATTTCGATCAATGTTTGGAACTAATTTGAATAGATGGATGGATTGTTTGTGTTGCTCATCCCTCCTAGCTAGCTCGTGGGTCTGGTCTGCTGGGAGATCGAGATCGATATGGAGGGCAAGTCCATGGCCGAGAAGATGGACAACAAGAAGAAGCCAACTCCAACGACGCTTCCCCTGCCCGTGGACCAGCAGCAGCAGCAGGGGCGCGCGGCTCCTCCGTTCGGCTTTTGGCGTCGTCGTCGTCACCATCTCTTTCATCTTTGCCGTCGTCGCCTACACGTTCACCCGCTACGCCAGCCGGGCGGCGTCCTGGCTGTTGCCGCGCGCGGTGACGGACACGGAGGGCGCCGGATCCCTAGCAAGGCTAGCATCCGCTTTCGTGATCGGGATGCGGTGGTGCAGCATGATCCAGATGGCCGCCGGGGCGCTGCTGGTGCTGCTCATGCTGCTCCGCAGCTGGAGTGTCCGCAGTGTCCGCCGGGCCGCCACCTACGCGGCCCTCGCGGTCACCATTGGCGGCCACTGCATGTACGCTGCCATCGTCCTCGTCCTCCTCCGTTCTGCCACCGTCTACGTCGTCCTCCTCCACGCCGACCCACGGGGCCTCGTCCTCCTCCGCGTCGACCTAGGACCAGCAGGAGGCCTCTTCTTCCTGATGCTCGGCAACGTGGCCATCTTCGTTTTTGCGCGGTGGGTGACCTCCTCCGCATCCTGACGCTCTTCCGTGGACGGGAGGACGACTGATCGAGGGGACGTACGTACTTTGCTTGAAGCTCCGCGTCTAAGTACTGGATCTGCGTACTAATGATGAGTAGTACAAATACTAGTAGTCTCTGCGCATATTCTAGCAGTGTGCTTTTAGTCAAGAGAGAGAGAGAGAGATAGTGCCTTTTCTGACTACTACTATATACTATACGTGTGTAATTCATTGGGGTGTGAGATCTATATATTATATATAGATCGAGTTACATCGTACTCCCTCTGTCTTTTTTAGATGTCACTATGGGATGCGTGCAGGTGGAGTCAAACTTTTTCATCTTTGACTGCGTTTATAGAAAATACGTGCAACATTTATATCTTCAAATAAATTTATTAAAAAACTAGACTTAAAGATCTTTCCGATGGTACTAATTACTTTGCATAAATATTTATATATTTTAATATATAATTGCCGGTAGTTTGAAAACGTTGATTTCTCGGGAAGCGAGAATGACATCTATTTAGGGACGGAGGGAGTATGTATATTGATGAGATATTACTAATGATGACTATATATATGCTAAGCATCCTACACATGTTGATTTGACATTGTGTGGTGCAGTCGCGTGCACAGTACATGTATATTTACAGTGTACATGCTACTAGGGCTTTCTGCTCGCTTAAGGAAAAATTAAGCCATTGTATTAGCTTATATTAGCAGTGGGGATCGTACATACATGAAGCTTTCCATTTCAAAACTTTCCAGCACACACTAGTGCATGCACTGATATAGTTTGTTGTCTTGCATGCATATATTTTCCCCTAGGACTTATGATTATGACATAACATGTACTCCCTCCGTTTCAAATTGTTGGGTCTGTGCACCGAGCGGGTGATCCTGCGCGCGCAGGAATATTTCGGTTAACATATCTTGTCCGTATGTATTTGTTTGACTCATCGTGCAGGAACGGAGAAGGAACGGAGCGCGCAAGCTTACCTTTGCGCTGGGCCGAGGGGCGCCGCCAGCTTCGCCTCACGCGGCGCAAGGCTGGCCTCGGCAAGGCCCTTGCCGCAGCGCAAGGCCCGGCCTCCGCTCGAGCTGCATAAGGTAGAGCGCCCGCAGCGCGGGGGAGCCCGGCTTTCGTGGCAGTGTGGGGAGGCCGCAAGGTCCCTCGACCACCCTCCGGCGCTGAAGCTGTCTGCGCGGCCAGCGCGCCCGCCGCCACTGATCTGCGGGCGGGACAATGGGCCCCGTTGCCCGAGCAGGCGCAGGTCCTGGCCTTTCGGAGGATCAACTGCGCCGCCCGTCGCGTGGGTGGGGCCCACGCCCTAGCCCACCCGTCGCGCCGCCACAGGCAAGCGCGCGGCGGAAATACGCCCTCGCCTCCGGCGCCGGGAGTCCGCCGGGCCGCTCTTCCGCTAGCGGTGGGGGGACGCTGCCCGCACCACCGCCACCCGACGCGCAAGGCGCTCGCCGCTAGGGAAGCTCGTCCCGCTGCTGCTGCTCGCGCCCTCAGGGGCGGCGTGATCCGCCCAGCCGAGGGCGCAAGGACCGCCGAGCCCGAGGCGCGAGGGCCGCCGTGCGCTCTTCCGTCCCCCTCGCCGCTCCGCGGTTCTGCGCCGCACGGGTGAGAGGAACCCGCCGCTGGCCCCGCCGCCCGCAATGCGCCGAGGCTAGGCAGCGGCCTAGGGGCCGAAGCAAGGCAAGGCCCAAAAAGCGCCCGTGGGCCGGGCCGCCGGCCGATTTTCCCTCGTGAACGCCCATTGCCGCTAGAGGAGCCGGTCGGGCTGGGCCGGATGCAGATATCTCCCCTGGAAGACCTAAGATGAAGACCGAATTGCCCTCGGCACCCTTTTATGTGTTTTGGGAATATCCCGGCATATTCCCGGGCAATTTTGTAACTCGATCAGTAGTCATCCGTGCATCTATATAAGGAGGGGAGCCCTCGTGTAAAGGACGGTTGGTGGAGAAGTAAAGAAACCCTAATCTCTTTACTACGCTGCTCTCAGTAGATTTCGCCAACGTCATCCCCCGCTCGAGGCATCGCTTCAGGCGGGAACCTACGAGTGAGCCCCCGCCTCACACCAGGCCTCGGACCCGCTACAAGCAAGGTCTCGGCCATCGGTATCCTACGCAAGGCCTTGGCTTGCGTAGGATTACCCTATGTTTGAGTCTCGACCTAACACAAATTGTAGTTCACTTTGGTTTTTTCTAGATTCATTTATTTTGTTATGTATCTAGACATAGTGTATAACTAGGTGCATAGCAAAATCAATGTATCTAGAAAAGCCAATGTGAACTACAATTTGGAACGGAGGGAGTAACGTACTCTTACTAAAGTAGTGACTGATTAAGCGCATCGCAAGGGTGTGTGTGTTGCTGAAGTATTGGTTACTTTGGTGCTTTATGTGTTTTATTAGTTGTCACGCTGCTTTTTGAAAAATTTACAGTTCCAAGAGTTTTTCTCTACCAGTGAAGTAAACCAGCAGCTCCACTTCTCCCTTTCTTGGGTCAAAGGTATTAAGCTCTTATCTTATACTGCTACTATACATGTGTGCTAGGTGATCCGGTAAAATATACACACGCAATCCTTACATAATGGTGGCCGGATCGGGGATATATGTGAACTATAGATCTTAATCTCTCAAATTCCATCTTTTTTTATACATGAACTTGGTTCAGGCACATGCCATGACACGTTCACGACAAAAAGTGAACTTCATTTGAGTCCCAACATAAGTCCAAATGGGTGAAAACCCAGGTAGCCGACGCGGCAAGCTGATTTAACGTTAGCACATCCCATCTCTCAGCGTCTTCTCAATCGTGCCTGGGACACACCGGAGTCACCATCGTCCACTCGCCCCTCACGCTCACGGTTACAAGGAACCATTTTACTTTGTGCCACACCTCCTTCTCCCGCGCTCATGGTCATATAGCAGCTTTTCCGCTCTCGATCAACAAAAATTGCTCTCCTAGACAACATTCTGTGCACAACTATTCCCCATTTTTCCTTTTTTTTTCACGCCTAGTCGTGCCTTGTCAGCCTTTTTATATACTCCCTCTGTATTAAATTATAAATCGCTTTTACTTTTTTGGTTTATCCATTTTGCTTTGTACCTAGACATATTATTATATCTAGATGCATATATAGCAAAATGGATGTATCAAAAAAATCAAAGCGACTTATAATTTGGATGATAAACTTGCAACGCAACTCCACTCACAATGAACCTGGACTTGTACTTTGTAACTGTACTTTCATTTATTTTCAGTTAATAAAGCTCGACCTGTAGGCCACGGCCCCTCCGGTTTCTTCAAACAAACAAAAACTCACAATGAACCGTTACTTGATCTTCCGGAGTAGTTAGTTGGAAAGCCCTCACCAAGATCGATGCGCGGCCGAGTGGCGACAGGTGTGCACCACGCTTCTTCGGCGACGCTTGTCTACCTCGGGCTGGATATCCACAGCGATCTTGATATGGCGGCGCCGGCATGACCTCACCATAAGATAGATGGCGCAGGGCGCCGACCAGAAGGAAGAAGATTGGGCCTGTGCCGACGCCGCTCCCGATCTCGCCGCTTTTACGTCAGGGCGCGCGAGGCAGCATCGATGGCAATGCATGCCTTTACGCCCTAGGGGGTTATTTAGACGGTTTTGCAAAGCTTAGGGTATTGGTTAACCGGTTTTAAAGTTTGTGGCAATGGTTAGACACACCCCAATAGTTCAAGGGGTTAAGTAAACAGCTACCCCCTTTGTCCGTCTTTACCGGTCGCTTGGGAAGCGGGGATGAGAGAGGGGCACAAGTTTCTAGCGACAACTAATGCGGGATGGACATTGGCGTTTGCCCCACAACAACAGCAGCAAAAAAACAGCATGGTTCTGACTAATTATATTATAAAAAGGATGCTTCAAATGAAATTAAGTAGACATGGTCACATGCATGCATGAGAGTAATATTATATATGAAGCAACAACATTTTTATAGAGTCTGGATGTATGCATGCATGAGAGTACGTCTAGTTTCAAAAGCAAAAGGAGAGAGACAGAGTATCCAGTGACGATGATGGACATGTTTTATACGTAGAGAATTTAATCAAACTGACTGGATATTGTATATGTTGATCCATTATTTCTGTGCATTTAGTTAAAGTTTAAGGGCATGTTTGGTTCAGGGCCGGACTAGGGACTAGACTAAATGGGACTAAAAATTAGTCCCCAGTCTACCAAGAGTCTATTGAAATAGGGACTAGATAAGATTAAAAATTATTTCCTAATTTAGAGACTAAACGAGATTAAAAATTAGTTCCTAGTCCTATGGGAATCAAACAGACCCTAAGAACTCCTTTCAAAAAAAAAAAGTTTAAGAACCTTTATCGGCTTAGATTTGCATTCGAAGGAAAAAAAGAAAGGAACAGGAGTAGTGCAATGAACCCTAGATAGCTAGCTGCATCGATCGATCGCAAGTAGCAGTTGTTTCACACGGCACAGCGCGTCGTTACCTGGCTAGCTAGCTAGGCTGATACTCCTACTCCACTATGAATGGATGGGGATAGGGTACATATATCAACTGTGCGTGTGAGCGGCTACAGCATCTGATGCATGCATTTAGTGCTTTCCAATGCAATTCTTGATCGATCGGTTACCTCATCGCATGCAGCGCGTCAAGCATCGCGTTCAAACGGCAGTACATATATCCTCAGTTACTTAAGATCGACTGCGCGGCTACATCCATATTTAATTTATAAACACTGTTTGTCTGTGGTAAATACATATATACAGTATTATATTATATATACTTATATATATCTCTGAAGTGGATCTGAACTGTGTACATCATATTTTGAAGGACCGAAACGGCGACCGGAGGGGGGTGAATGGGAGCCTCGAATTTCCTTTTCAATTTTGAGTCATAGGCTCAACCCCCAACCTCAAAGGCAAACTCAAGCGAGAGATGGGTAACACACGCGTGTTAACGGTAGCAAGGTATCACGAGCAAAAGAAAGATCACGACCTAGGTAACTAGGTGGATGCACTAGGAGTATACCTAGATACACAGCGGATCAAGAGAGGACAAACAAAACAAACAGCCACGAACAGGGCACTAATTTCAACCTGGAAAGCAGATGAATTGCAACACTACTAGAAGCCCAATTGCAACAACTCTGGACAGTCGGGGGTCATGAGAAGTGACTCTCTGGAGGGTACAGACATGTCTGATGTCTGATCCCGAACTGCCTGCCAAATTGCAACACAAAGCACAGACCGATTGCAACTTGATTCCGGAACACCCGATTGCAACCTGAGAAGCAGACTGATTGCAACTCGATTCCGGAACACCCGATTGCAACCCGAAGCGTAGACTGATTGCAAACACACGGATACCCTTGAACAGAATAGAGAATCAGCGGTTTCTTGGCGATTTTTCGAAGAACCGAACACCAAATCGCCAAGAACTCTCTCCAATCTAAAACCTCGGACCACAAGATTCAACCTAGATGATCTAGGCATGTAGGTGATCATTTCCCCACCAAGAAATTTCGACTTTCACCAAGAGAAACGCGAGGAATTTCAGATCTCGCACCGACTTTTTCTCAAAAACGACCGAACACAAAATTGCTCAAATCCGATGACTCAAGAGGATTCAATGGATTTCCTTGGGTGAATCTCTTTGTTTCTTGGTCACGAACGGATTGCAGCAACAAGAATCACAAGAAACGGTCCACAAATGATGAATCGAGCAATAGAAGAGGGGAGGAGAAAAAAGCTGCGAAAATAGAACACAAAGATTCAAAAACACAGCGCACAGATGAACTCAAGCATCGATCCCAAAAGTCACCATGTGACAGGCTACTTAGGGCTAGCCCTTGCCCAACCAAAAACGATGCAAGATCGGTGGACCTCTCACACCAATGTTTGGAAACCCTAGCTAGAAATTGTAAAATGAGAGGCAAGAGAGGATGAAGGGGTATGCCTCTGCTATATAGCCCCAATTCCCTCTGCCTAAACTACCCCTAAGATACATGAGTCGATTTTGTAACCCTAAGGCTATTTCGGTCGACTCGGGTAATCTTCGATCCGGACGGCCACCGCGCCTCCTCATCGGTAGCCTTGCCTCCACGCAACCTCCCGATGCCGCCACGTGCCGCCCTTCCGTCCGCCGGAACACTTCGGGTTTTGAGGCCCAAACCCGCGAAACCAGCGCCTGTGGTTTTGAGGCCCAAACCACTAAACCCGCGCCCGATGGTTTTGAGGACAAACCACCAAACCTCCTCGACACGTGTCACCGCCGTCTTGACGCGCCGAAGTCGCCAAGTCATCCGAAGCTCCCCGCCTGCCTGACGCTTCGCCCGTCTTGACCCGATCGACACGGTCTCGCCACGTCCTCTTGCATCCGTCGATGTCCCGGATGTCAGCCACCATGGCTAGCCACCCGGCACTCCGGTCCCCTCGGTCCAAGCCTCACGTCCGTCCTTCACCTCCGCGGTCCATCGGCCCGCACGTCCTCCTTGGTACCTTCACCTCTCCGTCGACTACCATCTCCGAGCTCAACACCGCACAACACGAACCAAGAGATACGTCTTCGACACACACTCCACGTATGCGGTGAAACATAGCCGAAGCATAAAGGATAAAAAAGAAAATAGAGGAAGAATGTTGATTGTTGACAATCACTCCATCACAAAACTAAACACATGTGACCTAAATCAACCATGTGTTCGCAATCTCCCCCTTGATGAGTGCATTGTCAACATTCAACACAAAGACGTAAGAAAGAAGACAAAGACATCCGGTGAACACAATCTAGGCATAAGCCGAGACAAAAGTGCTAATTGCAACCTCAAAGACAATCAAATTGCAACGAAAGCGGATCTCCGATTGCAACAAGTCTGTACCGATTTGCATTCATTTGGATAGCAAATATGGAGCAAAACTTGGTTCCTAAAGACATGGGCAAAAGGCTCGACACAACCAAGCTAAAACTCCCCCGGAACAATGCACACTTTGTCTTTGTACCTCTCTCCCCCTTGTTGGCAAATGCACTTATCAAAGCTATGAAATGCAATATGTCACAATGCAAAGCTTCAAGATTATATTCAACCGAATGAGAGAGTGCTCAAAGTGGTACCATAGCAGCAAATTACAAGTGCTAGCCAGAGCTCAAGCTAATCAGATGATATGAAATATGGCACAAAGCATTTTGAGAAATTTTCAGTATTTTGCAAAAGGAGGTTCACCATCAAACATAGCACCTAGCATAAGTAGATAGGAAATCAACTAAGTGCTTAAACATGTAAACCGGGTGAACTACCCCAAGCAGCGTTCAAACATCATGCTCGACATTATGGCACAAACTTGTGAGGTTCATTTTAGTTCAGAGTTGCAGCGGTTCACAAGTTACCAAAGAGCATGCGAGTGGTTATCCACATTTGCCTTGCCTTACTAATCAACCATGTCAAGCCTATGCGTGAGCAATGATTAGCTTAAGACAATGGTCTGGATCAAACACAATGAAGTCCAAGTTCATTCAAGAGTGCAAGTGAAAGCAGTCTCAAACTTCAAAGTGTGGCAAAATGGACCCACTCGATCTTTTCATCACTTTAGCTTTAGACTTCACGTTTTAGCATGGTATTATCATGAAAATCTAAGCAAGTGAATGAATCAAAGCATGAGACATAGCTACCAAGCATACACATAAAAGCTCAAAGGATCTCAACATCCTACTCATGATAGAAGCTAGCTCAAGGGTGAACCATGATTTAATTTCATCATTCATTAATCAAGTTTACATTTGAAAAAGTTGCTCAGCTCATAACATACACCACATGATTAGAAAGAGCTCAAACTAGAAGCACTATCATGTCCATACTACTAAGAGCACAAACTCATTCCATTCAATATAAAAGTGAAGCTCATGATATGCAAGTATGATACAAAAACAAAAACAAACCTAAAGACTACAACTGTACATCAACTACAAAACTACCCCTCAAAAGGGATAGCAAACTCCCAACTCACCACGGAGTTTAGCAAAACGGACTTGGTCTAGTGGTTTTGGTGAAAATGTCCATAATCTGTTGTTCGTGTACACGTCTTTGGACATCTATGTCCCCTTCTCCCTGGTGATCTCTCAGGAAATGGTACCTCACCTCTATGTGTTTGGTCTGAGAGTGAAGGACTGGGTTTTTGGCAACACTCACAGCTCCCATGCTATCACACAACAAGGGTACACGAGAAAAACTCAAGCCAAAGTCTCTCAAAGTGGCAACCATCCACAGCAGCTGGGAACAACAAGCAGCAGCAGCTACATACTCTGCCTCAACCGTCGACTGAGCGACACCAGACTGCTTACGAGAGGACCAAGACACAAGAGAAGTACCAAGGAACTGACAAGTACCAGATGTGGACTTTCTATGCATACGATCACCAGCATAATCAGAGTCTGAATAACCAGTCGGGGGAGAGGGTGGAAGAGGCCGAAAGTACCATAGGCCAAAGTCAAGGGTAAACTGCAAATACCTGAAGATCCTCTTCACAGCCTGAAAGTGAGAGGTGCGTGGCGACGACTGAAAGCGTGCGCAGAGGCACACCGCAAACTGAATGTCGGGGCGCGTCGCCGTCGATACAACAAATGAACCGATCATGCTTCGGTACTCCCCTTTGGTCCACGGCTTCTCCATCCTTGTCCTCGTCTAGGGCCGTCGCCGTCGACATGGGTGTCGAAAAAGGCTTGGCCTCACCCATGCGAAACTTGCGGATGATGTCCTTCGTGTACTTGCCACGGGTGTACGAAGATCCCGCCCTTGGTTTGCTTGATTTGAAGTCCAAGGAAGTAGGTCAGCTCGCCCATCATGCTCATCTCGAACTCCCCCGCGCTCATAATCTCGCAAAACTCGATACCATAGCATGTGAAGAGCCACCAAAGATGATATCATCCACATATATCCGAACCGGGGAGGATGTCACTGCCCTTCCTAAGCAAGAACAAGGTCTTGTCTACAGCTCCCATCACAAAACCCTTAGCTAACAGGAAGGCTTTCAATCTCTCATACCACGCTCTGGGGGCTTGTTTGAGGCCGTACAAAGCCTTGTGCAACTTGTACACATAGTCTGGGTGTTTAGGATGCTCAAACCCCGGGGGTTGCCTCACATACACCTCCTCCTCTATGAACCCATTTAGGAACGCACTCTTGACATCCATCTGGAAGAGCTTAAAGCTCTTTTGAGGCTGCAAAGGCAAGCAAAATCCTAATGGCTTCTATGCGGGCTACAGGAGCGAAGGTTTCCTCATAGTCTATACCCTCTTTCTGACAAAACCCCGGGCAACTAGTCTTGGCTTTGTTTCTCACAACCACCCCATCCTCACTCTGTTTGTTCTTAAACACCCACTTGGTTCCTATGGGATGACACTCAGCTGGAGGTGGCACTAAAACCCAAACTTGGTTCCTCTCAAAGTTCTGCAACTCCTCATGCATGGCATTGACCCAATCCGAATCAGATAATGCAGTGGTAACATCTTTGGGCTCAAGAGTGGAAACAAATGCAGAATGAGCAAAATGACACATAGCATAGGATTTGGAACGAGTTACCCTTTGGTTCAATCCTCCAATCATGGTCTCCTGGGGGTGACGACGCTGAATGTGCTGAGGCGCCGCGGCGCTTGAAGATGTCGCCTCCCCTCGACTGGAGTGGGAACCTCCTCGGGTGCAGCCCGTCTCGCCACGAGGGAGCTGCTCCACCGGACCCCGTGAAGTAGTGGTAGTAGGGTCTGCGGTCCGTGAGCAGTCGTCCGCCGTCCACAGGTCGAAATTTGGGGCAAGCGGTGGAGTCGCCGGGATCACCCCGCCCAACGTCTTCCTGCTCCTCCTCCACAAAGATGCTCGCTCCATCTCCTCCTTTCCCGCACACTCAAACACGAGAAGAAGAACAAGGCGCTATCTCTCATCGAAGGTAACCTCACATGTCTCTACAACGCGGTTAGTCTCAAGGTTAAGAACCCTGTAGGCATGTGAGTGCAAAGCATATCCAAGAAAAATGCCATCAGCTGATCGAGACTCAAACTTGTCAAGATTACCTTGCTTGAGAATGAAGCACCTGCATCCAAACACACGGAAGTGACTCACCTTGGGCAGTCTTCCAAACCGCAACTCATACGATGTCTTCTTGGTGAAAGCACGGAGGAAAATGCGGTTGGAGACATGGCATGCCGTGTTGATTGCCTCAGCCCAATACTTCCTCGGCGTCTTGTGTTCATCAAGCATGGTCCTCGCCATCTCCACAAGCGTCCCGATTCTTTTCGCTCAACAATCCCGTTCACTGTGGAACATAAGGGCTAGAAAACCGGTGCTCGACACCAAGTTAGCACAAAGAGACTCAAACCGAGAGTTCTTAAATTCTCGTGCCATTGTCATGCGAATCGCTCGAATGGTCAGTATCTCGTCAAGTTCAGTTCTCGGCCTCAAAAACAAATCGCGAGCAAAATCGAAAGCCTCATCCTTGCCCTCCATGAAAAAAGACCCAAGAGTATCTCGAAAAATCGTCAACGATCACTAGACAATACCACTTCCCACCCACTGACCTCACCCGAGATGGACCAACGGTGTCCATGTGAAGGATCTCTCCGGGTCTCGAGGTCATAATCTGAGAAACTGGGTGGTGGGAAGCAGATACCATCTTCCCGTGACGGCAGGGGATGGCAAACCAAATCCTTCTCAAATTTGAGTTTAGGCAATCCTCGGATTAGACCCATTGAACTCAACCTCGCGAGGAGATCGAAGCTCAAGTGACCTAGTCTCCTATGCCACTTCCACAAATCGGAGGAGGACCCGGCCAACAAGCAACAAGATGTGCCAAAGCCCGAGAAAAATCAGCACGAAAGACTTGCCCAAATGGCACAATCCAAAGCCAAATAAGATCATCGCGAGAGTCCAAAACTCGAGAGCATCCAACCTTAAAGCGTACCTCATACCCATACGCCGCCATGAGCTGGGAGACAGAGAGTAGGTTGAAGTGCAGGTTGGAGACGAGCGCCACATCCTTGAGCACAAAGTGGTCATTGATCCCGATGGACCCTCGAGATAGAATCTTCCCTCTCGTTCTTTGTCCCCGAAAGTGATGTACTCTTTTGTCTTCATGGGGGTGAGGTGGAGAACCACTTGGAGTTTCCGGTCATGTGTCGAGAACAGCCGGAGTCAATGAGCCACATGTCCTCCAAACCTTCCATTTTGTATCAACGATAAAACATGGGATGAGCATATGGCACAACAGGGGTTAGTAAACTTGGAAGAGTACCGGTGTTGACCATCTTGCCCCAAATATGCATTAGGCAAAACAAACATCCCGCCCCATCTTCTCAAACTACTTACCACGCACAACAAAGCGTGGTGCTCTCCTCTTCTCAACCTCAAAACTCCCAAAACGAGGATCTACGCCCACTTTCGCTGAGCACGACCACCAAACGGTCTCACAAACCGTGGCCCAAACCTCTGAGACCTCCTACCTTCAGGCCTAGCAAGCGCCTCCGAACCGACCGCACACCCCTCTCATACATGCCAAGTGGTGGGTGATACATGTCGGGGGTTCTCAAACTCCACTGACGGCCTGGCATCCCTCTTCCTCCTAAAGCAGAACTCAACCAAGTGACCATCTCTCGGCAATACTCACGGTGATACCTCACCTCTCTCTTGGGTGGTGGTTGGTTCACTCTCTTGGGTAGATGGTTCACTCTTGTTGTGGTCTTGGCCTTAGGAAGGGTTTCCTCGGGGATCCCGGGCAAAGTGTCAAGTGGGTTCTTGAGGTGGTTCGGTTTGGGAAGCCACACTTGTTTGGGAGGAGGAGTCTTAGTTGGCTCTTGGAGAATGCCATCTTGCACAATGGGCTTGGTAGGCTGGTGGAGTGATCTTGGTCAATTTGGGAGTGTTGGTTGGTTTCTCACTTTCGAGCTCAAACTACTACCTTGACCAACCTTGCCATAAATGACTTCTCCCTTCCCACCTATAGCAAAGCCTAAACCCGATGTGTGGTCCCCCCTCTTGAACCGACTCATCATCATGCCAAGCTGCGGCTCTCCACAAGACACCCAACTCGGGACGGAGGCGAAGATACTTGATCTCCTCTTCGACTCTCCCCTTGTCATGCCTACAAGACATGAGCTCCAACTCCAAAGCTTCACACTTAGCACATCCCAAAGACGGTGCTATCGAGTTGGCCTTCTCAAGCCACAAACAAGCTTGGCGGTCTTCTCTCGCCAACTCGGATCGCAAGTCGAGGACAAGACTTGCACGCACTCAACAAAGATCGGCCTAGACTTCAAATCAACATGCTCATCTAGCAAAGCCGAATACTTGGACTGCAAAGACACGATGCTAGACATATGCACAAGCACAAGCATCACACTCCGTCTCATCGAGGAGACATCGGCGAGCTTCCTAAGCAACTCAATCTCATCCCGCGCCATCTCCCACTTCTCCTTGTACTCCTTTCTCTCCCTAGCGGCACGCTTAAGCAACTTCTCTTGACAAACAAGCTTATCGCCCAAAGACTCAACCTCATCGAGAGAGATTCGATTGTAGGAGGTACCTCGGTGGGAGAAGAGTCGTTGCCGTGTGGCTTGGCGCCGCCGGTCACCACCTCCTTCGAGGGCCATGGTGCGAAGCCCCGGGCTTGGAGTTGGCGACGGACGCAGTCCATTCAGCCTATCCTCGACCTTGCGCTCGGGCTCCTCGTCATTTGGAGGAAGACCGCCCGTCTCGAAGAGTCGTTGTCGAGGTCGCTGAGGAAGCAAGGAAGGCGTGCTTGTGCTCCTTGGCACGCTTTGAGGTACTTCTTCTTGATCGCCTCCTTGTCGAATCCCTTCTTGGACTTGTGCTTGCCGGAGGTGTACTCGCGCTTGTCCTTGCGCTTGTCGGAGTCGCACTTGCTGGAGTAGTACTTCACCGAGTACTTGTCCTTGTTCTTCTTGGGGCATGCGGCGCACGGCGGTCGGATCTCCGCACTCGAAGCATCCGCCCTTGGATGGGCCGCCACGCCGACGGTTCAAGCGGTTGTTGTGGAAATCTGAGAATCGGGCCGATGACTAGTGCAAGCTCATCATCCCCAAGACTCTCCATCTGCTCCTCGTCACGCATACACCAAGGAAGACAAGGCTTAAAGAAATACGTGATGGGTTAGCGAGAGAACTAGAACCACCTTTACTCGAGACGAGCGACGTTCGGCGCGGAGGGGTTCTTCAAACCGCCGATCCGAGCCTCGATCTCCAGAAGACTTGAGCTTGTTGTAAAGCTCGCGGGTGTGAGGGTGTCGTGAGTTGGCGTACTCCATGATCGCCGACACCTTCACATCCCACACCTTCCGATCCAAGGCGCATAAGAGCCGCGAGACGCTTTCTCGTGTTTCGTCCAACCTCTCCGACGGCTTGTTCGCCCGAAGCTTGTTGCAGATCGTCCGGAACCTAGCAAAGAGAGAATCGATGGTCTCGCCATCAAGCCGGATGAGGTTGTTGTACTCTCTCTTGTAGGTCTCGTAAAGGCGGGCCTTGACTTGTGGGGGTTCCCCGTGGTAGCTCTCTAGTGTCTTCCACACCTCACGAGCGGTCTCACAAGTGGCAACTCTCTCAAACTCGGTATCCTTGAGGCTAGAGAACAAAACACTCCTCGCTCGGTTGTTAGCATTGTGTTGGGCTATCTCGTTTCCTCACCCACTCGAGCGGCTAGCACTTGGTAGTTCTCATCCTCAACGATCTCCCACACTCTCCAATCTATCCCCATGAGATGCGCTTGCATCTTGATCTTCCAATAGGGATAGTTGGAGCCATCGAACTCAGGAGGCTTGCCACCAAAGTGACCAAACCTCTCCATGTCGCTTTCTCGCGGATCAAGAACCGGTTAAGGTGGATATGATCCTTAACCTGCCTCGATACCAATTGAAGGACCAAACGGGCGACGAGGAGGGGGGTGAATGGGAGCCTCAATTTCCTTTTCAATTTTGAGTCATAGGCTCAACCCCCAACCTCAAAGGCAAACTCAAACGAGAGATGGGTAACACACGTGCTAACCGGTAGCAAGGTATCACGAGCAAAAGAAAGATCACGACCTAGGTAACTAGGTGGATGCACTAGGAGTATACCTAGATACACCGGATCAAGAGAGGACAAACAAAACAAACACCCACGAACGGGGCACTAATTTCAACACGAAAGCGGATGAATTGCAACACTACTAGAAGCCCAATTGCAACAACTCGGACGGTCGGGGTCATGAGAAGTGATACGGAGGAGGGTACGGACACACCGATGTCCGATCCCGAACTGCTCGCCAAATTGCAACACAAAGCACGCAGGACCGATTGCAACTTGATTCCGGAACACCCGATTGCAACCTGAGAAGCAGACTGATTGCAACTCGATTCCGGAACACCCGATTGCAACCCGAGAAGCTGACTGATTGCAACACACCTGGACACCCGCGAACAGAATAGAGAATCCCGCGGTTTCTTGGCGATTTTTCGAAGAACCGAACACCAAATCGCCAAGAACTCTCTCCAATCGAAACCTCAGACCACAAGATTCAACCTAGATGATCTAGGCATGTAGGTGATCATTTCCCACCAAGAAATTTCGACTTTCACCAAGAGAAACGCGAGGAATTTCAGATCTCGCACCGACTTTTCTCAAAAACGACCCGAACACAAAATTGCTCAAATCCGATGACTCAAGAGGATTCAATGGATTTCCTTGGGTGAATCTCTTTGTTTCTTGGTCACGAACGGATTGCAGCAACAAGAATCACAAGAAACGGTCCACAAATGATGAATCGAGCAATAGAAGAGGGGAGGAGAAAAAAGCTGCGAAAATAGAACACAAAGATTCAAAAACACAGCGCACAGATGAACTCAAGCATCGATCCCAAAAGTCACCATGTGACAGGCTACTTAGGGCTAGCCCTTGCCCAACCAAAAACGATGCAAGATCGGTGGACCTCTCACACCAATGTTTGGAAACCCTAGCTAGAAATTGTAAAATGAGAGGCAAGAGAGGATGAAGGGGTATGCCTGCGCGCTATATAGCCCCAATTCCCTCGCCTAAACTACCCTAAGATACATGAGTCGATTTTGTAACCCTAAGGCTATTTCGTCGACTCGGGTAATCTTCGATCCGACGGCCACCGCGCCTCCTCATCGGTAGCCTTGCCTCCACGCAACCTCCCCCGATGCCGCCACGCGTGCCGCCCTTCCGTCCGGCCGGAACACTTCGGGTTTTGAGGCCCAAACCCGCGAAACCCGCGCCGTGGTTTTGAGGCCCAAACCACTAAACCCGCGCCGATGGTTTTGAGGACAAACCACCAAACCTCCTCGACACGTGTCACCGCCGTCTTGACCGCCCGTCGCCAAGTCATCCGGAGCTCCCCCGCCGCCGCTTCGCCCGCCTTGACCCGATCGACACGGTCCGCGCCACGCCCCTCTTGCATCCGTCGATGTCCCGGATGTCAGCCACCATGGCTAGCCACCCGGCACTCCGGTCCCTCGGTCCAAGCCTCACGTCCGTCCTTCACCTCCGCGGTCCATCGGCCCGGCACGTCCTCCTTGGTACCTTCACCTCTCCGTCAGCTACCATCTCCGAGCTCAACACCCGCACAACACGAACCAAGAGATACGTCTTCGACACACTCCACGTATGCCGGTGAAACATAGCCGAAGCATAAAGGATAAAAAGAAAATAGAGGAAGAATGTTGACTGTTGACAATCACTCCATCACAAAACTAAACACATGTGACCTAAATCAACCATGTGTTCGCAATATTTGTCACCAACGCTGCATTAAAAAAATATAATATCTACTATTGTATCTATATGTGCTTTCAAAAAAAAACTATTGTATCTATATGGAGGCGCTGGTGGTGGTCTGAAATACGTGTGTACTATATATATAGTTGCTCCTGAAATAATCTGCAGTAAATGCGGTCATACGTACGTGCACTGGAGATGCATCGATATTTCAACCCTTTTTATACTCCCTCCGTCCCAAAATAAACGGCGTTTTCGCTTCCCGAGAAACAATGCAGGGGAAGAATAAAAAGAGGAATCCATGGATCGTAAGTTAGCAACTGTTTCACACGGCAGATAGTGCCTACTGTTTCACACGGCAGATAGGCTCTCTAGGCTAATAATGTGAATGGATGGATGGATGGATGGATGGGATATAGCTGTGCGTGTGTGGCAGTGGCAAGAGCATCCGATGCATGCAGAGTGTAAAAAGCATCATTCGCATTCGATCTCAATCTCCGACGGTTTTATCTCGAATATGTGTGACCTTTTTTCCATTTAATTTTCATCAAGCTTGTAAGTAAATCGGTCTTTTCTGTAACTTTTATGATCTATGGTTCCAAATATGCATAAAACTTTTTGCGTGATCGAGAAAGAAAAATCTACAGATCCAAAACCTGTACTTGTAATTTTTTTCGATCTCCTACTTCCTTTCTTTTTGAGTTCCTTAATTCTCTGATGCAACTGTTGCTTTAATAACCGTCTGTGTAGGGGCCTCTAGAAGTTAAGCCCCTCCGGTTTCATAAAAAGTATACTTATTACATGCCATGCCATATTTTACCTTGTTTCCCAGTACGAGCAATGCAATGCATAAACCAGCGTAGATTTTAATTAGTTGCTCCGTTCAAAATGACAGAAATGAGCTACTAGGTTTTTAATTAATTTCCACTACAAGATCGATCGATCAACACTTGACCCAGGTGCGACACGCGTCGTCGTGGGTGTGTGTTGGTATTTGGTGGTACCACGTACGCGGTATTCTCTCCCTCACACTGAAACCTTCGTGTTGCTTTCCCAATGCCACCTATATATAAAGGGCTCCACCATGCCAACCGTTTGTGCTCAGCCCTCGTACAGCTCCAACCTCTTCTTCTTCTTCTTCTTCTTCTTCTTCTTCTTCTTCTTCTTCTTCTTCTTCTTCTTCTTCTTCACAAGGAGCACGACACCAAGCTACTAGCTAACTAGCAGCTCCTGGCGTTAGGAAGCTTTTGGTGTTTAGGAAGCAAAGATCCGTCCAACCAGTGAAGGTGAGTCCTTTTCTCGACCCCGGCAACATGCCCCGGCCGGGGCTGTTCCTCTTGCCTATAAACATTTCGATCAAAGTTTGCAAGTGTGCGCTTTATTTCTCGCTGAAATATAATCTTCATTTTTTTCAATCTTATGTGGAGCTAGAAATTTATTTGAATGGATGGGTTGTTTGTTGCTGATCGCTCTTAGCTAGCAGCTTGGCTCGTGTCGTGTCCAATGGAGCGCAAGTCCATGGCCGAGAAGCTCATCAACCAGCCAGCAGCTCTAACGCTGCCCGTGCCCGTGGAGAAGCAGCAGCCGCAGCCTCTCGCGGCTGATCCGTTCCTCCACATCGACGACGACGATGTCCAGTTCGTCAACCAGTGGACATTCCTCAACGCCGTCGGCGTCAACATATCCTTCGCCGTTGGCGTCGCCTACGGCTACATCGCCACGCTCATCATCTGCCGCTTCCCCAGCCTGGCGTCCTGGCTGTTGCCGCGCGTGCCGAAGCTGACCGACGCGGAGAGCACCCTGGCAGCCGCCCTCCTGGTCGGGATGCTGTGGTGCAGCACGCCCCAGGCGGCCGCCGGGGCGCTGGCGCGCTGCTTCCGTGCCACCGCTGGGGCTCCGCCGGGCCGCCGCCTATGCGGCCCTCGCGCTCACCGTCGCCAGCCACTGCATGTATGCTGGCGCCGTCCTCGTCTACGTCCACGCCGACCCGGAAGGCCTCTTCCTCAAGATCGGTGGCAGCGCAGCCATCTTCCTGTCCGCGGTGGTGGACCTGATCGGCTTCCTGGTGCTCCTTCCGTCGAGACTGGGCAAATTGATCAGTTGCGTCGTCGTCGATCAGCTGGGGAGACTACTGGGACGTACTGCAGCTTGGAGCTCCACTCCACAGTACCGTACCTCTTCCACGCACTGGGCCGGTCTAGTACTGATGACTAGTGACGTGTCAGTGCTTTATAGTAATGTCAATTCGTCGATCAGGCCGAGAGACTACTGGAAGTATGGGATACTGCATCTTGTACTGACGCATGTCAGTGCTTCTATAATAATGGGAAATAGAAAGCTTAATTCATTGTTATTAACAGCAGGCTGCGGCATTATGTTGGACTTTGTGGATAACTAGAAATGAAGTGGTTTTTGATAAATGTCGACCAAAAAATCTCTTGCAGGTCATATTCAGGGGAACGCATTGGCTGCGGCAATGGGCAAGTCTACAGCAGCATGAAGATAGGAGGGGTATGCTGATCCATGCAGGACAAAGCATCTTGAAACTTCTGCTCTTTTTTTTTCGTTCCAATGGATGGTTGTCATCAAGATACATTGGTTGAGTTTAGTTTAAATTTTACTTTGTTTGGTTATGAAGACAACGTATGTCAGTCAAACGTTTTTGTAATAATTGGACTGATTCTATCTTTTGATAGATGAAGCGGATTAAATTCCATTATCTAAAAAAATGGACACCTAGCACTTCATTAACATGTCTTTTAATTACTATATCTGTGACTACTGTAGTAATTAGCATGCATGTGTGTGTAATGCATTGTGAGATCTATTATTGATGAAGCTACGTACTACATATTGTGTGATTTATTTGATGCATAATTTGGTGCTTCATGTAATTTACAAAGGGAAATGAAAATGAATAACACGACGTTGTAGTAACATGCATGCAAGTATCAACTGTTTAACACGGCACGTTGGCTATACATGTGCAGCGGGCGGCCCGGCCCGGCTTGACACGGGCCGCTAGGCCCGGCCCGTTAGGGCCGCGGGCCCATTTAGCCCGCATGCCTCCGACCCGTGCCCCCACGGACCATCGGGCTCGCCGGCTGCCGTGCACGGCCCGTGGGCCTATTTCCGTGCAGGCGGCCTGGAGAAGCATGAGCCCAATAGAATACCAGCCGACGCGAGGCCCAAAATTTCCACCGCAGAGCGAAAGGGGAAGATGTTGGCGTGGTGCTTTCGCCGGTGGAACGCCGGGCGATCATGGCGCTTCGTCGGGTGGGGCGCAGAGGCGCGGCCGGGCGGCCATGGATGCGGGTAGAGGATGGCGCGCCCGCTGAAGCCCGGAGGAGGGCGCCGCCGCCACACGCGAGCTCGGAGGGCGCCCGCCCGCCTTGGCCGCGCAGGAGGTGGCGCTACAGCCGGGCGCTGCGCTGGGGAGGCTTCGGTTTCCGCCGACGCGAGAAAGGCCGGTGTGAGAATGGGAATGAAATTAGGTTTGGATGGCAGGTTAGATGGTGGGCTGAAAGGTAAGATGGGCTGTATTTTCTTTGTTTTATATAAGACCACACTTGCAACCTGGGCTGCTATTCGCCGGTTTTGATTTTTCGTGCGGGCCGCAAGGCCGGCCCGGTGCCTTGGGGTTGGCCCAGGCCCAGCCTGCAGCGGGCTTCGCGGCCAGCCCTGGCCTGAGTCCAACCGGCCGCGTGCCGCTCGTGTCAGTCAAAATTTCGTGGCTCGTGTCGTACACGGGCATCGTGCTTTTCTCGCTCAGGTATAAGCTAGGCTCATACTCCTACTCCAGTATTAATGAAGCAAAATTTCCGCTTCCACTATAAATGAATAGGTGTAGCTCTGTGCGTGCGTGTGAGCGGAAAAAAGCATCTGATGATCGATGCATGCATGCATGTAGTACGTACGTGCTTTCCAATGCAAGTTCTAGGTTATATGCAATTCTTATGCTGAAATAATCTGCAGTACGTAATTTTGAAAAAGAAATATATGGACTAGTGTAAATGCAGTCATACGTACGTCGTGCATCGGATGCATCGAGAAAAAGAAAAAAGGACTATAGCAGCGAGAAGTACAAAGATCAGCCGTACATAGCATATTAGCTAGCACACAGCATCCATGGATCGTGAGGTATCAAATGTTTCACACGGCACTGTGCGTACTTTCAAGTCTGAAATCATGAAGGCAGCATATCGCTACATTTCATAGGCTCGCGCTCGTAGCGCTAGGCTAACATGGATGGATGTCTATAGCTGTGTACGTGGTGCGTGTGAGTGGCAAGAGCATCTGATGCATGCATGCCTTCGGATCGATGCATGCAGGGCGTAAAGCATCGGATATCCGAGATCTCAATCTCCCGACGGTCGGATGTGTGAACTTTTGAGATCTAGTTTTCATCAATGAGCTTTTTAGTTCATTTTTTTCAACTATATAACATATTTTACTAGCATCGCTTATCTGTGTGCAATGCATGCATGTACCACATAGATTTTAGTTGCTCCATTTTAAAATGATATAAATGAGCTACTAGCTAGCTGATGTTTTTTATTACTGCCACGAGATATATTAACACTTTTTATAGCAAAAGACTGTGGGGAGATCCCACGGTGGCGGTCATTTTCATTAATTTTGAAAGAGAGAGACGGTTCTTACAAAACAATTAAATAGCAATTGACTACAGTTGCTAAAACTTTTAATTTGGACGGTTAGTTGCTAAATGGTTCCCACGGATTGTCAGTTGCTAAAACCGAATACTACGATGAACTGTCGGTTGCTAAAAGTATTTCGCTTTGGCGTTTAGCGGTCCGTCGCTGTATATGAATAAGGCAGTCAGATGGTTCGTTGCTAAATAACTTTTTCATGGGCCCGTTGTATTTGGGCCCTTCCCGCCGTAATTTGGGCCCAAAAACACCTAAACCCTAAGCCACCATACATAGAGCCAATACACAGCCCCATCAGCATTCTCATGTGCGCCACCTCCAATTGCTCCCGTTCACACACGCGCATGCGCGCCTCCACGCCTGCCCGCCGCCTGCCCTTATCGTCTTAAAATTTAGTTAAGGTGTGTAATCAGTTTTTTTTTTTTTAGACCACGTCTACGCGTGTTTTCATTAAGAAGAAAGAGTGTGTCCAAACAAACCAACAAGGTAACCCAGGTTACTAGAGCCCTACATCTACTGGATTTAGAAGCTTAGATTACATTGTAACAAATTTTGCGACTGAAGAAAAAACAGCAACAAGACACTAAGAAGCATTGGCAAAGACCTCGAGCTGCATGAAGCCGGCTGCACACCATGCCCTAGCCTCCTCCTAGATGACCTCCGCTAAATTGAGGAGGCAGTGTCGAGACGCCGCCGAAAGTTCTCCCCAGCACTCCTTCCAAAGTGACCAGCACACCAGCAGGAATAGAGTCAAACCCACGCCGAACCGCCTTCGGGACCCTCTTTCTCGTTGTGTAGCCACCACTCCGTAGCTGAGCTGTCAAGCGAGGGGGCAACTTGATGTAAGCGCAACCTGAGCAAGCAAATGTGCCAAACTTCCATGCTGGCCGGGCAGCCGACAAGATTGTGGTCCATGGTTTCCGCATCTTGGCCGCACATGACACAGACATTGACTGATGTAATCCATGTCTGAATCTTTTGTTCGCTATCCAGCAGCCGCCATGCAAAGTTAGCCAAAAGAAGAATCGTACTCGCGGCGGCGCCGACGCCCTCCGCAGAACTGCTTCACACCAGGCACCAGCGCGTTGCCCCAAGGAACATGGCCCCGTAGGAAGACGCCGTCGAGCATCTCTTTGTCGCGTGAACCTCCATGCAATGGTATTCGGCTCCGCCGAAAGGTGGGACAGTCTCCGGGACGTCGCGATAGCTTGCCGAACTCGACCAACATGACAACGGTGGCGGCACCGGTGGTGATGTGGGACACCCAAGCATCCTCATGGAGAGCCTCGGCGACCGTTGCTCATCTCTTCCTAGCGGCCACCGCTTTGAACAAGGTAGGGGCAATGGAGCTGATGTTGTCACCATGCAGCCAGCGGTCAAGCCAGAAGAAGGTCTTCTCCCCGTTCCCCACGGTGAATTCGGTTGCTGCCTCTGAACAGCGCCCAGCGCCGCTCTCTCCCTTGACGCCGGCCTGCATCCCTCCTGGCGGTCCCTCCAAATCCAACGGGTGCGAAGCGCGATCCCAGTGGTGCGTAGATCGGAGACCCCTAGTCCACCAAGGAACGTAGGTCTACACACGACCAGCCACGCCACCTTGCAGCGGCCACCAGAGACCGTGTCAGAACCTGCCTAGATGAAGGCCCTCCGGAGCTTGTCGATAGTTTTCAACGCCCAGGGCGAAGCACAGTGCTATAGATGTGTGCACCGGCACTGCCGACAAGGTTTCCTTGACTAGCGCCGTCCTTCCCGCCGGGTTGAGGAGGTCGCCCTTCCACCCTGGGATCTTGGCCGCGATCCGATCCACCAGGGGCTGCTCAATGTGTAATCAGTTTGATCCAATGAATATTTGCCGTGCAGGCTGTTGTTAGAGCAAGCAGCAGTCTGTCTACTCCCCAAATGCAAAAGCTGGTGGTGGCAAGTTCCTTGGGTGGTGGTCGGTGGACGGCGCTGCATGCGATTGGTAACTCGAGTGATTTTTAGTTTCGATTGATTGATTTGAACGAGGCTTTGAAAAAAGGAAAAGGGAAAAGAATATAACTGGATGCACGACGTCGTAGCTAGCTACAGTACTTTTCTTTCGTTGGTGCAACGTACTCTGCGTGAATGAATGGCAACAGCTAGCTAGCATCTGATGCATAGCCATCCATGAGCGTGCGTCCGAGCTAAGTTAGTTCTTCATTCCGATGGCTCCTGAGACCATCGTCGTCGTCGTCCAGCGACATGCGACACGTCGATCGAGGTCTAGAGACCAGGCCGGCCTCACCGCTTTCCTCTCCTCTCATTTCTGGCTTTCTCTTCTTTCTCTGCAGGGGAGACCAGGCTTCTTGCCTAGTACTTACCAATCACAAGAGTTCTTTTTTCCGGTCAATCAATCACTCGCCGGAGCTCCACTTCTCCCTTTCAATATGGTCAAAGACATGCTAGCTTGGTGATCCCGTAAAAATTTTTTAGAAGGGACGGCAAAAAGATTTGCCGTGATTTCTATTAGACGAAAAAAGAAAAGGCAAGTGTCGGCCAGTTTTTTGACCGGAAACCGGGCCGAAAAACCATACAAATGAGGAGGGTACCCTACTCCAAAGGTACACCTAGGTACCAAATCAACTCAACTCGCTCCACAACGGACGCCCACTCAACTCGTTGCTTGGTCGGATTGGGACATCGACACAAGTCTCACAACAGGGGAGTGTTCCACTCCGCCTACCACTAGCTACTACAACTCACACCACAACTAAGATCCACCGAAAACAACTCAACTAAACTCAACACGGATGGGAGCAAGATAAACAAAGAAGCACCACTCGGTTGGATTGGGTCATCAACACGAGGCTCCAAACTCGGGCCGGATTCGGTCGGATTGGGACATCGACACGAGCCAACAACACAAAAAGGCACTAAGAAAAAGGAAAAGAAAAACAGTAGCACAACACACTACACCACCATCGCACGGGAGAGGAGTCAAAAGCAAAGCCCGAGACCGCGCCGTCGTCACCAACGATGAAGCCGTAGCCCGCTGCAAGCCCGAAAGCAGCTACCGAACTCCTCCACCACGGGGCTATCACCCTCAAGCTGCCCACCCACAACCGCCCGATCCCCCAGCTCCAACAAAGCGTCGCTAGAAAAAACCCGTCGCGGCACATTGGAAATCACCGATCCGGCTACAAGCGTGGGGCCACGCCACACCCACCGCCTCACTCCACTTCCCGGGACTCGGATATATCTGAAGCCGCTTCAAAGAGTACCACTTCTGCCCCGCCGTACCGAGATCACCACCACCATGCACGCCAGCCCAAGATCTCCGGCACCCATGGTCCCTTAGCACCTTCCCGCCAACGCGGACCAAGTGCACCACCATAGTCGCAACGCCACGTGCAACGCCACCAGCCACCACCGCCCCCCGCCACCAACCAAGATGGGTCTCAAGATGCGGCGCCTCCATGAGAGAACGACGATGGCGCCGCCGTCGCGACGCCCATAGAGGACCGGGTTTTCACCCCGAGAATCCCATGCGGCAAGGACATGGATACTCCCAATGGTGCCCCAATGGGAGAACGACGACCAACGGCCGCCGCCACCATTGCCACCGACATACGGCGGTAATGAAGGCTTTTCGCCCGCCTCAAAGATCATGCTCGCCGTGACTCGGCCGCGCTGGGCACGCCCCCCCGCCAAATTCAACGCCTCAACCGGAAGAGCCCAAGATCGCCCGAGGCACCACCACGGCACCACCAAAGAAACAGCCGCCAAACCCCAGCTCCACCACCATGGTAGCCGCACCAAAGATCGCCGTCGCAAGGGGAAGAGGAGCACAAGCCATCATACCATCCAGCCGGCGCGCTGCACCTCACCGCCCCACCATCCCCTCGACGCCATGGCCGGAAAGGCAGAGTCGGCGCCTAAAGAAGAAGAAGCCACCGCCGACATCCCCGCCGGGTCGAGCACCCATAGCGCACTGCCGCCGTCGCCCGCTCGCCGGGCCGACGCCCCCGCACCGCCACGGGTCGCCATCGCCGCCAGCTCCGACGACGCCACCCACACACCTCCGCACTACCCGGTCGCCGGCTATCAGATCCGGGGGCTGGGCGCCGCCCGACCGGCGGGCAAAGAGCCACCCACCGCGGAGGAGGGCCCACGCCGGGAGCTCCGGCCCAGGGGACATGGCGGCCGCGCCGCCTGAACCGGGCCGGAGGAGAGGGGAGGAGGCCACGCCGCCACCATCCCCACGGCCGCGCAGAGCTGGCGACCAACTCCGGCCGGTGGCGCTGGCCGGATTCGCCGGGGAACCGAGGGTGGCGGCTCCTAGGGTTTGGTCGCCCGCGGTGCCCTGCGTGAGAGCGACGCGAGCGGTCGCGAGGCGTTGCGTTTCTTTGGTTAAGTTAGTTTGACTTTTGATCCCGCAAAATTTACACGCAATCTTTAAATAAATACGGCCGGAGAATTAAAATATAGAACCATGAACTATTCCTTACATTTTTTAAAAAAAAATTAGTACATAAATTTAGTTGAAGCAAATGCCATGGCACGTTCTGAAAAAAAGAAGTTGGTTTGGGGACCAACATGTTAGGGTGAACACCAAGTTGATTCAACGTACGTTAGCGTGTATCTAGAGTTGATTCAAAAATTAATGTTGTAATGGATTTAACATGTGAGGCCACATGTCAGCACCACACTACTCAAATAAGAAAGGTTCTCTCTCTTTTTTTTGTAAAGAACACTTTATTGGAAGAGCGGGTTATCTCCCAAAAGTGCTTTGTTTTAAAGACTAAAGCTTGTCCTTGGGAAACCTTTTGATTTGAAACCAATGTTGGTGAAGTGGTTTCCCCTCCAACACCAACCTTTGTTGTCGACCGCAAAACTCATGCCAAGACACCCCGAAATTTGTAAGATTTATGATAGACAAAAACATCTACAACAACCTTTCCAAAGTTTTTATGGACGTAGAGAGCATAGGGGTTGTAGATTTTGCAAGTGGTGGCTACGTTATGGATCGACTCGAGAGAGTTTTCATATGAGCATGGAATGGATGGAACATTTAGAATGTAACTTCCATGTTCATTGATGAAATCTCCCATTTCGGGGAGCGATTTCTTCCTCGGGACGGTTCAAATCATCCGCAATACATGGATAAGACATTGTTAATGCGGAGACTGTCTCAAGCTCTCCCCGGTGATCAGAAATGAATTCTGATGAGACATCGTGTGTGGGCATAGAGGGGGAGGGTATAGAAATGTCTTCTATATGAATTGATTCACCCTCTATGTGTTGTGAATGTTTTTGATGTCTCATATCGGAATTCGAGGTGTATGATGATGTTGAATTGGGAAGCTCTAGGGTCTTCCCAAAATCATTATCAACAAAGAGGTCATCCTCGAATCCAAAGGGACATGCATAAGGATGGGATTCATCATCCCAAGAATTGTGATTGCATGTTCCCTTAACGGGAGGTTCCTCAACAACGGATTATGGGAAAGAATTTGAAGAAACTTCAAATTCGGTTGTAGGTACCTCCTCTTGATGGTCGGGCTTGACTCTGTTTGTTTACTGGGGAAACTCGTCATATATGCGGTGTATGGGGTGTTCTCTAGGATTTTCTCTAGAATGGCTTTCCCCTCACTAATGGATTTATGCATGAACGAGCCTCCCGAAGATAAGTCAATTTGGAGAGCATCTTCCTTGCTAAGACCAAGATAGAAGTGGCAAAGAATGACTTGGTCGGGCAAAGAGAGGTCCTGGGCCTGTATTTAAAAGACTTAAGAACCTGGCCCGGGGATGCTCCTAGAGTCTCCTTTCTCTTCTCGTTGAAATTTGAGAATTTCTATACGAAGGGCGGCGACTCGGGAATTAGGGAAGAAAGCAAGACAAAATTTATCTCGGTTCAACCCGGTTTGGTGAACACCTCCAACGGTATGAGCATACCATTGTTTTGCTCTACCCAAAAGGGAGAACGGGAAACAGTTTCCACTTGATGGTCTCTTGTGTCATGCCGGATAAAACGAGGCAAGAACACAAGTGCTCAAATTCTTAAGGTGGCTATATGGATTTTCGTCGCCTCGCCCGAGAAGGGTTGGTCTCAACCATGGCTATGAAAGCGGGGGCGAATTTCATAGCCATTTGTAAGTATTGGATGGAATGATGGTGGAGGCTCCAAACGAATTGCCCTTTGGAGTCAAAAAATTTATAAATTGGAGTTGAGTCCATGTGGAGGTGATGGTAGTGGTGGTGGTGAGGTTCATAAAATGGTGATAAAAAGAAAAAGGATACACGGACGACTTGGTTCGATCCCGCAACAGCTACCGTCCCTCGGCAACGGCGCCCGTAAAGCTTGTTGGTATTTCTTACGCACACGATAAACCGCAAGTTTGCGGATACCGCTGTAGCTTTCACCCCGAAGTATTCGTGGTATCGTATTTTCCACAGGAACGAAAAGTGTACTAGAGATGGAACAAGGTCGCCCAAGGTAAGAATAGAGATAATGTTTTTGGTAGGATGAGAGGGTTTTCTAAGCTTAGCCCAAGGTCACTAGATAACTAAAGTCTCGGGCTTTACTACACTTGCTTACTGAGTAGCTGTTCCTTTCCGATTCTCAAAAGACTGGGAAACGGTAATCGGGGTCGCAGCCAAAAGCTCTACGAGAACACCAACCCGAACGTGGTGGAATACAAAGGCCCGGTCGTCAGCCTGTCACCCCCGGGGCTACCGCGAACTATCCGCGGGGGTTGGGCGCAATCTCGTGTAACCGATAGTCTAGACACCACGCCTACACTAACGACACTTAAAACTAGTCTCACGTGCGGAAAACTAGAACCTTCGGTCGAACGGAGATCCCGTAAGCAAGTAAGTGAGCACTAAACTTTAGCCAAAAAGATTACTAGGCAATTGCAAAGAAGGCGGATATTACTCACGAAGGAGTCGGCCCGTAGAGAGGTACAAATTGAAGGAGAACCCGACAAGCCGGCCAGCCTCCACTCTTCCCTCCTCTCTCTTCCTCTTTTCTAAAGTATACAACTAGGTGGAGAACACCTAGAGGGACACCACTACAAGGTATTGGATGTAGAAATGAGAAGCTCTTGTGTAGAATGTGTTTACAATGAGGGAGATGGCCTATATTTATACTAGAGAGGGAGAGAGGCCATCTCTTTACATGGAAACATTTCCTACCGCTTCTATCGGCATGCAACCGACGCTGGGAGGTCGGCAAGGAAGTTTCCTTGTGAGCTGCGCCGAAAAACCGGGCGGAACCGCCTCTAAGGCGGTGAAAATCTGGCCCCGGGCGGGTGTCCGCTATTTCGAAGGGAAAATCTGGCCCCGGGCGGTGAACCGGTCGGTCTATGCGCCCAACCGCGCCTGGGCCAGCCAGACCGCCAACCGCCCCAGCGCCCCAGTCCGCGCCCCGCCACGTGGCCCGCCTGGCCCGCCAAGCGGGCGGAGAGCGGCTCCCGCCGGCGCGTAGGGATCCCCCCGCCACGCGGTCGCGTTAGGGCTGGTCCGTTTGAATTGAAACGCGCGCAGCGCGCGTCCGTGCGGTGGGCAAACAGTCCGTGCGGTGGGCAAACACCCCGTGGGGATCTGCATGGTACTGTTCCTCCACATGGGACCCACTTTGCATGGCAAATTTGTGTACGTGATAACTTCTTATTCCGGAGTCCAAATATAGCAAATGATATGTCTATTTTGATCAAGACGACGAGCTCTTCGCAATGGTGTACTCTGTTTTATCATTGGAGATACTTTATTTTGATGATAAATCGAGTAATCCCGCAAAAATAGCCGGAGACACCAAAACTCGTGGAACTCGTTATATAAATAATATTTGTTCATGATATAGCATGAAATGTTTTCATTTTAATTTACTTTGGCGGTCAAAATATATGCGTTAAGGACCGCCAACACCGCCTCGGAGCTTCCCGCCTCCCGGGTCCACCCCAGAGACCGCCGACAACCTGAGAGCATTCTACTGAGGCCGCAGCCGGGCCCATCGCTGCCTCCGGCCCAGACTCCCCGGCGCCGCCACCCTCCCGCCGACGGGCCCATCCTCCGCGGCCAGCCCACCCTCCGCCGTCTAGGATCACTCATGAGGAGTGGGCCGCGACGGGCGGTCGCTGGGAAACACGAGATGCGCCGATCCAGATCCAGAGCGGACGGCGTTGTTGGTGCCGCCAAAGAAGCTTGAGGGACGCCCGCCGACACGGCGCCTTGCACTCCAGTCCCCGAAGCTAAAGAGCAAGTTTCGGTTGCATTCGGCGACGCCGGGTTCAGCCCAAGAAACCATAGCGGCTGGGCGTGAGATCTTCCCCATGCCGCTGGTCGGGTGCGTTGGCGGCACCGCTGGGAGATCCAAACTGAGCCGCCGCCGCGACACGCCCTTCAGCCACCTTCGTCCGCAAGACTAGTTTTATTCTTTAGTACATCTGTATCGCGCCACCGTTAAAGCCGGTGATCCTTGTCTATGTGCTTTAAATGCGCCCGGCCAATTCTTTTTGGCCAAGGTCCGCGACGTGTAAAAAACTCTAACTTCTCTTAATATAATACGTGCCAATGGTACGCTTCCGAAAAAAAGAGATCGAGAGGAGGCAGATGTGCATGATCAATGCATCATGCATGCATTTGAATGCATGTGTGATATGTATATTGTGATCTCATGGACATGTCAACAATTTGTTCACTGGCCTGTGATGAAGTGTCCAATTAATCTCATGCATGATGCCGTGAAGAAATGGCAGCTTTCAGCCATGCATATCTCGATTCAGGTAAGCCATGCATCTAGCTAATTAACTAGGATCATTATATTAGCGGTACATGTAAGGTGCATGGTCATGCATATGCAGCGCATTGCCATCTCTCTCTCTCTCCATCAGAAACGGGCTACAGCACTGTGCACCGGCCGCTCCATTTCCGGTGCACCGGCCGTTCCATTTCCGGCACTGCAAGCTTTTCCTAGCACCCACCACTCTGGATGGATGAATGTTTTCCATCGCTCAGGTAGTAGCTAGCCACATTATTACACGTTACTGTGTGTATAGCACAGGGCCACTAGGGGTGGGTACGTGGAATCATGCATTGCCAGCACTAAATTAGTATCGGCTAGAGTCCGTTCATTTCGATCATTGCATGAATTAACATTGATAAAATTAAAATCAATCAGATGTTTCACAGCAATTTCGTTTCTTTTAGATAGTTCCAAGTGTGAAACAACTTATTGCGGCTCTGCATGTATAATTAAGGTGCTACTATGGATGCATATGTGAGGTGTACAGTACGTGAACCCTGCTGCTCTCACTCTCAGTATCCCTATATCTAGGAAGGCAAGTGGAGCCTGCACGGCAAGGTCCATCTTTTCTCAGCTAACTCTTCTAGCATGCTTTGCCCTACACAAAAAAAATGATCTAGTGATCCTTGTGCATGACCCACGCCACATCCATCTCGGATCCGTTGAAAAACCAATCAAACTGATGAAATATCGATCAGTTGCACACACACATTACACGATATACTTGGTTCACATTATTACTGCAGCCTTTTGTGAGAGATAATTGAAATTTTGATGCATTTCATGCAAGGTTCACATCAACGTAAACACGCTATAAAAACACACTCTTGAGTTTTGAGATGCAAAAAAAAAATGAAAAAAAATGTTATAGTTTATTCCCTCCGTACTCATAAAACTCGATGTTCGAAAAGCTTCGAGTCAAACATTGGGAATATAAATCATCAATAACTTTTAAGTTGTTGTGTTTGCAAATTTAAAAACTATATAAATAGATTTGTCTTGAAAAATACTTTTAGAAAAGTATAAATATATTACTTTTTTCATAAATATTTTTAGAATAACAAGAGGTCAAAGTTGTGTTTTGGAGACCGTGTCGTTATCCTAAACGCCAAGTTTTATTAGTATGGAGAGTACTCCCTTTAATCCAAATTGTAAGTTATTTGGGCCTTTTTTCTGGATGTATATGTACACATAGTTTTTGTTATGTACATGGTTTCCGCCATATATATATTTTATATGATAGGGAGAGCAAAAGCTATATAGCCAAAAATGAATTATTTTTTTTCATTTTTCTATGTTTTTGCTGTTAAATACGCCAAGTTTTTTGTGACCAAATTTCTATAAAATCTTGCATTAAAAAGCACGAAACTTGGTGGCAACTCAGCTACACGGACTAACCAGCCTGTTTTCGATAAAACATACAGTACATTGGCCATGGGCCAGAGTCTCAGTATATTGTCTTACCAAATGCGTGCCTAAAGTGCGTCACTATATTTGGTTGCACGTCACAGACCAGAATGATGATGACACATCAAGCTAAGTACTAGTAGTAGCTAGCTAGCTGGCTGTGGATCGATCTGTGTGGAATCATCAGCACTAAGCTACCAGGTCTGCACCGCCCACGATAATTGCATGCATGAATATATTCAGCTTTGATAAAAACAATGATTTCCTTTTATTATTTTCAAGAGTGAACCAACTCAATATATTCAGAATTTAGAAGCTAGCTGTTTCGCAGCAATTTCTTTTTTTCTCCTTTCTCGAGATGAAGCTGAGTACGCAATCACGATGATTAATACACGATCGATCCGGAGATGAAGCTTGGAGATGATTCAACAAGCTATTCGATCTGTCGCTATTCATCAGGCGGCACATATACATGCAACCATGCATGTATGCGTGGCAATTGTTCACTAGCTAGCTTTAGTACACATGCATACATATATATGCACACACACATGCATGTGTAGAGCGCGTTGCTGAGGGTGTGTTTGGTTGGGCTGTGGCTTTTGGAAAAAGGAGCTGTGGCTTTTCGAGCCCTTTGGTTGGCTTTTGGCTTTTGGCTTTTGGCAAAAGCAAAAGCAAATAAAAGCCCAACCAAAGCCACCCTGAATGTTGTATCCTGCTTTTGTCATGCAAAAACGTGGTCCGTCGGTTGTTCACACCATGATCGACTCGCTTGCATCACATCACATCATCAACCTAATTAACTTGCTCCACATATCGATCGTCCAAACAAAAGCGCAGTCCAGTTACTTGGCGACTTAATTGGCGTCGAAGTCACCGTACCCCTCACCCGGGAAAAAAAGCGTCAGTGCCTGGACGACGCAACACCAGTTCCAGTAAACAAGAATGTACCTCTTCTCTAATCATCTGTTGCACTTCTCTGATTAGTCAAGAATGCACTAGCTAGGACCAGTCAGCAACTCAGATTAGCTGGCAACTTAATTGAGCTATTTTTTTTATTTTTCAAAAAAAACTTAATTGAGCTATTTGCGATCTATTGGATCAACATAGCCAGAACAATAACGAGATGCACTTGGACTACAAGTTGAGCAAAATATGCACTCAACCATGCATCTATCATATGCACTCGGACAAATTTATTGTGTGTGACGACGACGATCGATGGATTGGATATGATGAGGGCTTTCCAACTAGGACTGGGAGTACATAGCTACAGCATGCCGAGCAAACAGAGTGAATATCGAACCCTTGTCAGCTAACTCTTGTGCATGCTTTGTCCGTAAATCGTTTTTTTTTTTTTGTTTGTTACACAAAGTCTGTAAACCGAATTTTAGATGCGGCTACATTTTGACCCACCTTTAAAAAACAGATTTCTAGTCTAGCCTCTAGAAATGAGTGATCTCTAGACATATGAATTGGGAAAGTATGACCAGAACCAAAAAAAAAAAAAAACTATATTTGGTTTTGATCGATGCACATTATTGGAGCTAGGCCACCTAGATTACTAAGGACAGTACTAATCCACAAAATTAGGTGGTTCCTATGCCATTAATTAGAGTGCTAACAAAGCAAAATGATGATGTGGCCTTGAGGTAAGAGAGGAGGAAATAGTTTCTTATACAAGAAACTAAGATGAAAACTAATTAATATGTGATTGGATAATTTTTATTGTGAAAAAATATTTAGTGTGAATATATGATTTCTTGGTGTAGTCTTGATTGTTGTGGAATGAAACTAATTTCATAATTTTTGAGTTGGGACCGCTCAAAGCATGTCCCTCCAAATTTTAGATTCAATAATAAGCAATATACACTATATGCACACATAGGCAAAAAGAAGAGCAGATGAGGCAAGATGCATCAATATTAAAAATCCACCAACAAAAAATTTAAGATCAAATTTAGCTATTTTTTCCACCAACAAAAACTAATAAAAATCCATGGTAACACTGTCAGCAGACTCAGCACACACCACAATCCAAACATCCATACAGATAATTAAGAAAGGTGAGATGAAAAGAGTCGATAGGTGATCGATCGATGTACCAAATTATTACTAGATGGATGCAAGCACATCCAGCTTGCATATGGATTCCAAGGTAGAAGAATAGCTAGCCGGCTCGATCGACTTCCTTACCGCACCGACGGCACCGTCCCTCCTCCCCTCCACGGAGGATGAGCCCCTGGAAACAGTGGAGGTCGCCCACCGCGATGACGCAGAAACCCACGGCGTTGAGGCCGTTCCAGAAGCTGAAAACTCCCGGGGCGACGAACATCATGACGTACAGGACAGCCCACATGCAGTGGCCGGCGGCGGTGGCCACAAGCGCGGCATAGGCGAGGAGAAGGCGGTGGCGTGGAAGCAGCAGCGCCAGCGCCCCGGCGGCCGCCTGGGACACGACGCACACGCACCACAGCACCATGCCCATGACGGCGACGTCGGCCCCGGCGGCCGTCATCTCCTCGGGCTCGGTGACGGGGCGCGGCAGCAGCCACGATGGCTAGACGCATGCACCAACAGGCCGCGCGTGAGATGGATCGATTGTGTGTGCAGCTAGCCGTGGCTTAATTATCAGTATCGTCGATGACTAACCGGGTCCGTGTGGGCCGTGTGGCTGATGCTGGTGACGATGAGGGCGTAGGCGAAGGTGATGGCGACGGCGCCGGCCTGGAAGAGCGCCCACTTTATGACATCTCGCACACCGGGGAGGAACGCATGCTGCTGCTTCTTCATCTTCTTCTTCTCCACGGACACGGCGACGGCGAACAGGGGAAGCGGAGCAGCCTTCTTGGCAGCCATGAGTCCCGTCCTGCACGCTGATCGAGCAGATCAATCAACATATGTATATACTACTTTGCAGCAACTAGATAATTTCAGTCCAAGGAAGAATGAAACAAGGCCAGAAACTCGTCGAGGCTTTAAATTCAGTAGCTTGAAACGAGGACGAGTAATATATATGTTCAACATGCAGTACATCAGTACGCAGACACAAAACTAAACCAAATTATACAGATGAGGACCGGAAGTCCGGCCGGCAGATCGAAGATAAACTAGTGGGAAGGCCAGGCCAGGGCTCACCGTCGCCAAGCTTGTCGTCCTTCTGCAGGGGATCGAGGCCGAGCAAGGGGACGATGGAGTGGAGGAGCTTGGTGCGTGAGAGGGTTTTCCAGCACCTAGGCTACAACAAAGCACAAAGACTTGAGATCTCAGCGCTCATGGACTACTACTTGTACTTGTAGGGACTAGGGAGTAGCCAAGCAACAGTCAACACACACCAAAGGTGATGCCGCGTGGGGTTGGGCCGGCTCTAACACACAGCAAAGGGCCGAAGGCGATGGATGTGATCATGTGAAATGTGTATATTACGGTAGATGTAAAAACGTAAATAATGTCACCATATGCAGCAGGCCAAACAGCACCAGCACGTGAATGTGATAAGGCAATGCATCTCAACAACTGCATCATCCGTGACATGTCCAATGCTATGCACACTTTCCATATCTATCAGAGACGGGGAACGACGAATTCAAAGTGCATATCATCCACGACGATGGCACCGTATGCTAGCTAGCTGTGCACCGGCCGTTCCATTTCCGGCACAGTAAGCTTTTCATCGATTCAGCTATAGCCACATTATTACAGGTTACTGTGTCTATAGCCCAGGCCTAGGTAGGACCGTGGATCATTGTCAGGTAGGTCCGTTTATTTCGATCATTTGCATGAATTTAACATTGATAACTTTTTAATAAAATAAATTAAAATCGATTCAGATGTTTCGCAGCAATTTCGTTTCTTTTAGATAGTACCAAGTGTGAACCAAATTAAACATTGATAAAACTAATTAATCAGCGTGGAGGCGAGTTCAGCTAGCGGTACACATGTGTCTATGCAAGTATGTAAGGTACATGCATGCATGTGAGTGCATTACCCTATATTTCTACATCAGAAACAAGCTGTGGGGCGTGCGGTTGGATCTTGGTGGACGGGGTCGGCTCGGAAAGCACAAGAGGCAACTATATGGCTTGTGTTGGACTAGGGCGGTTAATTTGCCCTGCTCGGCAACGGGCTACGGTGCCTTGGTGTGGGACAGCGTGTCCAGAACGACGACACTACACATAGTGACGTCGGTGTTTTCGTCGTGGCAAGTGACGACTCTGGTTCAGTTAATCTACGTGGTGATCGGCTTGTGGTGGTTCGGAGGTGGTCAAGCGTGTGTTTCTATGCTGAGCTTTGTCCTAGTTGATGTCCCATTCCGGCCGTTCACAGTTGTTTTTCTTCTTCTCTTGAGTTTGAGTTGTTTTCGGAATCTCTTGAGTTTGAGTCTGTCATGTGTTCATGGCCCAACCTAAGCGTCTGTAGTTGTATGTTTTTTATGTTTTGCCCATTCTAGGTTTAATCTGCTTTTAAATATAATCAGTAGACCTTCTATCGGGTTTAGAGTTTAGGGTTTAGGATCTAGAATGATTTATAATTTGGGACGAACCAAAAGAGTAGCTCATGTTGAGGAATAATTCTTGTAAAAAAAATCTTGGCCTGTACTTAAAACTAGGACCAAAACTTGCTTTTCAGTACGTCGTCTTATTTATTTCTCCTTGCACTTGTACATCCTGCTGGAAGCTACAACCGTCTGGCTATGAATCTTATCGGCATAACAAATACTTGCGGTGTTGAAGAAGACGACATCAACGCTCATACGATTGGTGAACAACATATATATATAGGGTCCAGTTTATGTAGACTTGAAAGCTGGACCATACAGGCAGGTAGAATAATCCTGTAACATCTCTAATTATACCATATATATACATGTCTGCTACTTGCTCCCAGTAATAAATCTATAACATTCCCAACTATACACCTAAGCTTACTTGTATTAATTAACCTATCTGCACACAATGCAAGTAACAAACATAGTTAATTTCTTGTCAAAAAAAAAAACATAGTTAATTAGTTAGTTCGCTAAAAAAAATGAACATGTACACTTTTTGTTGCACAATAGCATTGTTGAACTTTTGTGAATTCTGTGAGGATACTTTTGAGGCAGGGAAATTTTATGAAAGAAAATAGATTCCAGAAAGCACGAAGCTTCGTGGAAACTCATCCCCACCGGCCAATGCAGTGCAATCTGTTTTGGCAAAGCATTATAGTGGGAGACGTACGATCGATATGGGCCAAGGGAATTTCACCACCGCATCCCTACCAAATATGTGCATGTATGGTGTCACTGCAACGCGTGTGACTGACCAAAATGCATAGCTAGCTCCAGCTGGTTATTAACACACCATGGCTAGTACTTACTAATCACAGAAGCATGCACATGTACATGCATACTGGACACACAGATGGACAGTAGGAGCTCGCTGAGGGCTTTCCAACTACGTACAGCAGACAGAGCACAGAGAGTGAAAGGAGAAAGCAAGCTAAAGACGTACAGAGGTCTCCCTGGTCATGGTCATGGCCACTACTTGAAGTAGCCGAGCAACGCGTGCAGCAAAGGCGATGATGCCGCGTCAGGTGGGGCCCATGAACCGCGATGTTTCGAACTACGAGTGAACGATGCATACATGGCCGGGAGTCCAAGTCCTAATTTGTTCCTTTGCCATTTTCTTGATCATATTCAGAGAGAGAGAGAGAGGAGGCAGGTAGATGTAAAATTGTGAGTAATGTAACCACCATGCATGCATGTGATCCCGTGGTCAAGGGTTGTTGACGACAACTGGGTACAACGTCGCAGCTGAAGGCGAGGGCGCGGAGGCCGGTGGAACGTCCACTGGAGCAGGCGAAGGAGGGGTGCGACGAGCCGCAGAGCTGACATATGTCGTCCCCAACACGTCGGCGCCAGCGGGACTGCGATGAGCCAAGCGTGGCGATGAAGTGGTGGACGCCAGCGCGTCCTAGGCCACGGACCCCTCCGGCACGGTCTGGCTGCAGCAAGCCCCCACCCCAGACGTCGAGGGGTTGGGCTAGGCGACGCGAAGTGGCGAGAGCAGGTCCGCCAGCACCGCCGGATTCTCCGAAGCCCTCCGCCAAGGGCAGAGCACGACCATGCGCAGAGGCGAAGGTGGCTCGAATTATCTTGGCAGGGGTGACACTGTGGTGGACGGTGGCGCGGCGAGGGGGCCACGAGCTCATCAAGCATCAGGTCCACCCGGCGGGGGCACCGTAAGCACCCACGACGCCCGGCCAGCGGCGGGTTCGAAGAGGTGGTGGCTATGTCGGCGAGTCAGCAGCCACGGTGGACGCGACTTTGCAGACGACGAGCTTCAAGATGCGATTCAACGGCATCCGGTGGAGGCCGCACGAATCCTCCACCGGATGTTGCCGATGCAACCCCGGCGATAGAAAGGGCAGCATTGGCACAGCGACAGCACCAGCAGAAGCAGAGGGTCCACCCGCGGTGGTGGCTGCTGAGGAGGCGTGGAAGGGGCGGGCGGGCGAACAGCGCAGCGTTCGCTGCTCGTCGCGGCCCAGTGGCGGCGCGCTTTTGCATAGGAGGCAGCGTGGACGATAAACGACAAGCTGCAGCGACATGATCCTTGGCGAGGCAGCAAAGGCCTACAAGATAGGCCGGGGCGGGCGGCGATGGCGCGAGACGGGTTGAGCAGGACGCGTGGCGTTCTCAGTGGTGGTGGAGGACGCGCTGCCAGCCCGCAGCATCCGGCAAGGATGCCCGCCACGCCCCGGTCGCTGGTGGGCGGAGAGACGCGGCGTGCCCTAAGACGTAGGTGAGCAGAGACCAGCCCGCGCCGTTGGCACAGTCGGACCGTCGCAAGGCCTGCCAAAGGCTTCGAGGTGCGCCGCCTAGGGCAGCGTCGCGCCCGCGGTGCTTGCTCTCGTGCGGGCGGGAGGCACGACGCGGTGTCGGCCACCATGACGGCAGCGGCCCATGCCGACTTGATGCCCGTGGGGAAAGTCAACAGACATGTCGCCACACAAAGTCACACCCAACGGGCCGAGGCCGGCGAGTCGAGAGGCCTCGAAGAGCCGCAAGAAGGTAGTACAGGTCCACCACCTCACCCACATCGACGCCATCATCACCGTCCCGGCCGAAGACGACGCCCTCTCGGCCCACCGCAGACGCTCTCGACCTGCCCAAGGAGGACGAGAAGAAGAGAGCGGCGTCCGGAGAGAGAGACCTCGCTGAAGTGGTCGGTTAGCTGTTGCAGCACTTGTGAGGCACCGAGTCGCCCGGTAGTAGGAGCCGACCGGTTGAGGCGGCGGCAACGAAGTCGAGCCGAAGGCCTCACAAGCACAACATCTGCACCCACCACGATGCCGGTAGGTGGCCGTGAGGAGGGCGGCGATTTAGGGAGGCGCGTGAGTCGCCGCGTCCTCAATCTCGCCTTCCTCGACGTCCGCGACTGCGGAGCTGGTGGGGGTGGATAGGCCTCCCGCGGAGGGTCGCCACGGTCCTGGCCTCAAGAGGTAGACCACCAACGTCGTTAGCGGCTGTGCTCTCCGGTTATGACGGCTGGCCTCCGGTGGCGCCCATGGCGAAGCTACTCGCAGCGAAGAGCCGCATGGCATCAGCGACACATCGGCCGGACTGAGCAGCGATGAGGAGGACGGCCCGGACGCCAGGGGGGGGCACGGCGGCCGGAGCCGGCGCCGGGACGCCAACGCGGCCTCCCACGGGACCTCGCGCGGTGGCCTCGAGTGGACCAAGCAAAGGCACGGTCCCCGAAGATTCCCGCCGCTCGAAGGGCGATGGAGGCGGGGGCGGCCGGTTCGTGGGGCGGCGACGCAGGGCCGCCAGATCTGGGTTTGGCCAGGCCGGATCTGATCCCCGGTGGTGGCATGGAGCCGGTGGGCGGCGGCGGCGAGTGCCACCCATCGGCGACGCGACTCGTGCGAGCCCCGCTTTCTCGTGTCACAAGGAGGGGGAGGGGGGGGTGGTGTGGAGAGAGGGCAGGTGAGGGGAGGGAGGGGGGTGGTTGCGGGCGTTGGGGACGGGGAGGCCGCCGGCGCCGGGCGCCTGCGCGCGGTCGTCTCCGCCAGGAGCAACGGTCCCCTGCACCCCCTGTTTGGTTTTCGAGGTCCAGTTTGGGGAGTTTTTTTTTTTTTTTTCAAATTATAGTGAAAAATAAATTATTTTTTTGTTTCATTTTCCTATGTTTTTCCTGTGAAATACACCAAGTTTTTGTAACCAAATTCCTATACGATCTCGCATTAAAAGCACGAAAGTTCGTGGAAACTCAGCCACACTGACCAACCAGCCTGTTTTCGGTAAAACATGTATACGGTACATTGGCCATGGGCCATACTCTCAGTATCCTGTCTTACCAAATGCGTGCAAAGTGTGTCACTATATTCGCTGCACGTCACTGAGCAGAATGGTAACAACGTCAAGTAGCTAGCTGCCTGGCTGTGTACGTCTCATCCTATCTTGACCAAATGACGCCTTGTATATTCAGCACTAAACTAGTTCCAGAGCTGGTGTGCACCGCCCGTTTATTTCGACGATCATTGCATGCATGAATTCAGCATTGATAAAATCAATATGATGTTTCATAGCAAATTCTTTTCTTTTATTATTTTCATTTCAAGAGAGTGAAGAATCAAATTAAACATTGACAAAACTAAACTAATTACAAGCTACTAGCTGTTTGCCAGCAATTTCTTTTTCCGGCCTCCTTTTTCGAGTACGCAATTACGATGATTATTACACGATCGATCCGGAGAGATGAAGCTGCTAGCTAGTTCTGGTGTGATTGCTATTCATCAGGCGCCATATATACCATGCATCGCAATTGTTCACTAGCTAGCTTTAGACTTTAGTACGCATACATGTACAGAGCGCGTTGCCGTACCCCTCTGCTTTTGTCATGCAAAATTAAACGTGGTCCGTCCGTTGTGTTCACAGCATGATCGATCTAGCTTGCTCCACAAAAGTGCAGTCGACGCGCTCGTGATTTCCTCCTGCACGCACAGTTTCAGTGTTTTTCTCTCAGATACCTACAAACACCCACCCGCAGCCGCCCGCAGGGCCTCATCGACGACGCAAACACCAGTGCGTGTCCAGTGTCCACTTCTCCCCGGGCCGGCCACAAGGATCCTGCGTGACGCCCGCCCGCTCCTGATCTGTGGCCGGCTGGCTATATCACCGATTCACCGATACTAGCTCGCTGCCTTGTCCGCCATTCCACGCCGGATCCTCCAATCTCCACCCAGGCACAACATCTGTTGCCCCCTTTCCATTCCCCAATTCCATCGGCCTAGCTTCCCACTTCCTCGACGACGATGGAGCTGGCGTCGAGCGACATCGCGGCGCTGGGCGCGGGGAGCTAGTCCGCGTCTCGGCGTCGATCCCACGCGCAGCTCCCCCGCACCTTCGCGCTGCTCACCGCGTTCCTCGTCTTCCCGCTCTCCATGGCCGTGCTGGCGCACTCCCTCTTCACCCACCCCATCCTGCTCCGCATCCAGGGCGCCACCCACAGCTCCGACGTCCCGCCGCAGTGGCTGCTGAAGCTCGTCGCTTACCAGTTCATCTACCTCATCGTCCTCTTCACCTTCTCCCTCCTCTCCACCGCCGCCGTCGTCTTCACCGTCGCCTCGCTCTACGCCAACAAGCCGGCGTCCCTCTCCTCCTCGCTCACCGCGCTGCCCACCATCCTGCCTCGCCTCCTCCGCACCTTCCTCTGGGTGTCCCTCCTCATGCTCGCATACCACCTCGTCTTCGTGCTCTCCGTCCTCCTGCTCGTCATCGTCTTCATCCCCAACGCGCTCGATTCCGACTTCGACCCCGACTCCGCACCGCTCTCCCTCTCCCTCAAGCTCTTCCTCATCGTCGACGGCGCCGTCTTTTTCTGGATCCACGTCTACATCTCCGCGCTGTGGCACCTCGCCAGCGTCGTCTCCGTGCTCGAGCCCATCTGCGGGCTCGCTGCCATGTCCAAGAGCAGGAAGCTGCTCCAGGGCTGCACCGGCGGCGTCGCAAGATCGCTTGTCGCGTACTACTTGATGATTTGCAGCGCCACCTCGTCGCTGTTCGGGGCCGCCGTCGTTCAGGGGCCAGACGAGGAGGGAGCTTCGGCCTGGCCTGGCCCGGGCGGCTGCTTGCCGGCGCCGTGCTGGTCTGCCTTCTGGTCTGTGTCAGTCTTCTGGGACTGCTCGTGCAGAGCGTCGTCTACTACACCTGCAAGGCCTACCACAACCAGCCGATCGACCGGACTGCATTGTGTGACCACCTTGGAGAGTACCTTGGCGAGTACGTGCCACTCAAGAGCAACATCCAGATGGAGAACCTAAACGTTTGAGAGTGCCTCGAGCATACATATATTGGACGGACAAAGGGTAAGCTGCTTGATCACCTGATTTGCTTAGCAATTTTCTCAAAATATAAGCATGGTTTAATTACATGCATGGAGCTATCTGGTCTTGTTGTTTCTAGTACTCTGTACTTTTCTAGTACTAGTTTACAGTTAAGATAAGTATGCAGAATATATATGGAACCAATCTTTTGGAATGGAACCGAGATGAGATAGATGTATGAACAAGAAGGTTTTCCTTAATTAATTTGATCTCACTTACAAAAACGGCCTTCTTGTTTATCCTTTCAGTCGGTGACGTCGATCGTGTGCTTCATGATGCAAGCTATCCTGGGAGGTGAACATGAGGAAGGAGCGAGTAGGAGATTCCATGGACCAGCTCATTACGAGGAGAAATGCTTAGTTATATATATATGGTTCGAAGGAATAATAAGAGTACTTATCTGATGCATGCCGATTATTGATCGATTGCATATACCAGCTAAGCTTATGTTGTATTGATAATTATATTATTAGCAGGGGATCATGCATGGTCTGATTGAAATACATGAGTGTTGACGAATAATAATTAATTAAGGCAGTACACGTATTCCTATATATATAAGTATGAGCGCGTAGTTGGCTTTGCGCTAGTGTGGTTTGGTGCGTTTGGAGCGAAATTTGTTACTCGTGTAATCTTTCAGCTCTGCTTTTTTCGGGTGTGTGGAGTGTTGTGCAACTCAGTAACCTTGTCATTACCGTGTTTTTTTTTGTCTTAAACTCTTTCTTGCTTAATGAAATATACGCCGGACCTTTAATTTTTGTCTCTATAATTATATATATGTGATCGTCAGTCATATAATTACTATATCATCCAGCTTCGACATAACGTTTGTGCTATTTTAACTGCGATTTATTTACATATATGCGTCTTTGTAGTGTGAGTGTGATAGATGTTGTGCACTGTACTCTGACATGCATGAATTATTAGTGACGCGCATCGAGCCCATGCATGCATATCTATATGCTTTCAATGTCATTTCAGGAAAAATATAGGTATGGAGATATGGAGGCATCCATGTTTTATGTACACTACTACATTTCTTCGTCCTATATATATATCTCTAAATTATAGTTCTTTTACTTTTTTCAACCCTAAATTTGCATTTGTATTAGCTATATCCCCATGCATATGCATGCATCCTAGGAAGACTAGGAGTAGTACATGCATGCATGCTCTCGTTAACGCACAAAATTTATTTTAGGCACAAAATTAAGTGGAGTATAGTTGTACTCTCATCATTTCAAGTTAAAATGAGTTATTTTTTTGTCTAAATTTTGTCCGAAATTTTATTTCTATCACCGATAAATTTCCGATATATCCGATATTACCGTTTATCGCTGACCTCCGAGATTTTTAAAATATCGGTAGAGAAAACACAGGCGGCGCCCCAGGCGTCGCTGCGGCGGTGGCCCTGATGCTTCCACGCCACCACCGCCGGCTCCGCATTACCCTTGCCTACGCGGCGCTCCTGGCCACCTTTGCCAGCCACTGCATGATGACTGGCATGATGCGCATCTACGGCGCCCGAACCGGGGGTCCTGGGCCTCTTCTTCAGGACCGTCGGCACCGCGGTCGTTTTGTTCCTTGGGGTGGTCGACCTCGGCTGCTTGCTGGGCCTCGTCCTCCGCGGAGGGGAGGAGTAGGAAAGCCGAGCTAGCTGATCTTGCTATCGTGAGACATCCATACACAGCACGCTGTATGTGCATCCATCGTCTGGTACTGATGTTAATTCGCCTACATTTCTAGTAGTGATGTGTGTCCATGTTCATGCCATGGATCTAGCTCTGTAGGTCATATGGCCGGGGAGAAATGCATGGGACCAAAACTTGCTAGCTAAGCTTGTGTGTGGATCTAGTAGTGTGTAGTGTTAATCGGATAGATAACTTACCGTACCTGGGGGATTATGGTCTGATCGATTCAAATACATTAATAGTATTATGGATGAACAGTTAAGCTAATAGTACTCCCTATGTATGAAGTCTTCAATTTGATGTGTGTACTATTGGACCTTTTTTCTCTATATGATCATCGGTTATATAATTACTACCATATACGCTTTTTAGAGCCAGCTTCGACATTAACATTGCAGGTGATTTATTTTACTTACAATTTTTATATATGCATCATATGAATGAAGCGCTCATGTTGTTTCATGTGTGTGTGGTGTTGTGCAGTATGCACTGACAACATCTATGTATTTCCTATAGTGACGTGCACATTGTCAAGCTCATATGTATATCCTTTAATATCTTGCTATGATATCAGGGGAAAATATAGATATGGAGATGGAGGCATGTTTTATGTACACCCCACTCCACACTTCATGTTATATTATTGTACTATCTTTCTCTGAATAAATCAACTTTTATAGATATCTTAAGTCATAAATTTGGTGAAGTTTATTAAAAAGGAGCACAAATGAGAATATTATTTAATAATACTAGCATGTCATTTCACAAATTATATTTCCTATAATGTGTAATGATGTGGCTACTACATGAGTCGACGAAACATTCATGTAGAGCGGTGGGTGCTAGGAAAAGCTTACTGTGCTGGAAATGGAAAAGTTTACTGTGCCATTTACTCACTGCATCGTGGATATGCATTTGCAATTCGTCGTTCCCCGTCTGTGATAGATATGGAAAGTGTGCATGAAATTGGAAATGCATGTCACGGGGCCGGTGAGATGCAGTTGTTGAATTGCATGATCATGAGATGATATATCACATTCACATGCGCGTTGCTCAATATGGTGACATTATTTACGTTTTTACATCTACCGTAATACTATATATTGACATTTCACATGCATGCATTCTGACATTTATTTATTTTTTTAATTACAATCTACCGTGTTTGATAGCCGATGCGTCTGAGGCTGGTTGGGTTCACGTCTTCTGTGGTATAAGTTTTTTTTTTTTTTTTTGTTGTTGTCTCCTTCGGTGAGATTGTTGTTTTTATTTTGCTTGTTCTCTCTGAAATGCTTGTTCTCTAATTGTTGACTTATTGTATTTTTTAAAAAACTACAATACTACGCACTTGCCTCCTCCTTCTCTCTCTCTGAATATACCCTAATCAAGAAAATGGTAAAGGAATCATTGCGCTCAGACTCTTGGCGACAAGCGCATCGACACGTTGTGGGTGTTGGGGGCCCACGACGCTACATCGCCTTTGTTGTGTGTTCTTGGACACGATGAGCAACATTGTACTCTCGAGTTATAGTCCAACAACCAGCTGGAGCGCTTCTTCTACAAAAGTTGTCATCGTGCATTTTGGTCAGTCATGCGTTGAATTAACTTCAGTGACACCATACATGCACATATTTGGTAAGATGGGATGCGGTCCCATATCGTCCCACCATAATGTTTTGCCGAAACAGATTGCACTGCGTTATTATTGGCCGGTGGGGATATGAGTTTCCACGAAGCTTCGTGCTTTCTAGAATCTATTTTCTTTCACAAAATTTTCCTGTCTCAAAAGTGTCCTCACAGGATTCACAAAAAGTTCAACAATGCAACAATATTTACATGCTCATTTTTAGCAAACTAACTAATTAAGTAAGTTTGTCACTTGCATTGTGTGCAGATAGGTTAATTAATACAAGTAACTAAGCTAAGGGGTATATTTGGGAATGTTATAGATTTATTACTGGAAGCAAGTGGCAGAAATGCATGTATATGGTATAATTAGAGATGTTACAGAATTATTCTACCTGCTTGTCTGGTCCACCTTTCAAGTGTACATAATCTGGACCCTATATATATGTTGCTCACCAATCGTATGATCTTTTGATGTCGTTTTCTTCAACAGCGCAAGTATTTGTTATGTGGATAAGATTCATGGCCAAACGGTTGTAGCTTCCAGCCGTATGTACAAGTGGAAGGCCAAATATATAAGACTGAAAAGCAAGTTTTGATCCTAGTTTTATGTATTGGCCAAGATTGTTTAACAAGAATTATTTTCTCAGCATGAGCTACTCTCTTGCTTCGTCCCAAATTATAGATCATTCTAGACCCTAAACCTAAACCTGACAGAAGGGCTATTGATTATATTTAAAAGCAGATAAAACCTAGAATGGGCAGAACATAAAGAACATACAACTACGGATGCTTGGGTTGGGCCATAAACATACAACGAACTCGAAACTCAAGAGAAGAAGGAAAACAACTCTGAACAGTCGAAATGGGGCATCAACTTGAGACGCACATGCCAAAGTTCAGCATAGAACACACGGTCGGTCGCCTCCGAACCACCACGTCAAGCCGATCACCACGTACATTGAACCAAAGTCATTAGGATGAAAACACCGACGTGACTATGTGTGTCGTCGTTGCGGACACTGTCCCACACCTTGGCACGGTAGGCCACTGCCGAGCCGGGGTAATTAAATGGCCGTGGTCCATCACAAGCCATAGTTTCCTCTTGTGCTTGCCAAGCCGACCCGTCCACCAAGATCCAAACGCGCGCACCACAACTTGTTGCTAATGTAGAAACATAGGGACAGAGAGCCAGGAGCCCAGAGATGATGTATAGGGTAATGCACTCACATGCATGCATGCATGTACCTAATTACATATACTTGCATAGAGACCTGACGTGTACCGCTAGCCGAAATGGAACGGCTGGTGCACACAGCTAGCATGTGGTGCCATTTATACTAACTGCATCATCGTGTGGATGATATGCGTTTTCAAATCGTCTTTCCCAGTCTCCGATAGATATGGAAAGTGTGCACAAAAATGGACATGTCACGGGTGATGCAGTTGTTGATCGAGATGCATGATCATGACACATGACAGTAGTATATACGTATGGTGACATTATTAATTACGAGCTGCTTGGCCTGCTTATATGGTGACATTATTTACGTTTTACATCGATCTACCGTAATATACACATGTCACATGCATCGCCTTTGCTGTGTGTTGGGGCCCAGCCCAACCCCACGCGGCATCACCAGTACTAGCTGTGTGTTTGCTCAAAAAAAAAAAAAAAAAAAAAAAAAAAGCTGTGTGTTGACCGTTGTTTGACGTACGTTCGCTACAACTACAAGTAGTAGTAGTAGTCCATGACATGAGCGCTGAAGTCTCCCTCAGTCTCGGTGCATTGCTGTACACCAAGCTAGGCGACGCACCAAGCTCCTCCACTCCGTCGTCCCCTGCCTCGCTCGGCTCGAGCCTCGATCCCCTGCAGAAGAAGCAAGCCCAGCTAGGCGACGCGACGGTGAGCCCCGGCCTTCCCGGCCACTTGTTATCTTGGATCTGCCGGCCGGACTTCCGTTACGTCGTCGTCTGTAATCTTGTGTCTGCGTACTGAGCATGTCACTCTCTCCTAGCAGCTTGGACCCATGGCGGAGAGGGCACCTCAGGCACGCGCGGCTCTTCCGCTCCCCACCGTCAGAGACGTCATTCTTTGGACGCTCCAAGACGCCGCCATCTTCATCGGCAGCTTCGCCGTCGCCTCCATCGTCGCCAGCATCGGCGAGCCGGTACGGTGTACATAATCGATCCATCCATCTATTGTCAGCGCTCGATCCTAGTCGTCTTAGCTTTGCATATCTATCGTTCGTGTACTGTGCAGGCGTGGCTGGTGCCGGGACTGCCTGTGGAGATGACGGACGCCGAGGAAGGCGTGGCACGCGGCCTCATGACGCCGTGGTCCGTCTGCGTCGTGTCCCAGGCGGTCGCCGGGGCGCTGGCGCTGATGCATCCACGCCACGGCCGCCTTCTCCTTGCCTTCGTGGCGCTCGGGGCCAGCGCCGCCAGCCACTCCATGTGGGCTCGCCTGCTCCGAATGATCTTCGCCGCCGACCCGGAAGGCGGCCTCACCTTCTGGAACAGCGTCGCCACCGCGACCATCTTCATGACCAGGGTGGGTGACCTCGTCTGCTTCCTGGGCCTCGTCCTCCGTGGAGGGGAGGAGTAGCCGATCGTATCGAGTAGGGACGACGGTATGGTAAGGAAGTGGATCGAGCTACCATGTGCATCTGGTCAGTACTGCATCTGGTATATTGTTACTGCTGTTAATTCGCGCTCTGTTAGCTACCTGTCGACTCTTTTCAGCTATTACGTTCATTTCTTAACAATCTTTGTGTGTACTGGATTGTGCAAGTATCAGAGATTAGACTAGTAATACTAGTAGTTATATATGGTGTGTGAATGAATAAGTAGGCACACGAGGTTATGTGTTCTCAGATCTCGATATGCTTGTGTGTGTGGATCTAGTATATATACGTGGTATATTGGTAATCGGATAGGTCACTTAGCTCGAGGATTATGGTCTGATTGAGATACATTAGAATTGATGATGAATAATTAGGCTACTACTCCTTTATATTAGGCTGATAGGACAGCGACAGGCCTTAGCGGAGAAGAGTTAAGATCGAGCCAGCACCTATCTCTTAGCCATATAGGTACAATGCACTCTGCGCATACATGAGTACCAGCTACCGAAAAAAAAGGCTACCTAACAATGCAGTGCAAGATATGATGATGGTACGCCCTGCCATGCATATGCCAGCTGCATGGATCGGAGTAGCAAAAATTGATCACATCATATACACACACCAGTGAGGCGCCTTTAGTTTGGAGTATATGTGTATGCGACTGCGACCTTTTACCATATGATCGGTTACGTTCATCCATCCATCCTCACTGTGCGCGTTGCATGAGCGATATCAGGTCTCCATCTCCGTGCTCTGTTGTTGTATGTACTATAGCTTGTTGGAAAGCCATAAAGCTTGATCCAACTGATCGATCGTGTGTCGTCGTCCCTGGACAGCAGGACGTACAAGGAAGAAGCTAAGCAAAAGATAGCTAGGCCGGTCGGTGACATCCTCGCACTCGATCCCCTCTCCATGTTATCTCTCCTTTCGACTGTTTGATACGGCGCAGCGCGTACGTACGTAAGTAGCTAGGCTCATACGACTCCTACTACTCAAGTATGAATGGATAGGTGTATGCGTGTGTGAGCGGAAAAAAAACATCTGATGCATTTCATGTACGTAGTACGTTCCAATGCAATTCTCTTGTTCTCGGTTATATGCAATTCTTGCCCTGAAATAAAATCTGCAGTACGTAATCCTGAAAAGATAAATATGCAGTAGTATAAATGCACTCATACGTCGTGCATTGGAGACATCGATGATGTTTCATACGGGAGAAAAAGAAAAAGGTATGTAGGACTATATAGCAGCGAAAAGTACAAAGAGCCGTACGTAAATCAGCATCGATGGATCGTGATGTATCAAGTGTTTCACACGCCACGCTGCGTACTTTGAAGTCTGAATCGTCAAAGCTGCATATCGATCGATCGCTATATTTCATAGGCTCGCGCTCGTAGCTCTTGGCTAACATGGATGGATACGGATAGCTGTGGGTGCGTGTGAGTGGCAAGAGCATCTGATGCAATCAGTGCCTTCCAATGCATGCAGGGCGTACGTAAAGCATCGCGTATTTATACTCGAGATCTCAATCTCCAGACGGTCGGATGTGTCAACTTTTAAAATTTACTTTTCATCAGTGAGCTTTTAGTTTTTTTCTTTTTTCTTATATAAAGGCAATATATCTGTGCAACCCAACTTATTGTGCAACCTATACAACCTCCAATTAAGACCATATGATCTAGATCAACGTCTGAGATTTTTTTCACTTAAACCCTCCTACCTGGATACACGGGTTAGATTGAAACTCCACAGGTGGAGGGATTTAAGTGAAAAAAAATTCAGACGTTGGATCCAGATCCTGTAGCCTTAATTAGAGGTTGCATAGGTTGCAAATGAAGCTGAGTTACACAGGATACGTTACCATCAATAAAACTAGAGAAGGTGTCATCAGTGGGCCCTATTTCAATCTATAATCAATCGATGCTCTCCCCTCTCACCTCCGGTGGCGGCAGCATCCATCTCCGGGCCGTGGCACTCTCCCAGCAAGCATCGGCCTTCAAACTCGTGCGTGGCGATCTTCTTCTCCCGAGCGTGGTGACCTCGACATGACGCCCCTCCTCCTCCGAGCGCGGCAGGGTCGTCCTCCCCCCCCTGGTTTCTCCGGCGGCGGGCTCCTTCTATCTGCTCTCCCCCGGTGGTGGGCTCCACCTCCTCCTCCCTAAGCTCGCCGTCCACTTCTCGCCCACCTCCCCGGCAATGGCGACCTCCCCCAGCGGCTCCCCGTCGCTCCCTCCCCCAGCGGCCCGACGGCGCGATGTCACACCCCAAAAATTTCTATTTTGGGTCGCGAATAGAAAACACTAAATAAAATAAGGATTTTCTAAATTTTCTAAAGTTTTTCCAAGATTTAGTTAGATTGTTGACAATATAAAGTAGTGAAAAAAATGTGCTTTTATAAAATTTTTAGAAACTTCATTATTATGTTTGTTGCATTCATTCTTTTGCATTGTTTTTATTGAGTGAAAAAGAATTATTAAACCCGATGTAAGTTCGAATCGATTTTGCTCTATTTGTAAATAAACATTTTAGAAACTTATTGTGAAAACAAAATCAAATAGCATTTCCGTAAACCTAGAAATGGTTCAACATAATTTACAAAGTTATTTGGTTTAAATAGCTTTCAATTTGAATTTCAAAATATTTTTTACATATCACTCTAATAAAAAAAAAAACCAAAAAGAAAAATATCCTCTCTCTTTCGGTTCCAAACTTCGCCTTCCTCTCCCTCCTTAGCCATCCTCCCTCCTTTTTTCGCAGCAAAGCAAAGCCGCAGGCCCACCAAAACGGTCCACGTCCCCTTCCATTTCCCCTCTTCCCGTCTCGGCCTGTCCGCACACTTTTTCGACCTAGTGGGCGAGGTCCATCTTTGCGCAGCCCAAACAAGCCGCACCACGCTCCTCTGTCCCTCTCATTGCCATTCCGGGCCCAATGGTCAGGTCCTTCCCCTACCTCGCGTCGGCTTCTCTCCCTTTCGCCATGCCGCAAGCCCGGGTTGCCGCGTGACTCAGCACCCTCCGTGTCCTCTGCTTTCGTGCTGACCAAGCTTTAGCACCAAGCCGCTCCCTTTCCCGCATCCTTTGCATCACAGCCTCACGAACTGGCCTTTCCCTACATCCCGAGCTCGTTCTCCATGACCGGTGAAGGGAATTGTGACACCTAAGAGGGGGAGGGAGTTTGAATTAGGCAACCTAAAAAACTACTTCTAATTATGGCCTATAACTTCACCCTCTCATAATCCCGTGTCATGGTCGTATGTCGCCTAGATCATACCGATTTTTGTCGATTTTGTGCTCGACTTTTTTAATTTGTATATAGTTGGTTGCCTTTATTTGCATGATTTTCATCTATTTGTATGTAATTTCGTTTTGGACTCGGTATGGAATTGGACTTGGTTTGGTTTGAATTCGACGTCGTGTGTGCGGATTCTATTTTGAGGAGATTTAAAGAGATATGTGTTCTATATGTTTGCGGAAGGAACAGAAAAACTGGGCACGGACACGACAGGAAGGGCGACCAGCGATGGATCAGAGAGGGGACGTGTTGGGCCTGATGTCTTGACTTCAGTATCCAAATTTGTTTAGTAAGCTTCCTCAGACAGCCGTGACTTGAAGGCTGGACGAAAGATTGGGTGGACGACGGAAATTTCCTCGCTTTATTAGTAGGTACCCTCCGTTCCAAATTGTAGTTCACTTTGGCTTTTCTAAATACATTGATTTGGTAGATGACGTTGGTCGAGTAACATGCAAGCCAAAGTCTGGCAGAGCAAGCTACTGTACTCTGCCTAGCATAACTAGGTAGCTAGCTGCATCAATCGATCCCAAGTATCAACTGTTTTACACGGCACACAAGCGTACGTAGCTGCAGCGACTGTGAGTGTGAGCGGCTACAGCATCTGATCCATGTATGTAGTGCTTGCTTTCCAATGCAATTCTTGATCGATCGTGGGTTACCTCATCGCATGCAGCGCGCGTCAAGATATTACAATGCAGGGAAGAAGAAAAAGAGGAATATAGCTATATAGCTCTAGCTGCATCCAAAGTATATCAACTGTTTCACACGGCATAGATAGTGCCTACTTTGAAGTCTTAATCATGCTGACAGCATGTTATCACTATGGAGTATTTCATAGGCTCGCGCTTAAGGGCTAATGTGAATGGATGGATGGATGGGATATAGCCGTGCGTGCGTGAGTGGCAGTTTTTTTTTTTTAGTAACACACCGTTGCGTGTTTTTCATTAAGCAGAATAAAGTTCAAACAACAAAGACGTTACGGTAACCTAACAGTTACCGAGGCGGAACCTAACAACTACTGGATACAATAGTAGAGATTACATTTGGACTAGTTTGCGATAAGACGACCCACCAAAAGCATGGCTAGGCGACCTCCTCGGCGAGGCCGTCGGTGTTGAGGTCCATGGCGGATAGGTCAAACTGTCCCTCAAGAAGCATCTCGAAACGGCGTCGCTTAGCCGGCGGCATTCCACCCTTGAAGACGGCCCTGACCCTCTCCTCTACCACCTCCTCGCCCAGTTTTCGGAGCAAGGGCAACTGAGCCTGCAAGGTCACATTAGCAGCCCTTGGCCGCGAATTGATACGATCACTACAACGCAGCGTATGCGTGGAGGCTAGAGTGCGCGACCGACGGAGACGCGGTCCCGACTTGATAAGGGGCGATGTCAGTGGTACGCACACCAAATCCTTGATCTCTTGCTGCCGGGACGCCAAGGTCAGCGAGGCAGTGGGAGCATCGTCTACGGAAGACACCGGATGCGGCTCTGAGGGAGCAACAGGCTCCTCCTGCGTCGATGGGGCTCCCTCAAACGTCGGCGACGGACCAGAGGTCGCGTACTCCACCGCCACAGGATCAGAGGCAGGGGCGGGGGGCAGCCTTTGGGGGCCGGCGTCCCCCAATGTCGATCCACAGGTGCGGGCGCACGCGGGGATCAGAGACACAGACCGTCCCCGTCCGGGGCCCCGGCTGCGTCGCGGCAAACTCAGCAAAGACTTGGCTTGCCCACCAGTCGTCCGAGCCCTCGACGGAAGTGGGCGGCGGCGTGACGCTCGTCGTAGAAGGTCTGGCCGACGAAAGGGAAGCCAGTGTGAGTGGCAGTGGCAAGAGCATCTGATGCATGCAGTGGCTAGCTTCCAATGCAACTCTTGGTCGGTTATGTCATCGATCGCATGCAGAGCGTAAAGCATCATTCGCATTCGATCTCAATGTCTCGGATATGTGTGACCTTTTGAGATTTAATTTTCATCAACACTTGAAACCTTGGGTGCGTGTTGGTAAAACCTTGGGTGCTTTCCCACCTATAAAGGGCCGGCTCCACCATGACAAGCGTTTGTGCTCAGGCCTGCTACAGCTCCATCCTCTTCTTCAGAAGGACCACGACACCTAACTACTAGCTAGCAGCACCTGGCGTTAGCAAGCTTAGGAAGAACCAAAGATACGTCCATCCAACCTGTGAAGGTGAGAAATTTATTTGAATGGATGGGTTGTTTGTTGCCGATAGCTCAGCTGTTAGCTAGCTTCCAATATTTGGCTGCTGAGAAGCCAGCTAATTTATATGTTGATTGTTGATATGCTCAGCGCGCACGACCCATGGCTGCTCCGCCACTGCTGTCCGTGGAGGAGAAGAAGCAGCAGCCGGCCGCGGATCCTCCGTTCCTCCCTGGTGTGCGAGATGTCATAGAGCGGGTGCTCCTCCACGCCGGCTGCGCCACCTTCTGCGTCATCTATGTCCTCATCGTCATCAGCATCTACCACGCGGACCCGGTTAGTCAATAAGCCACAGCTAGCTGCTCCGATATATATATCCTAGGAACAATTATACATATACAAATCGATCCATCTCACGGGCGGCCTCGTGTAGCCGTCATGGCTGCTGCCGCGCCCCGCCGCCGTGCCCGAGGTGATGCCGGACGCCGCGGTCGACGTCGCGGTGCTGTGGTGCGTGTGCGTCGTGTCCCAGGCGGCCGCCGGGGCCCTGGCGCTGCTGCTTCGACGCCACCGCCTTCTCCTCGCCTATGCCGCGCTCGTGGCCACCGCCGCCGGCCACTGCATGTTGGCTGGCCTGTACATCATCATGTCGATCGCCGCCCCGTTGGGAGGGTTCACCGGCCTTGTGTGGAACGTCGTCATCACCGTGGTCTTCTTCTTCATCGCGGACAGCGACCTCCTCTGTTTCCAAGGGCTCTTCCTCCGTGGAGGGGAAGAGTAGGGACGGACGGACGGTGCGGTAAGGAAGTCAAGACAGCTACCATGCACGCTGGATGTGCTTGCATCCATCTTGATCTTGTGTTAGTAATAATTTGGTACATCACCTATGGACTCTTTTCATCTCGATCAGTTCCCACCTAGCTTTCTGTATGGATGTTTCGATTGTGGTGTGTGCTGACAGTTACCATGGATTTTTATTAGTTTTTGTTGGTGCAAAAAAATATATATAGCAAAATTTGATCTTACTACCCTTGAGCAAGTTAATAATTAATGATGCATCTTGCCTCATCTGCTCTTCTTTTCCCTAATGTGTACGTGTATATGATGACCAGAACGTGGACAAAGTTAAAATATCTGACGACAAATATGTTTTAAAAATATCTGTCACGTACATCCAGAATGCAACCTCAAAATTTAGTTAAGGTGTTTCAGTTTGATCCAATGAATATTTGCCGTGCTCACCGGCGAGGAAGGAGTGAAAGGAAAGCTGAGCAATAGGAAAGCAGGGGAGGGGTGGCCAGGGGTTCCTCGATGACGCAACAGAAAATAGGTCGAGGCCGTCCGCTCTTTTTCAGGGGTCCATGGGTCGATGAGCTTACCCGTACCCATGGGGAGTAGAGTAGGAGTAATTTGGATTCAGGTTGCAAAAGGTTGGTGGCAGTACAAGGTGTTCACAAATCACAATGGCATGCCATGGCGGACGTGTGTACTCCTGTTTGGACATGCATGCACCGGGACCTGAACCAAATTCATGTACCTAAAACTACAATTAATTTAAGAATTTGAAGACTATTTGACATTCCCACGCGCCCCAATTCAAGAGAGTATATATAGGTACTACGTTGTTGAAAATGATCCGCGTTGTCTACGGCCGCGACCCCCCGTCCATTCGATCATATGAGCCGGGCGAGACGCGGGTCGCTGCTGTGGCTAAGACCATGGAGGAGCGCGCCGAGTTCCTGGAGGGACGTCCACCTACGGCTGGAGCAGGCCCAGGCGATGCAGAAGCGCCACTATGATCGGGCTCATCACTCGGTCTCCTATCATGTGGGCGACTGGGTCCTTCTTCGCCTCAGGCAGTGTGCGGCTGCTTCCCTTCCCAGGTGACAACGGGCAAGCTCAAGCCCGGTTCTACGGCCCCTGCCGCGTCATCGAGCTCATCAACGACGTCGTCGCTCCGTCTCGCTCTACCACCGCAAGCTCGGCTCCATGATGTCTTCCACGTCGGGCTGCTGAAGAAGTTCCATGGCGCCCCACCGCCGGAGCCGCCACCACTACCTCCAGTCCGCCATGGTGCGGTCGTGCCAGAGCCGGAACGGGCGGTTAAGGCGCCGCATGGCTCGAGGTGTGCGCCAGGTGCTCATCCAATGGAAGGGAGCTTCACCGGCATCGTCAACCTGGGAGGATGTTGACACGTTCCGCGCCACGTTCCCACAGTTCCAGCTCGAGGACGAGCTGCCTCTCGAGGAGGGGAGAGATGTCATGTGGGGACGCTCCTACACGAGATGGCGCCGTGCGCGGGATGTGCGGAGGGCTGCCGAGCGTGCCGAGCGCATGCAGCAGGAAGGAGCCGGCACCAGTGGCTAGATTAGAAAGATAAGGATTTGATTTATTAGTTTCTATAATTGGTCCTTAAGTCTAAGACTAGTTTGTTGGCCATGGGCCTATATCTATCCATGTACCGCACATTGGTAATTGGTCAAGCAAGATTAAACCTATCTACTCTCCCGTCTCTCTCTTAAGCCGGTGGTTTAGGGGGCAAAACCCTACCGACGAAGAACGGCGGCAAGGGGGCATAACCCGGCCGGCCACCACGGACGGAGGCTACGATCTACGTAGCCGAGGTCCTCCTACCCTATGGCTCGCTGCCCTTGACAGAAACATGGGTTGATGAACTCGATCTCATGCATGACGTATCGTCAACGTGTACCAAGAATGACTGGAAAGAAGATTATATCTCATCATATATCAGTTGTGTCATCATACACATAACAAACATACTATAAAAATTTGAAAAATTCAATTTTAAAGATCATACAGTTGTGACGAGGGTTTGAAAAAGGAAAAGGGAAAAGAATAACCGGACGACGTTGATCGAGTCACATGCAAGCCGAAGTCTCGCAGAGCTAGCTACTGTAGTACTCTGCTTTTCGTCATCGATCTTTCACCCTTTGGCATATAGCATAACTAGCTAGCTGCATCGATCGATCCCAAGTATCAACTGTTTTTACACGGCACACAGCGCGCGTACGTAGCTAGCTAAGTAGCTAGGCTGAATGGATAGATAGATGGATAGCTAGGCTGTAGCTGTGCGTGTGAGCGGCTGCAGCATCTGATGCATGCATGTAATGCTTTCCCATGCAATCCTTGATCGCTACGTTAGAGCAGCTCCAGTGTTACTCAGAAAGCGAACCGAACTCCGACGTGGAGGTTCGACGAACGAACCAAACATTGCAGCGATCGAACCGTGGGTGTCAGACAGAAAAAGCGAACCAAGTTTAGAGTCCGAACCATGGTGAATAAAAAATTGAATGAGACCCTCTCCTCCCTTGCGTGTGTGGACGAGAGAAGGCAACAGCACTGCTTTTATTGTAACCTTGGGCCCCATGTACCGATGCTCACACTAGAGAAGCGAACCATGACTCAAAACGCTTTTTCCCTCTGCCATGCGTCAGGTTGGTTCGAACCGAACACTGGAGGTGCCCTTATCCCTTTGCTTCTCCCTCGCTCGCATCGCCGCTCGCCCCTCCCACCTATAAAGAACCCCACCATGACTCCATGAGCGAGGTCGGTCGTCGTGTTCATCAGCCATCCTACTAGAGCCGCTAGTTCCATCCTCTCCAGAAGGTGGGGTCAAGGGTGAGTACGTCTACATCGTCTCCGATACCCCTGCGCTTCCCAGGTAACTTTGCCGATCCATTTCGATCAAAGTTTGGAACTAGTCTTTCATTCTTCTTCTCTTCTGTTGAAATTATTTTGAATGGATGGATGGATGGATTGTTTGTATTGTTCACCCCTGTTAGTCGATCGTCTTACTCTTACCTAGCTTGTGAGTCTGCGGGAGATATGGAGGGCAAGTCCATGGCCGAGAAGATGAACAACAAGAAGAAGCCAGCTCTAACGACGCTGCCCGTGCCCGTGGAGCAGCAGCAGCAGCCAAGCGCGGCTCCTCCGTTCGGCTTTGCCGTCGTCGTGGTCACCATCTCCTGCGGCTTTGCTGTCGTCGGCTACACGTTCGGCTACGCCAGCCGGGCGGCGTCGTGGCTGTTGCCGCGCGCGGTGACCAAGTTGACGGACACGGACACGGAGGGCGCCGGATCCCTAGCATCCGCTCTCTTGATCGGGATGCTGTGGTGCAGCATGATCCAGATTGCCGCCGGGGCGCTGCTGGTGCTGCTGATGCTGCTCCGCTGGAGTGTCCGCTGGACCGCCACCTACGCGGCCCTCGCGGTCACCATTGGCGGCCACTGCATGTACGCTGCCATCGTCCTCGTCCTCCTCCGTTCTGCCAGCGTCGTCATCGTCCTCCTCCGCGCCGACCCAGGAGGCCTCGTCCTCCTCCGCGTCGACCCTGCAGGATCTGGAGGCCTCTTCTTCCTGATGCTCGGCAACGTGGCCATCTTCGTTTGCGCGGTGGGTGACCTCCTCCGCATCCTGACGCTCTTCCGTGGACGGGAGGACGACTGATCGAGGGGACGCACGTATATATATATGTGTGTTTTCTGACTATACTACTATACTATATATATGTGTGTAATTCATTGGGGTGTGAGATCTATATATCATTATATATATGGATCAAGTACATCGTATATATGCATATTGATGAGATATTACTAATGATGACTATATATATATGCATGCTAAGCATCCTACATGTTGATGTGACATTGTGTGGTGCAGTTGCGTGCACAGTACATGTATATAATACATGATAGGGCTTTCTGCTCGCTCAAGGAAAAATTAAGCCATTGTATTAGCTTATATTAGCAGTGGGGATCGTACGTACAGACATGAAGCTTTCCATTTCAAAACTTTCCAGCACACACTAGTGCATGCACTGATATTAAGACACGTAAGGAGTGTTGCTTTGCATTTGGCTCTTTAGTTTGTTGTCTTGCATGCATATGTTTTTCCCCTAGGACTTATAATTATGACATAACACGTACGTACTCTTACTAAAGTAGTGACTAATTAAGCGCATCGCAAGAGTATGTGTGTTGCTGAAGTATTGCTTACTTTGGTGCTTTATGTGTTTTATTAGGTTTCACGCTGCTTTTCGAAAATTTACAGTTCCAAGAGTTTTTCTCTACCAGTGGAGTAAACCAGCAGCACCACTTCTCCTTTTTTGGGTCAAAGGTATTAAGCTCTTATCTCTGCTATACATGTGTGCTAAGTGATCCGGTAAAATTTACACACGCAATCCTTACATAATGGTGGCCGGATCGGGGATGTGAACTATAGATCTTAAACTCTCAAATTGCATCTTTTTATACATGAACTTGGTTCAGGCACATGCAATGACACGTTCACGACAAAAAGTGAACTTCATTTGAGTCCCAACATAAGTCCAAATGGGTGAAAACCCAGGTAGCCGACGCGGCAAGCTGATCGATTTAACGTTAGCACATCCCATCTCTTAGCGTCTTCTCAATCGCGCCTGGGGACACACCGGTGTCACCATCGTCCACTCGCCCCTCACGCTCACGGTTACAAGGAACCATTTTACTTTGTGCCACACCTCCTTCTCCAGCGCTCGTGGTCATATAGCAGCTTTTCCGCTCTCGATCAACAAAATTGCTCTCCTAGACAACATTTTGTGCACAACTATTCCCCATTTTTCCTTTTTTTTTTTTTTCACGCCTAGTCGTGCCTTGTCAGCCTTTTTATATACTCCTGTATTAAATTATAAATCGCTTTTACTTTTTGGTTTATGCATTTTGCTTTGTACCTAGACATATTATTATATCTAGATGCATATATAGCAAAATGGATGTATCAAAAAATCAGAGCGACTTATAATTTGGATGATAAACTTCGCAACGCAACTCAACTCACAATGAACCTGGACTTGTAATTTGTAACTGTACTTTCATTTATTTTCTGTTAATAAAGCTCGACCTGTAGGGGCCTCGGCCCCTCCAGTTTCTTCAAACAAAAAAACTCACAATGAACCGTTACTTGGTCTTCCGGAGTAGTTAGTTGAAAAGCCCTCACCAAGATCGATGCGAGACGGAGTGGCGACAGGTGTGCACCACGCTTCTTCGGCGACTTCGGCTTGTCTACCTCGGGCTGGATATCCACGGCGATCTTGATATATATGGCGGCGCCCGGCATGACCTCACCATAAGATAGATGGCGAGGGCGCCGACCGAAAGGGCGAAGATTGGGCCTGTGCCGACGCCGCTCCCGATCTCGACCGCCTTTTACGTCCCAGCGGCGCGCGAGGCAACATCGATGGCAATGCATGCCTTTACGTCCTAGGGGGTTATTTAGACGGTTTTGCAAAGTTTCGGGTATTGGTTAACCGGTTTTAAAGTTCGTGGCAATGGTTAGACACACCCCTAATAGTTCAAGGGGTTAAATAAACTTTTCCCCAAAAAAAGAAAAGGAATAGGAGTTGTGCAATGAACCCTAGATAGCTACCCCCTTTGTCCGTCTTTACAGTCGCTCGGGAAGCGGGGATGAGAGAGGGGTACAAGTTTCTAGCGACAACTAATGCGGGACGGACAGTGGCGTTGCTGCCCCCAAAAACATAGTTATATTATAAAAAGGATGCTTCAAATGAAATTAAGTAGACATGGTCACATGCATGCATGAGAGTAATATATATGAAGCAACAACATTTTTATAGAGTCTGGATGTATGCATGCAAGAGAGTACGTCTAGTTTCAAAAGCAAAATGAGAGAGACAGAGTATCCAGTGACATGACGGACATGTTTTATACGTAGATAATTTAATCAAACTAACTGGATATTGTATATGTTGATCCATTATTTCTGTGCATTTAGTTAAAGTTTAAGGGCCTGTTTGGTTCAGGGCCGGACTAGGGACTAGACTAAATGAGACTAAAAATTAGTCCCTAGTCTCTACCAAGAGTCTATTGAAATAGGGACTAAATGAGACTAAAAATTATTCCCTAATTTAGAGACTAAACGAGACTAAAAATTAGTCCCTAGTCCGATGAGAATCAAATAGACCCTAAGAACATTCCTTTCGCAAAAAAAAAAAAAAAAAAAAAAAAAAAGTTTAAGAACCTTTATCGGCTTAGATTTGCATTCGAAGGAAAAAGAAAAGGAACAGGAGTAGTGCAATGAACCCTAGATAGCTAGCTGCATCGATCGATCGCAAGTAGTAATTGTTTCACACGGCACAGCGCGTCGTTACCTGGCTAGCTAGCTAGGCTGATACTCCTACTCCACTATGAATGGATGGGGATAGGGTACATATATCAACTGTGCGTGTGAGCGGCTACAGCATCGATGCATGCATTTAGTGCTTTCCAATGCAATTCTTGATCGATCGGTTACCTCATCGCATGCAGCGCGTCAAGCATCGCGTTCAAACGGCAGTACATATATCCTCAGTTACTTAAGATCGACTGCGCGGCTACATCCATATTTAATTTATAAACACTGTTTGTCTGTGGTAAATACATATATACAGTATTATATTATATATACTTATATATATCTCTGAAGTGGATCTGAACTATGTACATGATATATATTGTCACCAACGCTGCAATAAAAAAAATATATAATATCTACTATTGTATCTATATGGAGGCGCTGGTGTGGTAGCCTGAAATACGTGTGTACCATATATAGTTGCTTCGGCCTGAAATAATCTGCAGTAAAGGCGGTCATACGTACGTGCACTGGAGATGCATCGATATTTCAACCCTTTCATATACAACAAACAATGCAGGGAAGAATAAACAGAGGAATATAGCTTGCTGCATCCATGGATCGTACTCCATGGAGTAAGTTATATCAACTGTTTCACACGGCATAGAGAGAAGTCTGAATCATGCAGACAGCATATTATCACTAGTATTTCATATGCTCGCGCTTATGTCTCTCTAGGCTAATAATGTGAATGGATGGATGGATGGATGGATGGATGGGATATAGCTGTGCGTACGTGTGTGAGTGGCAGTGGCAAGAGCATCCGATGCATGCAGTGTCTTCCAATGCAACTCTCGATCGGTTATGTCATCGATCGCATGCAGACTGTAAAGCATCATTCGCATTTGATCTAAATCTCCGAAGGTTATCTCGAATATGTGTGAACTTTTCCCATTTAATTTTCATCAAGCTTGTAAGTAAATTGGTCTTTCTGTAACTTTTATGATCTATGGTTATATGATAGTCCTCTTGCAGACCTTTACCCTGATATATATAATATGAATCTGCAAACAGAATGTTACGGTGCATCAAGTATTAAATGATGTTAGATGTATTACATTTACCAGATATCTTGTTGATATTTGGAAAACACAGTGGGACAGTATAGTATCAAATGTAAACTCCATAGCTATATCTGACCAAGAAGATAAGGTTTTATGGAGATTTAGTAACAAAAATGTCTTCTCAGTAAAATGAGCTTATGATATGCTAACAACAAATGATAGTGGATGTTACCCCAAACAAATCTGGAAAAGTAGGATCCCAGCTAAAATCAAAATCTTTTTGTGGCTCATGCTTAATAATGCAGTGCTTACAAAAGATAATTTGTTAAGAAGGAAATGGCAAGGGGGTCCTGAATGCTACTTCTGTGATGAAAATGAAACTATTCAGCATTTGTTCTTCCAGTGTAACATTTCTAAAGTTGTCTGGGCAACTTTTGCTACTTGCTTTGGTGCTTCTGACATCCCATCAAACTTGGAGAAATGTTGGCTATGGTGTGAAAAGTGGTTACCTCACAGTAAACCTTTTCATACTCTTGGCATTGCTGCGATTTTGTGGGCAATTTGGAAAGCAAGAAATTATGTTTGCTTCGAAGGAAAAACTATTAAAAATCCAATATCCATTATTTGTCATATTGGAGCTTTAATCAAATATTGGGCAGGTTTCTATTCAGAGGAAGAAGAGAAGGAGATCGTCTCGGGCATTGATTCTGTTCTCCAATTTGCTGTTGATCTACTGTGCAAGAAGCCAAAGACTGATGTCAAGATGCAAGAAGCCAAAGACTGATGTAGAGTGGCAGTCATGGAGGAACTCCTCTTGGGCAGCAATGCCTGGCCGCTGGGAGCTCCTCTTGTGTCCGTTGATGGCCGCATCCCGAGACGGTTGTACGAGCAAAGTAGGCGGGCGACGAGTGGTCGGTTGCGCAGCTGGCGGTGGTTGTAGGGGGAGGTGGGGCAGTGGCGGTGGGGCAGTCGGCATTGGTGGAGGGCGGCGCGCGCGCGCCCGGGGGGAGGGGGTCTCTCTCTCGCTCTCACTCATCCTGCCTCAAAAGACCCATATTGCATTTTAGGGACAGGAATGGTTCAGGCTTCAGGCACATGCCATGGCACGTTCTGAAAAACTGAACTTGGTTTGGGTGCCCCAATTTGGGTGCAAATAACCCCGGTAGCCAACACGACGCTTATTTTTTCCGATCGTCATGGCAAGTTAATCGTGGACGTATTTTCAACTGTTTGTACCAATTTGATCGTCATGTAAAGCACCATTCCTTGTAGCTAATGATGACTAGGACGTGGACAAAGTTAAAATATCAGACAAGTCAGTTTTTAAAAATATCTGTCACGAGTACATCCAGAATGCAACTCAGAATTTAGTTAACGTGTAATCAGTTTGATCCAATGAATATTTGTCGTGCAGGCTGTGGTTAGAGCAAGCAGCAGTGTCTGTCTATACCCCAAATGCAAAAGTTGGTGTGGTCGGTGTGGACGGCGCTGCATGCGATTGGTAACTCAGAGTGATTTGTAGTTTTTGATTGATTGATTTGAACGAGGCTTTGAAAAAAGGAAAAGGGAAAAGAATATAACTGGATGCATGACGTCGTAGCTAGCTACAGTGCTTTTCTTTCGTTGGTGAAATGTACTCTGCGTGAATGAATGGCAACAGCTAGCTAGCATCTGATGCATAGGCATCCATGAGTGAGCGTCTTCATTCCGATGGCTCGTGAGACCGTCGTCGTCGTCGTCCAGCTGCATGCGACACGTCGATCGAGGTCTAGTAGGGCCTAGAGACCAGGGCGGCATCACGGCTTTCCTCTCCTCTCATTTCTGGCTTGGCTTTCTCTTCTTTCTCTGCAGGGGGAGGCCGGGCTTCTTGCCTACTTACCAATCACAAGAGTTCTTTTTCCGGTCAATGAAATCACAGGCGGGAGCTCCACTTCTCCCTTTCATGGTCAAATATATACTAGGTGGTCCCGTAAAATTTACAGGCAATGTTTAAATAAATATGGCTGGAGATGTCAAATATAGAACCACGAACTCCCCTTAATTACATTTTTTAGCTCCACTTACCATGTGGCACGTTCCTGAAAAAATGAACTTGGTTTGGGTTTGGGTGAACACCCTAACAGTAACACACGCCCGTGGGCCATGCACCAAGTTGATTCAACGTTATCGTACGTGGACCTAGAGTTGATTCAAATGTTGGCGTGGATTTAACATGTGAGGCCACATGTCAGCACCACACTACTCATATACTCTCTCTCTTTATCGGCATCTTGTCATTTGTGTCCTTGGTGGCGTCGTTGTCCACTGGCCTCTCTCGGTCTCAGGCACACCGTTGTACTCTATTCCAAACCCTCTCGCGCGCACTACTCAGACATGAATTGCTGTCCAAAACAACGTTCGAATAGAGCTCTCGTGATCGAGGATGCGTGCTCACCTCACTGGCAAGGAGGGAGTGAAAGCTGCAAAAGGAAAGCAGTGGGAGGGGGAGGGAGTGAAAGCTGCATATGGAGAACAAGCAGTCCATACTGTGTACTAGCTAGCTAGCTAGCTACAGGCCGCCCTATAGTGCTTGCTTTTCTTTGGTGCCTCTGCATCGATCCATCGCAAGTATCACTATGTGGATGATGTTAAGCCTATGAAAGTGCTTGATAAGGTTTGGGTGACGGTTACCAATGTGCCTCGTCCACTCCGCTCTTTCTTACCCTTGTGGGCTGTTGGAACTATGATTGGTGCAACCCAAAAAGTGGATATTCATGACCTTCGCCAGACTGGAGAAATTAGAATTTTGGTGGCTGTTTTTGATGCCAAAAAAATCCCACCGTTTGGTCATGTTTGTGTCAAAGGAGCCTTGTATCGTCTGTATTTCAAGCCAGATGAATCAGCACCGGATTTTAATCTTGATGATGACGACCTTTTGGGTGATGAGGATAAAGACATCGATGGCGATAAGAAGATGAAAGAAGCGGAGGATAGTGATCCAAAGCAAAAGGGCCATGAGAAGGGCACTTCTTCTTCGTCTAGTTCTCTACCCTCACAGTCTCACGGAGGTGCTCCCCACAAACAGAATACTTTGGCAAGTGAAATGCTCAGTGAAGTTGTTAGTATTAAATCTCTGGAGGAGATGGAGGAGAAAATTGATAGGAAGCTGAACTCACCTTTTTTTGGGGATGATTTAGCCATTTATAATTCCGTGCTAGCTCCTCCAATTAAACAACATGTTTCTCTGGGAAGTGATGCTCTTGACGGTGTAGAATGTCAGCCTGATCTTGCTGTGGTGGCCGGGTTACCTTTGCTCTCGTACACTGTGTCGTCATTGAATTCTATGGATGTGGGAGGAACCATAGATATACCAGCAGCTGTTGTGCTTGCCCCGGCTGGGTCTGATGTTGTCTCGGACATTGCCTTTGGAGAAGCTGAAGCAGGTATCAAGATGCCGGCTTTGTCCGGTGATTTTGTCTTTGATGAACAGGTACTGCCACTACCGGAGGATGCCGACATAAGCGTGCAGCCGGCTGTTCCCTCGGCGCCTATGGACAAGGCCGGTGATGAGCAGCGAGCCGCTGCTGCTGTCATTGTTGTACAGGAGCCCGTGCCGGCTGCAGCTACGCACTTGGCGACAATCGATGTTGCGAAGCTGCGCCTCGGCATCTATGGAGTTGGACGGTGGTGAGCAGCTGGCTGCCGCTTCTGTTGAAAAGGAGCCCGTGCGGCTGCAGCTACGGCGCTCGGCGACGGACGACGACGTTGCCAAATCTGAGCTCCCGTCGCCTATGAAGATGGCTGTTGGTGAGCAGCTAGCTGCCACCTCTGTCATTGTTGGACAGGGGCTAGGACCGCTGCAGCTCCCCTCTCGGCGACGGACTACGCCGCTGCCGGCTACGCTCTCGGCGACAATCACCGACGATGGGCAGCAAGCTGTTACTGCTACTGCTGCCTTGGTGGAGCAGCAGCGGTCTGTACCGGCTGCTGCAGCTGTTCAGCAGCCCGACGTGGTGGCGGTGGCGACCAGCGGCGATGAGGAGCAGCAAAACATTGCTGCGGAGGCCATCCTTGTTGCGAAGGGGGTGACCGAGCAGGTGCCGGGCGACAACGCCCGGCGGCGGGATGCTACTGCTGTTCTTTCGGGCGGGTAAACGATGCCGGCGTGATTGGCGGCGTTAACGAAGAGCTCGGATTTCTTCTTCGACCACGGTGGCCAATGCGGCGGGAGTGGAGGAGTTGGCGGGGACTTCCCTGGGTACTGACCTTATGGTTGGGGCTGGGGTGGTTTCTCCTACTCCTCATCTTCGACGGAGCCAAAGGAATGCACCAAGGGCGGACGAGCACACCCTATGCAAGACAGAGCGGATGGCAAAGAAAAAGAACCTCGAATTTTCAGGTACCTCTTTCTCTAGCTTTTCAGATTCGTTATTTTATCAAAACTTGGTAGGGTAGGCATCGACCTTACTTCCTCTGATGTTGTTGCTATTAAAAACTTAGAGGTTGATAGAATTGTTCTTAGTGCAAATTTGAAGAACTCGAAATCTAGGATTAATAACGTTGCTAGCGATGATGAAAGGGAAGAACGCCTGGATGCGGTTCTCGACCATGTTTGTGGGAATTTTAATGAGAACTTGCTGGTTATGGAGAATGATCATATTATAGATTTGTCTCCCTGTCGCGTAGGAAAAAAATATAATAAGTCCAACTTCCCAAAAAGCCTAAAACTCCATCTAAAATAAGTTTAAAATGAAAGGAGTATTCGGAATAGCGAGAGGTCTTGCCGACTTGGCTAAACACAGATTTTTTGGCGAGAACTTGTTAAAGAGGAGCAAATAAATTTTATTGCTCTTTTCAAACTGGTAGGGACTCCTTCCAGATCACATTCTTAAAACCTTTGTGGAGGGCGTGATTTTCTTTGGCACGCTATGGCTCCTCATGGTAGATCCGGGGTATCCTTTTGGGAGCTGACACAATGCCGTTTTTGATATTGGAGCCATTGGCGAGGGAGATTTCTATGTGAAATTCACCTTGCGTTATAAAGCAAATGACTTCAAGTTTGTCCTTTATTCTATTTATGGACCAGCACAATATCAACATAAAAATGCTTTTCTTGCGAGCTAGCGAATACTTGCTCCAAAGAGAGTTTACCGTATCTTATTGGAGGGGACTTTAATATTATGCGAAGCCCCACGAGGATAAAAGCACCGGGGACTTTGACCCTAAGTGGCGAACCTTTTTAATGCGGTCATCGATTCTCTTGACCTTAGAGAAATCACCATGTCGGTGCCAATTCACATGGGCCGGACACGGTGATAATCCCACTCTTGAGAAGCTTGATAGAGTCCTAATTAGTACGGATTGGGAGTTTCAATTCCCTCTAACTATGGTGGAGTCTAGAGATCGGAACATTTCCGACCATACTCCCCTAGTTATTTATCCGGTGCCTCGACTCATCGGACCGAGATTAGACCCTTCCTGGGTTTGAAGGGGGTGGTTAATTAGGGAGGGTTTTTATGACATGGTTGCAAATGTTTGGCAACTGAAACCTCGGTACCAACCCCTTAGAACGATGGCAAGCCAAAATTCGGGAGACTAAGACAATATCTTAGAGGGTGGGCTGCAAATATTGTAGGAACTTATAAGAAAGAGAAGAAAACTCTTCTAGCCCTTTTACAAGAGCTAGATAAAAAAGCTGAGAGTGTTTGTCTCTCTGATCAAGAGATTAATTTCAAGCATTACCTTAAAGAACGTTTAGTTTCTCTGTTGAGAGAAGAGGAATTAAAGTGGTACGAGAGAGCCAAAGTTAAAACCTTATTAGAGGGTGATGCTAACACTAGGTTTTTTCACTTAGTGGCTAATGGGAAACATCGAAAACAACATATCTATAGACTTGAAAATGATCAAGGAGTTGTTATTGGTGATGACCGCCTTAAAAGCCACATTACAAATTATTATAAAAATCTCTTTTGGTCCTTTGTGCATCTTCGATGTAACCTTGTTGGAAGATCAAATTATAGATATTCCACAAGTTACCCCTAAGGAAAATGATATTCTCATCGCTGACTTCACCGATTCGAAGTGAAGGATGCCATTTTCCAAATGGAACACAATAAAGCTCCGGGACCGGATGGTTTTCCCCCGAATTTTATCGAGGTCTTTTGGGAGGTTATCAAGGATGATCTCATGTCCATGTTCTATGAATTCCACAATGAGAATCTAGATCTTTTTAGTCTAAATTTTGGAATAATTTCTCTTATTCCTAAAACTCAGAATGCTACTACTATTCAACAATATAGACCAATTTGTGTCCTTAATGTTAGTTTCAAAATTTTCACAAAAGTGGGAACTAACAGGTGAATAAAGTAGCTAAGTCGGGTTGTGAGTCCAACACGATTTGCTTTCATGCCAGGTAGGAATATCATGGAAGGAGTAGTTATTCTACACGAAACTATCCATGAATTACATACCAAAAAAAGGAATGGCGTCATTTTCAAAATTGATTTTGAAAAAGCCTATGACAAGGTCAAATGGTCATTCCTACAGCAAACTCTACGCATGAAGGGATTCTCCCCTAAATGGTGTAGATGGGTCCAAAACATGATCACAGGGGGGAGTGTAGGGGTTAAAGTCAATGATGACATTGGCCCCTACTTCCAGACCAAACGGGGTCTTAGACAAGGAGATCCTTTGTCGCCTATCTTGTTTAACATCGTTGCTGACATGCTAGCTCTTCTTATCAATAGAGCAAAAGCCGATGGACGAGATAAGAGGAGTTATTTCTCACGATCGATGATGGCTTATCTATTTTACAATATGCGAGATGATACCATTATCTTTTTAGATCATGACCCCGAGCAAGCAAAAAGTTTAAAACTTTTGCTTTGCGTTTTTGAACAACTCTCGGGGCTCAAGATCAATTTCCACAAAAGCGAAATCTTCTGTTATGGTGCTGCCAAAGAGATGGAACATTATTATACAACACTCTTTGGTTGTAATGCGGGGACCTATCCTTTCGAGATATCTAGGTATCCCTATGCACCATAGACAACTCCTAAATTCGAATGGAGAAAAGTGGAAGAACGCTTTGAACAAAAACTTTCTTCTTTGGAAAGCTAAGTACCTATCCTATGGGGAGACTTGTATTACTTAATTCGGTCTTAAGCGGTCTCCCAATGTTCATGATGTCCTTTTTTTGAGGTTCGAAAGGAGTCCTCAAGAATCTTGATAAATTCAGATCAAGATTCTTCGGCAAGGGTCTCTGAGATAAACACAAATATAGACTTGCTAAATGGGATATTATATGTCGCCCCAAGGATCAAGGTGGTGCGGGAATTCTTGATTTCTTGATTCAAAACAAATGTTTATTGGCCAAATGGATTGTTAATCTTATAAACACCGATGGCACTTGGCAATCATTGCTAAGGAATAAATATTTGCATTCCAAGACCCTAACCGGATATCGGCCAAACCAAATGACTCTCATTTTTTGAGAGGCCTCATGCATATCAAAGATGAGGTGCTTGCTAAAGGCTGTTTTTCGATTAAAGATGGAACTAGTACAAGGTTGGGGGATGATACTTGGTAAGGTGATAAGCCTCTCAAACATAGATACCCGAGCTTATATAATATAGCTAGGGATCGACATGCAACTTGATTTCGAAAGTCATGTCCTCTAATCCTCTCAATATCTCTTTTTAGGAGATCTTTGGTGGATAATAACCTGTTAGATTGGCTTAGCCTTGTAGCACAGAACCTCTAATGTGGCTTTGGTGGATGGAAAAGACTCTTTTTAAATGGTCCTTATCTAAGTCGGGCGTTTTCTCGGTCCGGACTATGTATCTTAATGCTATAGATACAAATCCACCCTTCCAACATAGGAGGATCTCGGAAATGGAAAATACCTCTAAAAATTAAAATTTTCCTTTGGTTTGTCCAAAAGGTGTTGTTTTGACAAAGGACAATCTTGCTAGGAAAAATTGGAAGGGGAGTCGAAATGCGAATGTTGTAATTTCAATGAAACTATCCAACATCTCTTTTTGACTGCCCATTTGCCAAGATGATTTGGAGGTTTATTTTCTATGCTACTAATATAACACAACCTGCTTACATTAACCACATGTTTGGTACATGGCTTAGTAACCAAAGCATAAGCAGACTAAGCCTCCGATTTGGGTTGGTGTGGTTGCTCTTTTTCGGGCCATCCGGAGATGTCGTAATGGCGTGATTTTTAAAAAATTGAAATCTAACTCTATTATGCAGGTTATCTCAGGGGAGCATATTGGCTACGTTCTGGGCCCAAATTTACAACAGTCTTGAGCAAACAAAGGGCGCCCCGTGGTTTTGAGCAAGCGTTTAGAGATGGTTGCTTTAGAAATCTCAAATAGAGGGGTGGAAACATCTTTTCGATTGTTATAAGTCTTTTTGTCTTGTTTGAAGACATTGCTTTTTTGCTTTTCAAACTTTGTAATAATTGGTGTAATACGTCTATGGACGTAGAGGCGGATTGTATTATCCATTATCTAAAAATCACACGGCACAGCGCGTGCATAGGTACAACTGTGCGTGTGTGATCTGGATTGAATTACAGACTCTGCGCGGTCGATCCACACGTCGTATGGTTTTCCCCTCCGTTCTAGTAAACTGTAAGCTATTCTAGCTTTCTAAATATAAGTAGAACTTTTGCCCTCCATACAAGTGACAGGGAGGCTCGCTGCTGATTTTTCCGATCTCGTTGCATCGGATGCGTCAGACGTGCAGCTGCTTTGAAATCGATCGTTGCATCCGATGCGTGCATGTGTATACTGCTTTGATGAAATTGTGCATGAAATTGAATGTCGATCGAGATGGCTGGCCATGGATGGATGGGATCACATGCATGCATGCTAAATTTACTACAGTTTTCAATGTACCACCTCCCTCCTCACTCTCTCTCTGAGTCTGAAATTTTGAATACAATCGAGAAAATGACATACGGTAGAGGATTGATGAATTACAGACTGCGTGGTCGATCGACACGTCGTGTGGTTTTTGGGGCCCACCCCACGCGGCCGGCATTGCCTTTTGCTGCCCACGGCTACTTTAAGTAGTCCATGAGCGAGAGCGAGGGAGGCCTCTCCATCTCTTTCACTCTCTGTCTGTGCTCTCTCTTGTACTCAATCAGCAACGAGCCGAGCAACAAGCTCCATCCCAACCGTCCGTACGTCGTCGTCGTCGTCGCCGGCTCCCCGCTGAGCAGGACCTGCAGAGAAAAAGCTGTTGCGGTGAGCCCCTTCGCACTGCATCCCCCGGCCGGCCTCTCCCTCTTCTTATCTTCTTGATTCTTCCCTTCCAGACTTCGTCTCTTCAAGTTTGAAACACACTGCATCCCCGGCCGGCCTACTGGAAATTGAAGCTTGTTTCAACAGATGTCCCTGCTGTCCGTGGCGGTGGAGGGGGAGAAGAAGATGAAGAAGCACGCGCGCGGGGCTCCTCCACTACTCCCCGGCGTAGTCAGAGGTGTGATTCTCTGCACGCTCTTGCACGCCGGCATCGTCGCCGTCACCTTCGCCGTCTCCTTCGCGTACACTGTCATCATCACCAGCATCTTCAGCCAGCCGCCGGTATACACGTAGTATAATCGATTTATTTACAGTCAGCTCCTAGTATAGCTATCGCGACGAATTACTGTATGATTACCATGGTGCGTGTGCAGCCGTCCTGGCTGCTTCCGCGCCTCGTGCAGGACACGGACGCCGAGGTCGACATAGGCACCATCGTGGCAGGGCTGCTGTTGGGCGCGGTGACCCGGGAAGCTGCCAGGGCCCTCGCCTTTAAGCTGCCACGTCGCCACCGCCGGGTCCATTTGCTCCATGCCTACATGGTGCTCCTGGCCGTCACCGACGTCGCCGGCTACGTCGCCGCCGACCCGTGCTACTGCTGCTGCCACTGCTTCAGTACCGGCGTTATCACCGTGCTCATATCCATCTTCTTCCTCGGGGTGGTCGTCCTGGCCCTCATCCTCCGCCGAGGGGAGGAGGAGGTGTAAGGACGGTGACGGTACGTACGGCCGATCGAGCTCGAGCTATGTATCGATCTATCGTGAATCGACTCTTTTCATCAGTATGTGTGTATTGGATTAATTGTGGTTAGTGCTGACTATAAGATAGTAGGTACTATATATATTGATATTGTGTACTGTGTTATATCTCTTTTCATCTTGGCTCTCACGTAGACATAGTTTCTTGTATAAGAAATTGTTTTCCAATGAATATATATTATTTGCAGTAGTGCAGGCTATGATATGCATGCTGGCATATATATATAGCTACCTGTTAATGAAAATAGTTAGAGCAACCAGTCTATACCGGAAATGCAATGGTCAGTGGTCACTGGACGGGGCGCTGCATAATCCGAAACTCCGAGTGATTTTTGGTTTTGCATTCCTTTGCACGAGGCTTTGAAAAAGGAAAAGGGGAAAGAATAACTGGTCGGGTGCCCAAGTCTCTAGCTAGCTACAGTTCTTTTCTTGTTGGTGCCTGCATACTCAGCGTGATGAATGCATGGCAACAAGATGTTAGCATCAGATCCATGGCTAGATCGAGATGTCCCATCGTCATCGTCCGAGCTTGCTCTTTACTGTGCCATGGAGTACACACCATCGTCTAGCTGCCATGCGACACGTCGTGGGTAGTAGTGGGTTACTTTCTCGATCTTCACTCCTCTATCGTCTCGTTTCTGGCTTTCTCTTCTTTCTCTGCGGGGAAGGGCTACTTGACAACTCGTCAGCTAGCTCAGGCATCTTGAGGAAGCCGGAGAAACACACCAACATATAGCTGCCTTCTTTATCACCGATCGATGACCGTGCCAAAGAGGGAGGACACGAGGAGACTCGGCGACTCGGCTTCTTCCATCCAACTAGTCAGCAAAGCAACGACGCCACCATGCACGGTATGGTGTGGTGGTGCGAGCCAGCCGCCGCCGCGGCGTAATGCTTCTCCCGGCCCGCCACGCCAGACCAGCCGATCGAGCCCTGGCCTACGTCGAGCCAGTGTCACTCACCACCCAGTTCCTGTCTCCCGTTGGATAGTTCAGAGGCTAACCGCTCGTGGCTCAGCTGGGATCAGAGCGTATTGGATCAGCTCACGCGCTACTCGATCTGGTAGCTCGATCGCTATGTCATCACGGTTAGGCACGCAGCTAGGCTAGTATAGTAATTCACTCTAGGCGTACATGGATTTGATTGTGGTCTCAGAACTGAGCAAAAATTAAACTATATGATCTTCCCTATAATCTTGATGACATTACAAAGGTTGCAGTATATATATGATACGGGCACTAACAAAATCAAGGAAGATCGGTTCTTAATTTCGATCTGTATATATCGATGGATCATAGGAGTCAATGTCTAAATCTATTATACATAGGACTCGTTGCATGTGTCCGGATCGGATCGATGGAGTCCGGTGCGGACATGACAGGACGTCGCTCTAACCATCGGTAATGCTACCCTTAGCGCGTCCGACCGCTCGGACGCTAATCTTAATGGGCAACAACATTCGCCTCAGCCCAACTGCCCCTACCTTTCTGCTCGCCCCCTTAGCGCGTCGGACCGCTCGGGCGCTAATCTTAATGGGCCACAACATCCGCCGCAGCTCAACTGCCTCTGCCTTTCTGCTCGCCCCAATCTTATCTTCTCGGCACTCCGCTGCTCGCCCAACCTTATCTTCTCGGAGGACTCGGAGGCTTAGGCAGGCAATCAGTGCCGCTGCTCGCCCAACATTTGACACGCCCGGCCATCGCTGACATCTTCTCCCACGTCATCGCCGCGCACCTGGCCCCTTCCACGCCGTCCACCTCGTCGCGTGGCTACTACGCGGACGCCCCGCCCGCGGCGGCTTCCTGGCGCTGATCCAGGCGTTCGTCGCCAAGGGCGCCCGGGAACTCATCCTCATCAACCGCCCAATGTCGCTCCACGTGTCTCTCCCTACTGCGCTCCTCGGCGTCGCCATCCTCACCCACCTCTACCTCGGCCTCACGGAAAAATGGCACTGGCGTGGTGTTCCCGCACCTCAGCGAGCTCGTCCTCTTCTAGGTGGCGGTGGAGAGCCGCTACATGGACTTCCTCCTAGCCGGGAGGGGCGTTGGGGGCATGCGCATGCTGAGTTCCTTTAGGGTCCCTTCGTGCTTCAAGTTTGACATTGTTGCCTAAATCCAAATTAGGTGTTGCAACAGGCATTTCCTGCTGTTGTAGTGGTTTTGTTTCAGATGTTGCAATAGTTGTTTCTCGTTTGGTGCAAGAGATTTTCCCACGATGTTGCGGTGGTGGATGTTGTTGAATGTTGCAACAAATATTTTTTTTGATGTTGCATCTTGTATCTTTTATTTGTTACATTAGATGTTTTTTCGATGTTGCAATAGTTTTTATCTTTTTGATGTGGCAGTTTATTTTGTTTGTTGCAACAGTTGTTCTATCGATGTTGCAAGTAAGTTCATCTGTTGTGCAGTTGGTGAGGCAGACTATGGGGGGCGAGCTGGCTGCGAGGGCGGAGGTGCGGGGCCGGCGAGGATGGGGGCAGGCAGATCCCATGGACATGGGGTCAGGGGCGCGAGGGCAAAGGGCGGCGTTAGGTGCAAATGAAAGGCGGCGCGTACAAGAAGTGGAGGTGGAAGAGCAGCCGGCGGAGGTGGGCTGGGCACGGGAGCTGTGTAGGAGCGTCCGATGGATTTCTTTTCCATCGGACGTCCCAAAGACTAGCACTTCCCTCTAACCATCCATGACCATGTGCAAGCGGTTTCTGATCCAAGAACCGGACTCGGAACCTAATACGCGGCGGTAAAGACTGTCTCCAACGGATTACCTAAAAGCGCAAAGTAGGTAGTGTTGACACCAAATTTTGGTCAAAGAAGGTTCAACCCAAAAATCGTGGTGAACAAGATAGCGGCTCGAGAAGAATATGTCTTTGCCGATAGGGAAAGCGGCACCGGCTAAAGTGGCGTCATCGGGCTCGGTTGGAATTGAGGAAAGAGAGTCGAGTTTGCTAATCTGGTGTGAATGAGATGCGGATCTATGGGCTATGATCATGCGATAGAGCAAGATTCCGGACTCTAGGCATAAAGGAAAGATTGGAGGCCAAATTATCTTCGAGTAGGGTTTATTTTCCGGGAGAATTTAGAGTCGTATTATGCTAGGACTCTTATTAGGCCCTGGGCTATAAATATGTGAGCCTTGGCTATTGTAAAGGACACCAATCAATGAAATACAACACAACAATTGGCTCCGGCCACCTTATCGAGTCAAGTTAAAGTCGTCGAGTTCTTATGCGACTTCTCGTGATCCACTCCGCGTTGGTCGTAAGTTCGACAACCCTCGTTATATCCTGCCGAAATCGGTCGATGGCGAGGTAGCTTTGTTAGGGCTCTGCCGACCTTCAAGACCAGCCCTAACATTGAGTTATCGGTTGTATTAGATATGGCTAAGTCTAGTAGATTCATTAAGTTACCCGTGTTCATGCACAGAATTGCTTATGTTTTATGTTGGGACACGGTCTTGGGCACATGGCGGAGGTGTTGGATGAAACACCCAAGCGGAGGTGTACCTCGGGCGTCTAGCTACTAATCACTTCATTCGTTTGAACGTTTGCGGAGGACAAGGGATTGGAGGACAAGGGATTGGTGGAGGTCGCATCTCGCCCGACTCCTCCGGATTATGCACACCACCACGGGGGGAAGCGGAGATCTCCGCCGGCGACACGGAAATAGGCTCGACCATGCGAAGACCAGCGGCCCGAAACCCGGGGTTCAAGTGCGGGAGAGCGGCGAAGGTCACCCGGCGGAGATACCACCCGGAGGGCCAAAAAGGAGGGAGTCGAACCTTAATGGGCGAACGCCGACCCCATCGTGCTAAGGCGGTTGAATACATGAAAGGATCCGAAGACCCCCAAGACGAGAGGAGAAGAGATCGGAATAAGGCATCTAGAGGGGTAGAATTATAACTAGGCATCTCCACGTGTTTCTAAACTATAAATAGGGGGGCACGGTCCTTCATGTTGTGGGTTGGTGAATGGAATTTATTTCCATTGTTTATTGAGCATTTTAACACTTTACACTCAGGCTTAGTATTGTACTCACCCCACCGGAGCTATGCCCGGGCGAAGGTGTCTCATCCCTGTTGGAAACCCAAGTTTCAACATTTTATATATGAATACATGTTTTGCCCGATCAGATTGATACGTGCTTTGGCCTTAGATCTAATTTATAGCGTGATACTAGCGCAAATTCATATGATTAACGACCCATTAAAGCGGGGTCCGACAACAAACTCATCACCTCCCACTCATTTTCACCTATCAAAACTTTAAATTAGTTTGTTCAATGTCTCTCCTTCCTCACTCTTGTTGAGAACCATCGATGACCTTGAAAACATGTTCTCCTAAATATTCTACATGTAGAAGAACGATATCATACCGGTATTCTTGGGGTACATGACAGCAAGCGGAGGCACCACAGCCTCGGGCGGGTCGGCGGCGGCGAAACTCCGGTGGCGCCAGATGTCGGTGAAGAGTACTACGTAATCGAGCATTCGATCAGTGATCCGGGCCCTCCGGATCCGGTGGAGCGCCCAAATTCGGGCGGCCGGATCCCCGCTCTAGAACCCACCGACCTCCACAAAGCGTAATCCGTTGATGCTTGCACGAAGCATCAGCCACTAATGAACGAGGGTGGAGTGGCGCATATTGTGGTCCGGATCGGAGGCGTCTCGAAGATGTCCGGCAGAGAACAAAACGAAGCTCTAGGTGCTTCAAGAACGGATCACGTGAAGAGGAGTCCATTCGAAACATCAACCCACCACAACATGTCCTTGTGGGCGATGACTCCATCGGCCGTCATGCTTGGGTGCGGAGTCGAGTTGCTTCACGTTCCATCGGCCAAGTACACTGTGCGTAAAGTAACCGGCCGTCGTGGTGTCCCATGGCGACCGGAAAGGCGAGCGAGCTGCACAACAAGTGGTGGTCGATGCGGTGTGGGTTGGCTATGATTCCAATGCTTCTGTTGGCGTCGGCGTGGAACAAAGAGAAGGCCTCAGGAGTCGCGCTAGCGTGCGGGCGTGGATGTCGTCAGCAAGGAAGAATGTCGCGTGTTGTAGATCGGCAAACGATCGGCCGCGGTAGCCACGACTAAAAACCTGGGTAATGGTTTGAGCTAAAACCAGTTTTTCGGTTTGGTTTTTTATTTAGACCCATACGATTTGGGTGGAAATGGGCTAGAGAATGTGTTGGGTTCGTTCGGTTTGGGCAGTAAATAAAATGGGTTGGTTGGGTTTTGCATTCGGTTTTAGTTTTTTTGCTTGAAAACGGTGTGAAATGGTTTTAATGTAGGTTGAAAAACATGGTTTTGTTTATTTGGCAGATCAATATGTGGGCTAAGGCCCGAAAAATAAAATCTTGTGTTCACACCTTACAATTGAGCGTTAAATTATCTCGTTTTGTCTCATCTAGGGTGCTAGATGGTAGGTTATGCTCCATCCTCTATAGTTCCATGGCCAGTAGTTTCATATGAATTTATCCTAAGTTAGTGTATATAACACTTTGAGTTATGTGTTTTTATTGCGCTATTAGTTATGGAAAAAAATTCACTAAAACCTATTAATGGTCGAAATGACGAACTAGAGGGTCGTGAATATAGTCTTTCTAAAATTCAACTGCTTGATTAACAAAAAATTTCAAGAGAAATCTCAAAAGGCTACACTTCTATGTTCTCATTCATCTAACCAAGATTCCTAAATGTGCAACTAAATTGTCGAGTTAGGTAAATCTCACATAATCTATTTTAGTTGGTAAGGTCACACAAATCTATGCAACTAGTTATTCAAACAACAAGAGATTTCCTACTCATACTAGTATGCAAAGCGCACAAAGGCTAAGCTTGGCATTACTCAATAGTAAGGCTACACAAGCCGGACTAGAGAGCTCAACAATTACTTGGCTACACAAATTAAGCAATGCAACTAGCAAGGCTACACAAGCCAACCAGTTACTCACGGGAGCTACTTCTATGCTACACAAGAAAAGAGAGCAACTGTAGCAAGCTACATACGCCAACTAATTGCGCAAGAGCAACAACACAAGCATAATATAGGAACAAGTAAATATACAAGCTTGCGTTGGGAGTAAGCAAACCAATAGGATGAAAAAGTTGGCACGATGATTTTATCTCGAGGTTAGGTGGCTTGCCATCCACCTACTCCCTATTGAGACAATACAAGGTTGTCATCGGTCCTCTTGCTAGTGGTGACCCTCAAATAACACTCTCCCACTTGAAGTGCTCACGTCCCGCATCTGACACGCCGAGTATTGCTGGTATGCCTCCATCTCCCGCCGATGGGCCTCTGCCTGGGCCGCCTGCTTGGCCTCAAAGTCTGCTGCCTGGGCCGGCTGCTTGGCCTCCAACTCTGCCTTAGGGCCTGCAATATTACACCCATAACGTTGAAACAATGCATAGGCAACGCACATGTGTAAAAACCGGTGAGCGGCGAATGAAAGCGTAATTACACGAAACGCCCGCATCATCTGCGTGGAGCTCTGGCTGTCGAGGTGTAACACCCGTGTTTTTGCATCATTGTAAAAATCACTAAAAATTTGAACTTTTTGAATTACAACTAAAACATGAGTTACTTTCCCGCAAAACCCAACCTTGTTTTCGAAAAACCTTGCATTCAAACCTTCACCATATAGAAAATTAGAAACCTTGTTTGCTGGCTTGTGAGCTTATGGTGGAAGGTAAGTTGATGCACTAACTAGAGTATAAATTATGGAAGCATGCATGAGAAGTGGTTTTACAATTTTCTGGGAATTAGAATTAGCGGGACACGTGCACATTCACCCCATTTATATATATTTATATTACATGGCACAAGTGGGCAAATATTCTCAAATACAAATTAAGGGAATATAAACCCATGTGCTTGAACAAAAAAATATATAAGGGTATACAAGAGTGCACTTGAAATAATAGAAAAGGAGGAGGAATTTAGAAAAGAGCACCCGGCTCACTCTCTCCCTTTCCTCCTTTCGCCCGGCCCGGCCAGCTCTCCCTCTTCCTTTCCTTCTCTCCCACCCGAGCAGGCCGACCCATCTAACCGCACCACGAGCCCGAGATGACGAAAAGCCCATCACCGCGAGGCCCAACATTCCTCTCTCCACCCTCACCGCCAGCCGGGCCCCAAAGACCGCTTCCACTCGTCTTCTTCCTCCTGCACGGGAACGACGACCGCAAAGATTAGTCAAGAAGGACCCCTGCCCCCGCCATATCGGGCTGCCCTCGCGGCGAAGACGAACACGGGGCATCGCTGACCTCCCCGCCAGAATCCGGCCGGCGGAGGCAACCGGCATCCTCGAGCGCCCGGCGTCAACGTGTACGGCCTGACGAACGACGATTTGCCAAGACTTCGCCGGTGACCTCGACGGGACACCACGACAAGCCGCGGAACCGGGGTGAAGCGGGACGCGCCGTCTCTAGCGGGACGCTGGGGAAACGTCCACGCCACAGCTTGAGTCAAAGGACACAGTGGCGCCGCGGACCGAGCCAGCGCTCTGCCACCATGGCGACGGACAGACGACAACCGAACGACGTGACCAGGCAGCGAGCCAACCCAGCCGGTGACGAGACCCGACACCGGAGTGGATAAGAACCCGGCCGAGCACCACGGGCGCCCACGAGGCACCACGCAAGACGCGCGGCTGTCGGAAAAATATCGGAGAGCGAGAGAAAATCTCGCCGGCGACGTCCCCACTCCACGCACCTATAAATAGCCGTGGACCAGGGGCACCACTCGACCTCGCACCACCTCCACGAGCTCCGCCAAGGTCGAACACGCGGTGCTCTCCTTCCCTTCCTCCCTTTTTCTCTCCTCACGGTGCTAGCTCGAGTGCCCCCAAATCGGGAGTTTCCGTCGCCGCCGACTAGGTCTCATCGTCGTCGTCGATTTAGTCACCAGGAGGTCAAATTGGTGAGTCCATTGCGTGTCCCGTAGTCTCCTCTTTCGTTTGCCCTCTATTTCCCTCCCTATTGTGCAGCTAATCGTTGGTACTTCTTAACATCACTACAACCAATAGGTGGAGTTAATCTCACCTAAGGCCATATGAGCCGAGGCACTCGGTGTTTCTCCATCTCATAGCTTTACCATAGGCTAGGTTGTCATCCCTAGCAAGTAATGCTAGAAATGTTGTATGTGCTACATGTGATTGTGCTGATTTTCAATCTTCTCTAAAACAAATAGTATATCAATTAAATTATCCAAAAGTTTACGGATAAAATAACATTTGTCACATTTCACCGGGAGGGATCCGTGTCTATCATTTATAATTCTACCCACAGAGAGGAATATGAGGATGGTCGATACAATTATTAGCTAGCATATTTATGAGAGATTAGGTCACTAGCACTACTTTAGCAGGGGTTAAGCCAATAATGATATGATAAGTGATAAACAAAGGCAAAGTATCACACGTAGAGATATAGGCATAGACTACTCACTACTCAAACTAACGTGGACTTACGTTAAGAGACGGAATTCTTATATAGCATTAAATCTACTAAGTCAAACATCTACCCTAGGTCATATACCATCATATACAGCATAACAACCATGAATCTATGCATCCTGAAGATTTATGAGGAGAACCAAGAACAAAACAAGATAATCCCCAAAACCATGCTCAACTAGTCTTATAACCGAGGGATGGACTCCAAAGGACTCAACAGAATATCACACCCGCGATCTACCACACGTCCCAGATTATAAGATGCATCCCTTGTACAGATCATATCTAAGCACCATGCTTACATAATTATTTCTATCACCTAACCCTCTCGAGATTCGAATTAGGCGCTCTACGAATAGATACATGAACTCACAATTAATCATGACCATATCAAATATACTACTAGAATAAACTAAGAACATAGCAAACCAATACTTAATATTGAAATAGAATAAAGTCATGGATACAAGATAATACCGTAATGACTTGACGATCGAGAATCCTCGGGTTGGCAACACCCGGCTCTAATTGAATCGACTTGTTAATCTAAATAGAGGAACTAGAACTAGAAGAACTAGAACTAGACAAGTAGCTACCCTAATCTCTGGTGGAGAGGCTCTCTTCTACTTACACTTTGGCTTGAATGAATTACAATGAATACAATATGAATTAGGGTTTCACTCGGGGTCGTGGGGGTCTTGTTATATAGCCCTAGGCGATGCACGACGGCCCTTGGATCAAACCAACCTTGATGGGTGGACTAGATTGCTCCTCATAGGCGGTTTGGAACCGACATAGTTGGACGAGGTCGACAGGTGGGCCCGAGGCGGCGGCGCCCGGCATGCTCGGGGCCGCCCTAGGTCACGGCCGGTGGGTCCCAACCTCTTCTGCGTTGTCTCGGGTGTCTTACGGAATATTCTTACGTGGGTTTCAAGTTGATATACGTCACAGATACGTCTTTGTGTTGTAGGGCTTCAAATCTACGGGCTTTTCTGTTTAATCCTCGAAAAATATATAATTCACCAAAACTCGTGGAAATTGTTAGTATAAGCCCTATGTCTATGTGGATATTCATTTTATGCCCTTATTTCATGTTTAGTTGACATATAAAAGTATTCAATAAGAGATGTCAACAAGCTCCCCAAGCTTAACCTTTGCTAGTCCCTAGCAAAGCCAAACTTGACAAAGGATCGGGAGTTGCTACTATGTTTTATTCTTCACAAATTTATATGATCATTGGTAAAAGTTCTTCTCCAAGAAAGGGTGAAACCATTCTAACCTTCCAACTCACCTATATTACTTGAAAAGTATGGGGCTTTTATTTGCACTAAAATCTTGGGTGATTGAAAGATAGAACAAGTTAGTCAAGCACTATGTCTCAAGTTCTTGGATTCACCTGCGTTGCGGAGTTTTCAATATTTTCGAAATAAAACTCGAGTTTCCATTGTATGACCCTTTCAAGTCTCTCATATGTGGTGTTTTTGGATCCTTCCCAAGGCAATGATGTGGTGCCTTCTCTCTTAAAATATGTGGTATTTGTGGCACATGGTAGTTTTACCATGCCTTCTCTCATCCTATTTCTAAAGTTTCATATGTGGAGCTCATAGGAGGGAGACGGCTCATACATACTTGCAAAGCATATATTGTAAAGTCAAACAATGGATCCAAAAGAACAAGTCATACAATGTAGGTGTATGGGATATGCGAGAAGGTGGTGAAGATGGAATGAAATCTTCCTAATTCTACTATGCTCCTTTTGAAGAAATTGATCTCTCTTTTTGGAAATTTTAAGAGGACATAAAAAGAAAACTTGGGCTAGCTTTTCTTTTCCATTCAGAGAGGCGGGCATCTAAGTACCCATTGTTTTCACATCGGACACTTGTCCATTTTTTTTCAGCTCTCTTTATTCTCTTCTCTTCTCTTTTTTTTTTTTTTTAGGAGGTAGGCTCTACTCGCCCGTAGGACACTTGTCCATTTTTCATCTCCCATTCTTTCTTCTTTTAGCATTGCCCCAAGTTTCTTTTTGTCAACAATATTTGAGAGATAATAAATGAAGTCCATGGAGCATGAATGGGTTTTTCGGAGTGATAGCAAGAGAATATTTTTGGTGTTCATTCCCAAGGTAGGAGTGAAACATTTTCATGAAGGCTAGCAAAAAGGCGATTGTCTACTTCCGGATTAGGTGTAGTATTTATGTGGAATGTGGGTTTTGTATGACAAGTTCCTAAGGATCACAGAGGTTGCCAAAACTCAATGCAAAGCAAGGAGTCACTAATGGTGTTTTCCTATCTAAAATCATGCATTTGGCCGTGGTAGGAATTTGAAGCTCTCGTCATGTAGGAAACTCATCATGTAAAATTTTAGAATTTTCACAATCAAATCTCCGAATTTAGTGTCTCTAGGAACAAGATAAATAGCAGCTCAGACTTTCTCATATCATATCCGTCAATAACTTAGACTAGTTTAGATGTTTGCTCCCACAAAATTTCAAGTTCAAGGTAAATCTTCTTGATTTAAACAATTGTGTCCATAAATTGGGAGAACTCTAAACCGGTGCTAGGCATTAGCAAGAAAGTCAAACAGAGCAACTATTCATCATTTCCAAACAGATAGTTCTTTGTCTAGTTCTTCTTATTTATTAAAAGTAAAAACAAACTTTTATACACACTCTTTTTATTTTATTTTCCAAGCATTTTTTTTTTTAGCATAGCAAACAAAGCAACCTCAAACAACTAGAATATAAACGGATAAATTAACACCGGTGGTTGAGACTTACCCGGTTGAGTGGGGGCAGCCTTCCCCCAAGCTTGATCTTGATGTGGGTGTTCTAACGGCGACGTCCCGCCTGCTTTCTGTGGTGGGTGTGCAAAGAGGTCCGTGTGGTACCCTAGTGTCTCCCGGATATTGGAGATGCTCGATCAGTCCCTATTGTTCCATGTTCTCTGTTCTGGATGTGGGTGGTCCGGTCTGCGAATTCCTTGGACGGTGGTGTAAATCCCTTGGAGAAGTTGTGATTCGTTTTGTCCAAAAACCCGCAAAAGAGCTACGAGCTGGTTCGTAATCACGGAGTGTGCCTCGCGGCGTGATGTACCTGCTTGGTCGTGGAAGTATCCACTTCCATGGTAGGTCTCGCGACGGATGCGTGCGCGTCTCCGCATTGGTCATCTGGGCTCTCTTCCGAAACCGGCCGTAGCGGGCCCGGGAAGGTCCCTGGTTGGTGCCGATCATAATATCTTGTGTAAGCTGGCCCTTGTGGGGTTGGATCGCACCCATCCACACCGGTTCGTGTGCGTTGCTTGGCGTTGTGGCATGGTTCTCGGCATGTTCTTTGGTTGTGCCTGTTCATTTATCAAGAAGGATTGTGTCTCATAAAGGGCAAAATCAAGGTTAGGTAACTGGATCTCCCCAATGCCGTGGTGTTTCATATAGTAAATACTTCCTACCCTTCTCATTATATGTGCTTGCTTAAAATACGGGTAGCCTATCAACGTCTGTGCTTTTTTTTATAAAAGGGACAGAGGCATCATCCAAGATTCTAAGATGATTTGCAATTCTAGTGATAAGCGAGGTGCACTCTATTGTTCCTACCAACTTGGGTATGTTGAGCCAATGTTGTGCCAAGGGGATAACGGGGAGACTTTCCTTTGCTTAATAACAAGTACATTAATTGCAAGTCTATCGTTCTGACACTTTGCTGGTCTTTCTTTGGAAAGAAAGTGAAACACATCCATTTGTGGAAAAAGCGGAGGGTAGGTATGTGCATATCATCGGCTTTGGCATCCTGGAAAGAATCTTTACCGAGAAAGTTCCTTCCAAAGCGTAATGTGGTTAAAATCGAGGCAAGGCTTGGTCTAATGAAATAACGCAAACGGGTTCAAAACCAAGAGCATCGTTTAAACCCCTCCCGGCTAAGAGTGTGTTGCTCTTTAAAGAGTCTAAAGTGTATCCCCTCATTTGTAAGGCGCAAAGTGCAAAGAAATTCAAGGGTCAATGACCTAGAACCTAGCTCAATAATTTCCCAAAAATTACGCCATCCCACGTTTTTTGAAAAATTGCGTCAAATTCGGAAGCCATACCTATCTCATGTATGAAATCAGGATCTAGTACCGGTGTGTGCGTGAAAGTTCGATTCTTCATGTCCTTGTACCTTGCCTTCTCTTCTGAAGTATGAAGCCCGAGATCACTGTCGGTCATCAGGATCTTTGGTGGTGGAGTTTCTGTTCCAAAGCTCATCTCTAATTGGGCTCTCGATGAGGAGCCATCCTTCTCTAAGCGCTTGGACCTTCGGCCAAATCCAAAGAAACTCATCCTGCAAAAACAATCACGAAACAAAACAAAACAAAGCAAGACAAGTACTAGTAACAGGGGTTAGAAGAACAAGGGGGTTAGCACAAAGCAATCACAAAACAATAATAGAGAGGTTAGAAAGAAATCAGGGGTTAGCTGTCCAAAGTTAGTCGTCCAGGGGTTAGTCGTCCGAAAAGATAATGCTCGATGGATTTTATTTTGATAGAACTTCCCCTAGCAAAGTTTTACTCTAGCTTGGTTACTAGGACAGCATTTCCTCTACTTCTTCTTGCTCTCTTTCTAAGAACTCTCTTTCCTTCTTAAGATTTTTACTACTACTCAAGAACTACTTCTTCTCTCCTCTTCTCTCTTTCTTTCTTCCCTCTACTAAGCCAAAGCTTTCTGGAATGAAGAACTATGAATCTCGAAGTGGAACTGGAAGCTCTGGAATGAGGAGGTGAAGAGAAACCGAGGGATGTATGGGTTTTTATAGGGGGAGAGAGGGAGGCGTCGGCCGCCCTGATTGGTGGAGGCAAAATACCTGGTGGTGGGCCCTCCGCCTTCTCCTCCATGCTGCATGTTGCTCACTTTGAGGTGTATCGAGTTGGCTGAATTTTGCGGTGGAAAAGCATGCAGGCATGGTGAATGGAGGTAGGTGGAGGTTTGAGTGGGATGTGTCTTGTCCAAGTTAGGTGAAATAGGAATTTGAGTGTATGACAAGTGGGGTCCTCCACTAGATGAAATATTTTTGGTATTTTGATAAATAATGCAGGAAATAAATATAGAAATGCAAGAATAAATATTTTTGGGCCACCACAATAAATATTTTCATGGGTTTTAACACTCCACAAAATTATTTATATGGGGCATTTGATTTTTCTGAAGTGTAAAGAAATTAAGGATAATTACCGACATACCTTCGGCGAGGGTTCGTAGTTTAAAGTCCACGAACTAGACTCTCCAATTCTTTTAATTATCAGGTGCATCCTCCGTATTCGGAGATGGTGATGACAAATCTTCTTTCTCAATCATATCTACTGAAGAGCGAGGTTCAGGTCTTGGCTTGAAAGCAAATTTCTCTTCCTTTCCATTTAGGTTGAATGTGATTTCCCCAGCTGTGACATCAATGTGTGCATTAGCTGTGCTCAGAAAAGGTCTTCCGAGAATGACCGAAACTCGTGAATCTGGTTGCATATCCAAGACTACAAAGTCCACAGTACGAAGAATCCTCTAATCTTGACCGGTATGTTCTCTAACTCCCGATGGATATCTCGATAGACGACCGCTAGTTGTAGAGAAATTGATGTTGGAACTAAATCTGTGTGCATGAGTTTGTCAAAGACGGATTTTGGCATCACACCGACACTTGCTCCAAGATCCCAAAGTGCATTGTTAAAATATTGGTCTCCGATAGAGCAATCAATGGTGGGGCATCCTGGATCTTTCTTCTTATTTGGTAGCTCATTGAGGATAGCCTCACTGCATTCCTCTGTTAGCTTGATCACCTCCATAGTGGGTAGTGGTCTCTTCTTGTTCAAAATATCTCTAAGATACCTTGCATAGGTAGGGACTTGTATAGCATCGAGTAGAGGGATATTGATATATAGCTTTTGAATTACCTCTACAAATTTTCCAAACTGATCATCCACTTGGGGTTTACGTTGTCTTACGGGATATGGTATGAAGGTTGTGTCATGAAAGTCTTTCATCATGTGTGGGTCCTGAGACAAAATCTCTACTTCATCCTCCTTTTCTTCTTCTGTTGGTACTGGGGGTACCCTTGGCGTTCTTGGTCTTGCTGCTCTTCTTGGCTTCTCTATTGTTCTTCCCGGTACGGTGGATCATGTGTGGACTTACCACGCCTAGTCGTGACATTGTGTACCTGCTCATGGTTAGTGGTAGCAGCAAACAATTTTGCTATTTGTGATTCTATCCTTTTATTGTAAACATATTGTTCTTTTAAAGCAACTGAAAAATTATCCATCTTAAGATTTATATCTTCTAAAACCTTATCATTAGCAACAAGCTTCTTAGAAAAATCATCATTAATTCTAGCTTGCTCATTAATTAACTCTCTTAAAGACGGTTGTTTGGGAATATTACCTTGGTACTTACCTTGGTTGTTGGATCGAGGTTGTGAATTCCATCCTTGTTTTGATTGTGTTGTATTGGAATTGTGAACAATGAGACTTGAGTCCGATGTTGAATCAATATAATCTTGTAAAGCCCGACGATCCTTCTTGTAATTGGCTCTTTCTTCAAGCCAATTCAATAACACATCCATCTTAATTGATACTGCATTTACTTCTTCTGGTATTTCTTCAATTTGATGGGAGTGTTGAGTGCTTTCTTGGGACCAGCCTTGGTTTTCTCGATATCTTTTCCATAAGTGCTTGACTTTCCCAAGAGTGAGTGACAAAATGATCCTCCGCGGTTGCATCCAAATGCTCTTGAGCTTTTCTTGATAATCCATGATAAAATCCTTGTAGGAGTAACCAATCTTTCATTCCGTGATGGGGACAATCTGATATGTATTTTTCTAAACGTTCCCATGCTTTCGGAATTGATTCTCCCTTTCACTGGCTGAAAATTTGTGATTTTTCCTCGTAAGGCATTGGTTTTGCGTATAGGGAAGAATTTTGATAGGAAGGCCTTTGAACATTCATCCCAGGTCTTGATTTCTTCTTTGTTAGCATAGAACCATAACTTCGCTTTCCCTATCAATGAGAATGGGAATAAGCGGAGTAATATGATATCTCGGGGAAACATTCTTGATTGTGAAGGTGTTGGCGATCTCCGAAAAATTCAAGACGAGAGCGTGCATCTTCGTGTTTCCTTCCACGGAATTGAGTAGCTTGAACCATGTTGATGAAGCTGGGCTTGAGCTCAAACTCAAGGTTGTTAGTTTGAAGTATTGGTCCAAAGACGAATGTTCTCATTGCTTGGAGCAGAGAACTCTCATAAAGTCCTTTCACCCATAGCTTCAAAAGTTGATTGTATGCTTCCTCTTGACCGACTTTATTCGATGAACGAAGTGAAGTGAATCTCAATCAATCCTTTATGATAAACCCTGTATAAAATATAAAACAAAGAAAAACAAGGGTAATCCTGCTAAAGTAAAGTGCCTAGTTTAGACCTCATCATAAGTTTCTTTCTAATAATATCTCTAGTTAGCCATTATATCCTCCCCGGCAACGGCGCCATAAATGCTTGTTGGTACTTCTTAACATCACTACAACCAATAGGTGGAGTTAATCTCACCTAAGGCCATATGAGCCGAGGCACTCGGTGTTTCTCCATCTCATAGCTTTACCATAGGCTAGGTTGTCATCCCTAGCAAAGTAATGCTAGAAATGTTGTATGTGCTACATGTGATTGTGCTTGATTTTCAATCTTCTCTAAAACAAATAGTATATCAATTAAATTATCCGCAAAGTTTACGAGATAAAATAACACTGTCACATTTCACGGGGAGGGATCCAGGTCTATCATTTATAATTCTACCACAGAGAGGAATATGAGGATGGCTGATACAATTATTAGCTAGCATATTTATGAGAGATTCGGTCACTAGCACTACTTTAGCAGGGGTTAAGCCAATAATGATATGATAAGTGATAAACAAAGGCAAAGTATCACACAGAGATATAGGCATAGACTACTCACTACTCAAACTAACGTGGACTTACGTTAAGAGACGGAATTCTTATATAGCATTAAATCTACTAAGTCAAACATCTAACCTAGGTCATATACCATCATATACAAAGATAACAACCATGAATCTATGCATCCCGAAGATTTATGAGGAGAACCAAGAACAAAACAAGATAATCCCCAAAACCATGCTCAACTAGTCTTATAACCGAGGGATGGACTCCAAAGAACTCAACAGAATATCACACCCGCGATCTACCACACGCCCCAGATTATAAGATGCATCCGAGACAGATCATATCTAAGCACCATGCTTACATAATTATTTCTATCACCTAACCCTCTCGAGATTCGAATTAGGCGCTCTACTTAATAGATACATGAACTCACAATTAATCATGACCATATCAAATATACTACTAGAATAAACTAAGAACATAGCAAACCAATACTTAATATTGAAATAGAATAAAGTCATGGATACAAGATAATACCGTAATGACTTGACGATCGAGAATCCACGGGTTGGCAACACCCGGCTCTAATTGAATCGACTTGTTAATCTAAATAGAGGAACTAGAACTAGAAGAACTAGAACTAGACAAGTAGCTACCCTAATCTCGGTGGAGAGGCTCTCTTCTACTTACGCTTCGGCTTGAATGAATTACAATGAATACAATATGAATTAGGGTTTCACCCAGGGGTCAGGGGGTCTTGTTATATAGCCCTAGGCGATGCACGACGGCCCTTGGATCAAACCGACCTTGATGGGTGGACTAGATTGCTCCTCATAGGCGGTTTGGAACCGACATAGTTAGACGAGGCCGAGGGTGGGCCCAGCCGCCGCCGGCATGCTTCGGGGCGCCCCGGCTCCTTGCCGGTGGGTCCCAAGCCTCTTCAGCGTTGTCTCGGTGTCTTCCGGAATATTCTTACGTGGGTTTCAAGTCGATATACGTCACGAATACGTCTTTGTGTTGTAGGGCTTCAAATCTCCGGGCTTTTCCCTCGTTTAATCCTCGAAAAATATATAATTCACCAAAACTCGTGGAAATTGTTAGTATAAGCCCTATGTCTATGTGGATATTCATTTTATGCCCTTATTTCATGTTTAGTTGATATATAAAAGTATTCAATAAGAGATGTCAACAAGCACAAAGACACCAACTGCAGCGCGACGCCGCCGCCACCGTGCCGCCGTGGGGAAAGGCCACCTCCGCCCGCCCTAACCACCACCAATGGAACCAGGGTGGCGAGGGGATCGAGAAGAGCTCCACGCAGCGAGAAAAGGGCAAGGCCGGCCGAGTCCCGACCAACTCCGGCAGGGCGCGCCAAGACGAGGACGAGGACGACGACGGCGCCGTCCGACGCCGCGATACCGTCGCGCGTCGGCCAATGAGGCGCGTGCACGTGGCGTTCCGTCCACCACCGTTCCCCCTCCATCAGGGCCACGTGGGCGAAGTTGGGACCCACCGTCGGACACTTGGGCGGAGTACAAAGGTCTTTGTGTATACTTAGGGAAATTGCTATGTACACCCAATGATTTTACATGGGATGTTATAAACGCTATTTCTGTCGGGAAAAAATTCCCAGAAAATTTGTAAAATCATTATTTTAATTATAGAATTTTATCATGTAATTAGTTCCAATTTTGTTACATGATAAAATTATATTATAATATTACCCTAATGGTTTAATTAGGGATTAATATTATAAAATACATATCTCATGCAATTTAACTCCGTTTCGCGTGAAACGACTTCCATAATTCATCTAAAATCTAGCTTTATGCATCTAACATATTGCCACCATAATGTTCTATGTTTGGTTTACATATTATAGTTCGAGCTAGGTTTATCGCTAGTCGCAGAGTAGCTTTCGACGCATCCGTTTAGGAGCTTCCCCGCCAGAGCAAAGCTAGGAACGTTCAACGTCGTGCCGATCCGTAAGAACATCGTGCAAGTCCTTACCCCCATAATCGACCTTTAATTAAGTAATAACGATAATGATGTTAATTAAGAAACAAGAGATCATGAGCTATTATCGTATGCGATTATGAGATGATGATGAGCTAAGTGCTCGATGTTAGTTGAGGAGCTGAGTGCTCGATATTATTAAGGGGCTAAGTGCCCAGTCAATGATGAGATGTTATGGACATACGATAATAGCCATGATGTTAAATAATATGGTTTAATAATAAACTGAGTTTAACCCACAAAAGAGGTGAGTGGTGGTAGTCTGGTAGAGCCTAAATACCACATCGGGAATCACCGTGAGGGGTTCTGCGGAGAGATACTCGCCTCCCCTAAGGACCGGTTCATAGACCGTCTACCTAGGGAGATATTTCGTACAACCACACGTCGGTATGGGACGACTTGATTCCATACCCCGCTAGATTAAAGTATAATCTCCAACCTAGGAGGCCGGAGTAGGCAAGCGGTCTATCAGGAGTCGACACGAGAGGAACGGCTCGTGGTTTGGTTGGCGTGGTTGCTATGTGATCCTCCACGAAAGTTTAGGGGTTATGGTATTGGCCACATTGTGCACGGATTATATTTATTGAGATGTTGACTACGTACAGGGACGCATCCTCCGTAGCACCGTTCGCTGCGTACAGGGATGGCGGCCTCCGTAGTTGGTTTTCCTCTGCGTACAGGGACGACATCCGCCGTGGTGTGGATGGTCGTGCTCCGCAAGGCAGACTACGAACAGGGATGGCCTCCGTAGAGGGCTACGTACAGGGCGCATCCTCCGTAGTACCAACCCCGAGAAGCCGTGGTAGAGATTATATGGACATCTAGGGTGACGCCCTGCCGGTACGGAATCTCGTTAGCCCCGACTAAGCCAAGTCGCGATGGTGAGGACGGTCCTTTTTCGTGTGGGGAAAGTGTACAACCTCCGCAGAGTGTACTAAATCTATTCGAATAGCCACATCCTTGGAATGGGCAGATGCTAGACAGATCATCTATGATTAGATTCACACTATATGACTAACCTGTTGCAACCATGATGATGACGATGATATACTATAACACGGAACTAGCGAGAGCGATTTTTAGAGACTCCGCTAGGGCCCAAACCCTTAATAAATACATCCACCCCGGTTGGGACATGCCGAGTACATTTGTACTCACCCCTCCTCTCGTTTTTTACGACATCGGCACATCAGGAGGTAAGTTCGTCGTTAGGGAGAGATTCAGTGTATCGAGTTCACAAGGTGTTCGCTTAGGAGAAGGACGTTGAAGCCCAGAGTTCATCCATGCACAAGTATGCCTGTGGAGTATGGGGCAGTGTCATGGTTAATCCACCGCTTCTCGGTTGGCTAACTCTGATATCGTAACCCGGCTTGGTGACCCTTCGTCGCCACTGTAAGCCCCTTTCTATCCTATATTTATAAAGCTCGGATTACTATTATTTTTGTGTACCATTATCTGTGACTAATAGACGTGTTTGTGGCGTGATCCTGGCGCAAACACGTGTGATTAACGACCCATTAAAAGTGGGGCGTGACAGAGTGGTATCAAAGCTGAGCTTGTCCATAGGATGAAATTTGGGTTAACAGAAATTTTAACTCCACAAAGGATAACTACTTTCAAACTTGTTGCTACGAGTACGCCTTACTATGATAGTTCATATGTTATGGAATCGATGTTAACATCAAAACCCTAGTAGCAATGGTCTAGTAAGGATGATCTCAATCGGACTACCTGACAAAAGGAGAATTTCCACAGCTCCTTTCGGAAAAGCTAAAGCACTTAGGATACCTTGGCCTTCCTCGATATTAAAAATCGAGAGTTTTCTCAAAGACCAAGTACCAAAGTGCGAAATGAACTTGTGCGTTTCCAACGCTCCCAACAGAAGGACTGTCAAGTGCTACCCAAGATGCATCCGGAAAATGCCAACGACATCCAAGTACCTAAATGGGCGCTAATGTGAGGTGCAAGTCTAGCCTCCGATATGGTTTAGTCCAAGCAACGAAATAAGTTTAAGTAGCACGATCCGTTTGCAAGCTTGTTGAGCAAGCAATCTCTTAGCATTAGTTGCTAAGCATTCGCCGCGACCATAGATGACTAGGCTTCAATGCCTTTAGTAGGTGTAAAGTCGCGCAATAATCATCATGGCAAATCACTATGTGTGATGCGACTGGTATCATCGATGTAACTCGACTGTGATGAGGACTATTGTCGCGCTTGTTTGTTTAGTATAGTGTCTATTTCCTTTCAATCCTAAAGGAAATTTCTCCATTATTACTACTCATAGTGATTAATGGAAGGAAAAATTCGATAGGATCGATGAATGTATTGAAAATTTCCTCAAGTCACGAGTAATAAGACAAGTTTCGCATAAACTTAGTTCGCCATGACTAACTTTTCATACGATTCACACCAGGTAAGTTTGTATTGTCTCTAGACACCCGTGTTACTAGGATACCCTAAGATCCACCCCTGTCTAAAATGCTTGCTTTCCCTCTAATCCTTAGTAGGTAGATCCCTATCGTACTTGTGCTTTTCTCCCCACCCCTCTCTAGTCCAAATAGATTAGGAACTAACCTGCAGGATCACGACGATAAGGACAAAGTCCACGACTGTAGCCGTTGAACCACACTAATGTTCTCCCATACGGCCGTCACACGCCGTCGCCATAGTGTTATTACTGTAGTGACGACCGTGCAACATTGCCGACATGCTGTCACCTCGACGCCGAAAGCTGTCGATACTGCTCACCTTACCCCAAACCCCGACACTCGAAGCTGCTCAAGACCCCATGCAACAGTTCAAGTGGCCACCAATGCCAATAATTCAGGACGAAGCTGAAGATAGTACCGCCAGAAGAGGATAACCCAGGACTCAAGAGTTTGAAGTCAGCCCGTGAAGGATAATTAAGCCCAAAAAGCAAGCCAGTACCTCAGAAGGATAGATTGATTCTATGATGAGCATCCCACCGAAATAGAGAAGCCACACAGCTCCACCCTATGGGAAATCCCACCGACCACACCTCCAACACCGGGTCAACCTATACAGGAAGCCCACTCCAGTTCCTTTCCACCGCACACCCTAACCACAGTACCACATAACCAAGCTCCTCCCACCAGCCTTTTCCCCTCCACCACTTTAAAAGAGCACCACTACCGCTCTCTTCATCATCCCACTTCAACCATCCCATTGCTAGCCTCCACCTTCCTTCTCCACCATCACCCTCCTTGCCATCCACCCACAGAGACCCACCACTGAACCCCACCAAGATGGCCGGAACTTGGGTTAGCAGCCAGTGCATCGACACCCTTGGATTTCCTCAGCTTCTCTACGCCACCATGCAGAACCTTGGCATCCGAGATCGCCACGTGTATGAGGGTAGCGAGTATGAAGAGCGTGGCACCCATCGCCGCTGAAAGTCACCGTCTACATCGCCGGGAGTCAAGACTACCCAGCCATCACCAAAGAATGGAGCACCACCGCCGTAGGATTTCACCTCCCCGACACCTACCAAGCGGTAGCCCGCAAAGCACTACACCGCCTTTGCGGATCTATGCGAGAACCCATCGCCCGCACCCCCATGAGGTACATACGCCCGAGAAGAGAAGAACCACCCTTTACGGACTACTCGTATGGCGGACCTACCAGGTCCGGGAGGCAGCCCCGTCATCAAGCACCTGATGTACTACTTGCTCACCCTCGACGAGCAAAGACGACCAACAAGCCGGCGCCCTAAGAAGCCGATCCGTCGAGCCGAGTGAGTGAATGCTATGTTCAGAGGCTCCTCGCGGAACATGCCCCACGCCGGAGAGCAAGTCGCTACGGCCGTACGCCGAGAGACGCCCTCACCGAGACCACGAAGGCCATCTAGGCACGACACACACGGGAGCTACAACACGCCTACCTCGTTGCCGGATCCAAGAGAAGGATGTTCACCATGCCCGGGACAGAGCCTGCAAGCATGGGAGGGATCCCCATTAACCCTCCCACAAGAAGAAGGATGAACCCCACCGTGCCGACAACACCACCTCCACTGCCGACAAAAGCCGCACATGAAGGACCCCTCCTATCCCTCAGCCAACCACGACCCAGAGAAGAAGACCCCCGCTCGTAGCCGGTTGATGGATCTGCGAGAACCGGAATGAAGCCACCAAGTCCGACGGAGTAGAGTAGTCACTCCCGAGGGAGATGTAATCGTAGAGTAGCACTCTCTTCTTGCTCTATCTTGTTGTAATCCCTCCGAGAAAATCAAGATTTTTCTATTCGACCCGCCACTTGGATACAAGTTGCCAACGGAGAATTAAATGGGTGCTTAAAAAACAAAAGCGTCTCAGAATAGAGATAAAGGAGATAAGAAGAAAACTTTTCTAAGTGGGGTAGGACTGACCCCAGAAAATAAGAAACATAATAGATGGGCGAAGAAAAAGAAACAATCATGAGGTAAGACGAAGAAGAAAGATAGCACACAATTTTAAAAACAAGAAAAGAAGAAAACTATAAACGGGCTAGACTAAGAAGAAGAAGTATGCAGAGAGCAGATTTAATCAACCACGAAGGAGAAATCAAGAAGAAAGAACACCTTTGAAGACGTCGAAGACCAAGACCTCGAGACACTTAGAAGAATCCTTCCTCTAAGTGGGGTAGCCGCAGAAAGAAGACTTGAAGACCAAGAGGCAAGAACAAGAAAATGGGGTAAAGCAGCAGAAACCGTCAGCAGCGAAAGGTACACCCTCTCCGGTACCATGCCACCTTAGAATGAGGTAGCACAATAGTGGGCAGAGACTCGATGGACAGCACTGTAAGCAATGGGACCCATCCCTCTCTCTCTCTCTTCCCATCTATCTTTTCTCCCTCTACCTTTAGGCCTTGTTAGGACCTTCACTCTGTAGACTTCGAATCTCGGAGACGAGATTCATCTAAGTGGGGTAGCTTTGTAACACCCGTGTTTTTGCATCATTTTAAAAATCACTAAAAATTTGAACTTTTTGAATTACAACTAAAACATGAGTTACTTTCCATAAAACCCAACCTTGTTTTCGAAAACCTTGCATTCAAACCTTCACCATATAGAAAATTAGAAACCTTGTTTGCTGGCTTGTGAGCTTATGGTGGAAGGTAAGTTGATGCACTAACTAGAGTATAAATTATGGAAGCATGCATGAGAAGTGGTTTACGAATTTTCTCTGGGAATTAGAATTAGCGGGACACGTGCACATTCACCCCATTTATATATATTTATATTACATGGCACAAGTGGGCAAATATTCTCAAATACAAATTAAGGGAATATAAACCCATGTGCTTGAACAAATAAATATATAAGGGTATACAAGAGTGCACTTGAAATAATAGAAAAGGAGGAGGAATTTAGAAAAGAGCACCCGGGCTCACTCTCTCCCTTTCCCTCCTTTCGGCCCAGCCCGGCCAGCTCTCCCCTCTTCCTTTCCTTCTCTCCCACCCGAGCAGGCCGGCCCATCTAACCGCACCACGAGCCCGAGACGACGAAAAGCCCATCACCGCGAGGCCCAACATTCCTCTCCACCCTCACCGCCCCGGCCCCAAAGACCGCCTCTACTGCGTCTTCTTCCTCCCCGCACGGAACGACGACCGCAAGACGTCGGGAAGGACCCCGTGCCCCCGCCCATCGGCTGCCCTCGCGGTGGGAAGACGAACACAGGGGCATCGCGACCTCCCCGCCAGAATCCATCCCGGCGGAGGCAACGGCATCCCCGAGCCGGCCGATGTCAACGTGTACAAAGACTGAACGGCGACTTTGCCAAGACTGGGCTGGCGACTTCGACGGACACCACGACAAGCCGCGGAACGGGGTGAAGCGCGACGCACCGCGTCTGGGGCGGGATGCCCGGAAACGCCCAGCGCCGCACGGCTTGAGTCAAAGGACACGGTGTGGCGCCAGCGGACCGAAAGCGGCTCGCCACCATGGCGACGACGGGGCGACAACGAACGGCGTGACCCGGTAGCGAGCCAACCGGTGACGGTGGCGAGACCCGATTAATCGGTGGATAAGAACCGGCCGAGCACCGGCTGGACACCACGCAGGCACCACGCGCCGCGGCGGCATTTGGCCGGAAAATATCGGAGAGCGAGAAAAATCTCGCCGGCGGCGTCCCACTCCGCGCGCCTATAAATAGCCGTGGCCGGGGCACCACTTTCGACCTCGCACCACCTCCACGAGCTCCGCCAAGGTCGAACACGCGGTGCTCTCCTTCCCTTCCTCCCTTTTTCTCTCCTCATGGTGCTAGCTCGAGTGCCCCCAAATCGGGAGTTTTCCGCGCCCGACTAGGTCTCATCGTCGTCGTCGATTTAGTCACCGAGGAGGTCAAATTGGTGAGTCCATTGCGTGTCCCGTAGTCTCCTCTTTTGTTTGCCCTCTATTTCCCTCCCTATTGTGCGGCAAAGGCACCCGCAGCCTTGACGCCGCCGCCCGAGCCGCCACCGTGCACCGCCGTCGTGGGGAAAGGCCACCTCCGCCGCCTTAACCACCACCAATGGAACCAGGTGGCGAGGGATCGAAGAGCTCCACGCGGGCGAGAAAAAGGGCAAGGCGGCCGAGTCCGACCAACTCCGACGAGGGCGCCGCCGCGACGGGACGAGGGAACGACGACGCCGTCGGGACGCCGTCGGCGTCGGCCAATGAGGCGCGAGCACGTGGCGTTCCGTCCACCACCGTTCCACCCTCCGTCGGGGCCACGTGGGCGAGTTGGGACCACCCGGTCGGACACATGGGCGGAGCACGCAGTCTTGTGTATACTTAGGGAAATTGCTATGTACACCTAATGATTTTACACGGGGATGTTATAAACGCTATTTCTCGTGCGGAAAAAATTCCCTTAAAATTTGTAAAATCATTATTTGAATTATAGAATTTTATCATGTAATTAGTTCCAATTTTGTTACATGATAAAATTATATTATAATATTACCCTAATGGTTTAATTAGGGATTAATATTATAAAATACATATCTCATGCAATTTAACTCCGTTTTCGTGAAAGCGACTTCCATAATTCATCTAAAATCTAGCTTTATGCATCTAACATATTGCCACCATAATGTTCTATGTTTGGTTTACATATTATAGTTCGAGCTAGGTTTATCGCTAGTCGCAGTAGCTTTTCGACGACCGTTTAGGAGCTTCCCGCCAGAGCAAAGCTAGGAACGTTCAACGTCGTGCCCGATCCGTAAGAACATCGAGGCAAGTCCTTACCCCCATAATCGACCTTTAATTAAGTAATAACGATAATGATGTTAATTAAGAAACAAGAGATCATGAGCTATTATCGTATGCGATTATGAGATGATGATGAGCTAAGTGCTCGATGTTAGTTGAGGAGCTGAGTGCTCGATATTATTAAGGGGCTAAGTGCCCGGTCAATGATGAGATGTTATGGACATACGATAATAGCCATGATGTTAAATAATATGGTTTAATAATAAACGAGTTTAACCCACAAAAGAGGTGAGTGGTGGTAGTGCGGTAGAGCCTAAATACCACATCGGGAATCACCGTGAGGGGTTCTGCAGGAGAGATACTCGCCTCCCCTAAGGAATTTGGTTCATAGACCGTCTACCTAGTGAGATATTTCGCATGCGACCCACGCGTCGGTATGGGGACGACTTGATTCCACACCCGCTAGATTAAAGTATAATCTCCAACCTAGGAGGCCGGGTAGGCAAGCGGTCTATCGAGGAGTCGACACGAGAGGAACGACTCGTGGTTTTGGTTGGCGTGGTTGCTATGTGATCCTCCACGAAAGTTTAGGGGTTATGGTATTGGCCATATTGTGCACGGATTATATTTGTTGAGATGTTGACTACGCATGAGGGGACGCATCCTCCGTAGCACCGTTCATTTGCGCATGCGGGGATGGCGGCCTCCGTAGTTGGTTTTCCTCTAGCGTCATGGGGATGACATCCGCCGTGGTGTGGATGGTGTGCTCTCGCTTGGGCGGACTACGAACAGGGATGGCCTCCCGTAGAGGGCTACGTGGGCGCATCCTCCGTAGTACCAACCCCCCGAGAAGCCGTGGTAGAGATTATATGGACATCTAGGGTGACGGCCCAAGCGGTACGGAATCTCGTTAGGCCCGACTAAGCCAAGTCGCGATGGTGAGGGGCGGTGCCTTTTCGTGTGGAGAAAGTGTACAACCTCTGCAGAGTGTACTAAATCTATTCGAATAGCCACGTCCTTGGAATGGGCGGATGCTAGGGACAGATCATCTATGATTAGATTCACACTATATGACTAACTTTGTTGCAACCATGATGATGACGATGATATACTATAACACGGGAACTAGCGAGAGCGTTTTTAGAGACTCGCTAGGGCCCAAACCCTTAATAAATACATCCACCCCTGGTTGGGACTTGCCGAGTATGTTTGTACTCACCCCTCCCTGCTTTTTACGGACATCGCACATCGGGGAGGTAAGTTCGTCGTTAGGGGAGAGATTCGGGGTATCGAAGTTCGCAAGGTGTTCGCTTAGGAGAAGGACGTTGAAGCCTGGAGTTCATCCATGCACAAGTATGCACGTAGATGCAGGCGGTGTCATGGTTAATCCTTCGCTTCTCGGTTGGCTAACTCGATATCGTAACCCGGCTTGGTGACCCTTCGTCGCCATTGTAAGCCCCTTTCTATCCTATATTTATAAAGCTCGATTACTATTATTTTTGTGTACCATTATCCGTGACTAATAGACGTGTTTGTGGCGTGATCCCGGCGCAAACACGTGTGATTAACGACCCATTAAAAGTGGGGCGTGACACGAGGTGCTATGGGGATGTCGGAGGAGGTCGTGCTCCTTGAGCGAATCTCGCTCGACCACGAACGAAGGACGGGTCGATCGTCTTTGTTGGCCATCCGAAGCATCGGCTCGCTACTTCCCTCCTCCCAACCTCATCACGAGAGGCGTGCCTAGGGCCGGGTGGCCGGATCAAGTCGTCCCCATAGCGCCGCTTTGCCGCCTCGGTGTCTTGGGTAAGCTTGTCGTGGACGCGGGCGTTGGTACGCTGGCGTCGCGCCCGTTCAGCCGGTCGTAGACGCGTTGTCCTTCGCGGCCCGACCGCCATTTGTGACTCAAAGGCTAACCCAGCGAACTCATTGATCTGTCGGCCTTCATGCGCGCACCGGATTGCGAGGAGAACACGAGAGATGGTTAGAAGTGAAGAGAATTGAGCGCTTGAATGAAAAAAAATCAACGTAATCGTACCCATCTATCCATAAACACCGTGAGGGGGCTGGCTCCCTTGGTGGTGTGGCATCCCTTCCATCTCCAAGCGACATCTCCGATGAAGTCACTTAGTCTCGTACATCTCCTCCAAGAGCCACTTGTCCACAATGGCAACCCAAAGAGCCCTTGTAATCGGCTGCACCACCTCGGACACATCTCGCATGCCATCAATTAATATTTAACATAGCAAAGGATGAATGGAAGCCTACTTATTTTTCATTGAAGGAATCAAAATAAATGTGTTCTACGAACCTCGATGTCTTGGTCCCCTGGTGAGGTCGGTCTCCCCTCGGAGCATCATCTCCCTTGCTTCTTTCTTCCTCACCACCTTGCCAAACGCACGTCGGCGTTGTAGGAGATGATGCCTTTGGACACGTCCCTCATGGTACAGGTCCTTGAGTCGCTCTCGGCATACCCTGTCCTGCACTTTAGCGACCGGCTCCTCTTGCCCCGCCTCGCACATGAAGTAATCCTGCATACAGACAACATGTATCATTCTATTATTTAAAAAACATAGTATTTAAAAACGTGAAGTAATCCTGCATACAAACTCACCCAGAACTCCCTCTTGATCTTCGCCGCAATGGCGCCCTCATCCACCTTCAAGAAGTGCTCCCACGTATAGGGCGGCTCCCTCCCCGCCCCGACGTCCACCAAGCCGGGGTAGTTCGATTTAATCAGGAGGCTCTGGATGCCATTGATATGGCGCGAAGCGCCCCCTCCGCTTACAATCTTCCGGTTATTGCACGAGCCATTAAGGCGAATTGTTAGTCCGAGTTCGATTTTCAAAATGTCATATGAACAAGTAGTGAAAATATCAATGGCTACTTACTTGTCACCGTGGGGTCGAATCACGAGGCGTCGGGGAAAAAGGGATCGTCCCATCCGGGAGGGTCGAGGCCCGTCTTTGGTAGACCTCGCTCAAACTTGAGGAAGACGTCTCGGCGGGTGTCTCATCGGCATCGGTGTCCGAAGTCCGGAGAGCGCGGGTCGGCGGGTCGGCGACGCCCGGTGGCCGCCCGACGGCAAAGCAAACTCAAGCCTCCTCGTCCGGGCGATGTCGTGCGGGCCTCAACGACGTCTCCACCGTCGGTCTTCTTTCGTCGGCCCTCCTCCTCGTCGGCGTGGGGAGAGGGTGGGGAGGGCCTCACGTAGAGGGACTGGACCCCCGGTCGACGTTGCCGCCTTCCGCCCGGCATTTTGTCGAGTCCCCCGCAAAGACAAAGAGTAAACCAATTAGTATTGCAAAATGAACGAAACATAATTGACGACGGCGTGGATCACATGCAAAGAAGACGAAGAACGACGACCGGTCGGATCGGCACTTTCTTCTTCTTCCTCCTCCCCTTCCTCTTCTTCCTCCCTCTCCTTCCTCTTCTTCCCTTCCTCCCTCTTCCTCCCTCACCTTCCCCTTTCTCCCTCCCTCCGGGCGGGGCCGGGGCGGGGCGGCGGCCGAGACGGGGGGGGGGGGGCGGGCCAAGCGCGCCGGCTGGGCTGCGCTACCCGGCGCCGGCCGGATCGGGCGGGCGACAATGGCGCCAGCGGTTACGCTTTCGCCCGTGGGCGGGTCCGGGCGGCGCCGGCGGGTCCGGCAGCGTGGGGTGGCGGATCCGCCGGGAGCGGCCGGCGCCGGTGGGCGGGCGGCGGCGATTTCAGCGGCGAGGGGCGTGGTGGGCGAGCGAGGTAGGTAGGGTAAGAATGGAGTGAGGAATTGGGGCGTCGGTCCAAATATCCCTTCGACTTTGCCGAGTGCGAAAAATAAGGCACTTTCGGCAAAGGTAGTTTTTTTTTATTTTTTAAAGAACGTTTGCCGAGTGCCCCCTGTGCGATCACTTTCGGCAAAGAAGTATTATTTGCCGAGTGCCCTACGGCACCTTTCGGCAAGCTAGCAATTTTTTTCTCGTTTTTTGGTCCCATATTTTTTGTGTGGCCTTGGTACAGTAATTACATCTCATCTTCAAAATTTGGGACAATTTAAAGTTATTTTGCTATATTTCTTGAATTTTTCTGTTTTCTTGCATTTTTGGACCACTCCAAATTTGAACTGCAGGTACATGAAATAATGGAAGTTGGTCATTCAAAAAATATTATTCATGATGTTTGGCGTATGTTTAGGCTCTATCCGGGAACTCTTGGCGAAAATTAAGAGCATGTTTGTGTCGGAACATGACGAGTTACATGCGGGGAAAAGTGTTTTAAAATTCTATAAAATCCAAACGAATTTTAAAAATCACGAAACTTGTCGAGGTGTCTTGTCATCTCATGAGTAGGCTGTGGTAAAAATTTGAAAAAGTTTCGAGCAAGTTGTGACGTCGGATGCCTAAAACTCGGACATCTCCAAATGTGATCAAATGTTTTTTTTTTTTAGAAGGGGCGGCAAAAGCTTTGCCGCGATTTCTATTAGAAAAAAAAAGAAAAGGCAAGTGCCAGCCCAGTTTTTGATTTGGAAACCGGGCCAGAAAAACCATACAAATGTGGAGGGTACCCTACTCCAACTGCACACCTAGGTACCAAATCAACTCAACTCGCGCCACAAAAAGCGCCCACTCAACTACAACTCCACGACTCAGCTTGGTCGAACCATCAACCACTACTAACCACTCAACTTGGTCGAAACGACCCACTAGACACAACTAACAACAACTCGGATGGGAGAAAGTAAACATGACGCTCCGCTCGGTTGGATTGGGTCATCAACACAAGCCACCATCCACAACTACATGTCGGATTGGGACGTCGACAAAACTCGCACAACACAACTCTACACCACCACCACCTGGGAGAGGAGCCAAAAGCAAGCCGTCGGAACCTGCGCCGTTGTCGCCAACGTTGTGCCACGCCCGAAGCCGCAGCCCGCTGCAAGCCCAAACAGCTACCAAAAAACTCCTCCACCATAGGACTATCACCCTCAAGCCGCACACACACGATCGTCGATCCCCCAGCTCCAGCGAAGCATCAGCAGAACAATCCCGTCGCGGCATCACTGAAAACCACTGATCCTGGCTACTCTGCGTGGGGGCCTCGCCTCACCCACCGCCTCACACTCCACTAATCCACCGCCCGGGACTCGGACATCCGAAAACCGCTCCGAGAGCGTCACTTTCGCCCGGCCGTCACCGAGATCACCACCACCATACGCGCCAACTCAAGCCTCTAGCACCCATGGGCCCTCCGCACCTTGCCGCCAACCCAAGGACCCTCGCACACCTTCTTTGTCGCCAAGACGCGGACCATCCGAGCCACCCACGCGCCACGGTGAGGCGAGTCTCGTGAGCGACGCCTCCAAGGAGGGGACGCGACCCCAATGGCGCCGCCGTCGCCGTCCAAAAGCTGGACCGGGCTTTCACCCCAAGACTCCATGCATAAGGCCCGGTGTTCCATAGTGATGTCCTCAACAGGAAGAACGACGCCCCATGGGGCCGCCACCACTATCACCAACAAGGATGTCGGTGAAGGCTTTCGCCAATATCCACACCGCGCCCCCCAACGCACGCTCTCGGACAAGCGGCGAGCCGCTCCCGCCATCTCCGCAACACCTTCGCGATGAAATGGCTCGGTACCTCCCCACCATGCCACCATGGCACCGGGAGAAAAAGAACCAGCTCACAGGAGAACCCCAAATAAGAAGCCACCCAGCCCCGCCCACCGAGGCGGCGCCGAACAACGCAGCACATATGTCAAGAAGGAAGGGGAGCACCGCCAACTCACCTCTAACCCCCGCTTGTCCGCACGCAGATGTCCGCCCGGCAACAAATCCCGACCACCATGGCCAAGAGGTGCCGGCCATGAGGCACCCCGCACCGGGCCTCCCACAGCCAGAGAAGAGCCACGCCCGCTCCTCGCGGGAACCGCCACCCGTCGCGGGCCGCCGGCCCCAGCGAGGGCACTTGAGCGCCCACGAGACCCCAAAGCCGCCCGGCCTTCAACACCCAGCACCACCACACCACCTCACCACACCTCACCGTGCTACACCACCACACCACCACACCACCAGCACACAGCACCACCACCAACCGAACGCCGGAAGAGGTGCCCGCTGCCCGAGTCGCCGTTGTTGACGCTGTGCCCGCCCACCCGGAGACCAGTAGCGTTAACGCCGCCCGGCAACTCCTCCACCACCGGGGACGCGCAAAGCCGCCACCCGACTGCCGCCGACCGCCCGGGCCGCCGCCGGACTGCCGACCGTCGCCACAACTGCCCCCCACCACCGTCCGTCGCTCCCCGCCAGATCCGACGACGGCAGGGCGGATCCGACCGAGGGAGGTGAATCCGGCGCTGGTGGCGGATCCGCGTCGCCCCCGCCACCATGGGTCGCCGCCCAGCCGCACCCGCACCGAGCGAAACGCCATGTCGAGAGGATGCCTCGCCGCCACCATCCCCGGAGGCCGCGCTGGCCTCCCGGCCACCTCCTCCGCCGGGCGGGCGAGGGGAAGGGCGCCGGAGTTGTGGTGGGTTTCGGGCGGCGCTAGGGTTTCGCCCCGTACGCCCGTGCGGAGCGGGCGCGCGGGGTCTTCGTCGCGTGTGGCGGGCCGATGATTCGCTTCGCTCGGACTCGGAGAGAAAGCTAAATGTGATCAAATGTGATCAAGTGTGAATACAACTGACGACGGACCACGTTTAATTTTGCAAGAAAAAGCAGAGGGGATACGGAAGGCGCTCTGCACATGCATGTGTCCTGACTACTGATGCATGCATGGTTGTATAACGCTCTGCGTGTATATATGTCGTCTGATGAATAGCAATCACACCAGAACTAGCGTGTTGAAACTTGAATTATCTCTTAAGCTTCATCTCTCCGGATCGATCGTGTAATAATCATCGTTATTGCGTACTCGAAAAAGGAGGCCGGAAAAAGAAATTGCTGCAAACAGCTAGTAGCTTCTAATTAGTTTAGTTTTGTCAATGTTTAATTTGATTCTTCAGTCTCTTGAAAATAATAAAAGAAAAGAATTTGCTACGAATTCATCATATTGATTTTATCAATGCTGAATTCATGCATGCACACCAGCTTGTAGTAGTTTAGTGCTGATGATCCACAATAATGATCTAGGACCAATGACGTACGACGAGTCACTTTTATATTGGAGTATGCTGATAAAAAGTCGTCATTTGGTGAAGATAGGATGAGACGTACCGTGAGAATATATATAGGCAGCTAGCTTAGCTAGTTACTTGACGTTGTTGTCATTCTGGTAAGTGACGCGTGCAGCGAATATAGTGACACACTTTATGCACGCATTTGGTAAGACAGGAGTCTGGCCCATGGCCAATGTACCGTACTATGTTTTACCGAAAACAGGCGGGTTGGTCAGTGTGGCTGAGCTTCCACGAAGTTTCGTGCTTTTTAATGCGAGATTGTATAGAAATTTGGTCACAAAAAACTTGGTGTATTTCACAGCAAAAACATAGGAAAATGAAACAAAAAATAATTCATTTTTGGCTATAATTTGAAATGAAGTGTAGTAGATAGAACAAGCATATAGGTTACGTGAGTGTTAGACCCGGCAGCGGCAAGACGCTTATCACCATAGTGCTTCGACGAGACTGTGCATGAGAGCGAGTGGGCAAGCAGTCACAAGTGATGAAATTGTACGTCGAGATGATCACGGCATGCATGGTAACATTTACTCATATTTTTACATCTACTAAATCGCCTACCTGCCCCCTCTCTCTCCGTCTGAACATAATCAAGAAAATGGAAAGGAACAAATTACGACCTAGACTCCCAGCCATGTATGATGTATGCATGCGTTCGCTCGTAGGTCGACACGTCGCGATTCATGCATGGGTCTCCACCCGACGCGGCATCATCGCCTTTGCTGCGCGGGGTTGCTCGGCTACTTCAAGTAGTGGACATGACCAGGGAGCTACCTCTGTACGTCTAGCTTGCTTTCTCCTTTCACTCTCTGTGCTCTGTCTGCTGTACGTAGTTGGAAAGCCCTCAGCGAGCTCCTACATACTACTCTATGTGCTCGGCTCCTATCGATGTGTGTGTCCAGTTTGCATGTACTAGTTGTGATGCGTTAATAACTTTCGTGGACTCGATGAGCAACGCTGTACTCTTGAGTAGTCAACAACCAGCTAGCTGGAGCTAGCTATGCATTTTGGTCAGTCACACGCGTTGCAATGACACCATACATGCACATATTTGGTAAGATGGGATGCGGTGGTGAAATTCCCTTGGCCCATATCGTCTCCCACTGTAATGTTTTGCCGAGCATTGGCCGGCCGGTGGGATGAGTTTCCACGAAGCTTCGTGCTTTTTAGTCTAGCTTTCAAGTGTATATAATATGAACCCTATATATAGAGAAATGCTCACCAATTGTATGAGCTTTGATGTCGTTTTCTTCAACACCGTAAGTATTTGTTATGTCGATAAGATTCATGGCCAAACAGTTGTAGCTTCCAGTAGGACGTACAAGTGCAAGGCCAAATAAGACTGAAAAACAAGTTTTGCTCCTAGTTTTAAGTATTGGCCAAGAATTTTTTTACAAGAATTATTCCTCAACATGAGCTACTCTTTTGCTTCGTCCCAAATTATAAATTATTCTAGATCCTAAACCCTAAACCCGGTAGAAGGTCTACTGATTATATTTAAAAGTAGATAAAACCTAGAATGGGCAAAACATAAATAACATACAACTACAGATGCTTAGGTTGGGCCATGAACACACGACGGACTCAAACTCAAGAGATTTCCAAAAAAACTCAAACTCAAGAAGAAGAAAAAACAACTGTGAACGGTCGGAATGGGACATCAACTAGGCCAAAGCTCAGCATAGAAACACACGCTTGACCACCTCCGAACCACCACAAGCCGATCACCACGTAGATTAATTAACTGAACCAGATTCATCACTCGCCACGACGAAAACACCGACGTCACTATGTGTAGTGTCCTCGTTGCGGACACGCTGTCCCACACCAAGGCACCGTAGCCCGTTGCTGAGCAGGGCAAATTAACCGCCCTAGTCCAACACAAGCCATATAGTTGCCTCTTGTGCTTTCCAAGCCGACCCCGTCCACCAAGATCCAACCGCACGCACCACAACTTGTTTCTGATGTAGAAATATAGGGATATAGATCCAGAGATGATGTATAGGGTAATGCACTCACATGCATGCATGTACCTTACTTACTTGCATAGATACACATGTGTACCGCTAGCTGAACTCGCCTCCACGCTGATTAATTAGTTTTATCAATGTTTAATTTGGTTCACACTTGGAACTATATATCTAAAAGAAACGAAATTGCTGCGAAACATCTGAATTGATTTTAATTTATTTTATCAAAAAATATCAATGTTGAATTCATTTCATGCAAATGATCTCTACCTGGCAATGACCCACCCACCGATGGAGAATAGTGAGTACCCTGTGCTATACACACACTAACGTGTGATGATGCGGCTATACCTGAATCGATGAAAACCTTACTGTGCTGGAAATGGAACGGCCGGCGCACACAGCTAGCATATGGTGCCATTTATTCACTGCATCATTGTGATATGCAATTTCAATTCGTCGTTCCCCGTCTGTGTGATAGATATGGAAAGTGTGCATAAAATTGGACATGTCACGGGTGATGCAGTTGTTGAGATGCATGATCATGAGATCACAGTAGTATATATCACATTCACGTGCTGCTTGGCCTGCTGTATATGGTGACATTTTTACATCTACCGTAGTATACACATTTCACATCCATCGCCTTTGCTGTGTGTTGGGGCCCAACCCCACGCGGCATCACCTTTGCTGTGTGTTGACTGTTGCTTGGCTACTCCCTACAACGACTACAAGTAGTAGTCCATGAGCGCTGAGGTCTCAAGTGTGCTTTGTTTGTAGCCTAGGCGCTGGAAAACCCTCTCACGCACCAAGCTCCTCCACTCCATCGTCCCCTCGATCCCCTGCAGAAGAAGCACACGACAAGCTAGGCGACGGTGAGCCCTGGCCTTCCCACTTGTTTATCTTGGATCTGCCGGCCGGACTTGCAGACCTCATCTGTATAAAGCTACAGATGATGTTTGGTTTTGTGTCTGCGTACTGAGATGTACTGCATGTTGAATTACTCGTCCTCGTTTGAAGCTACTGAATTTAAAGCCTCGTCCTCGTTTCAACAGAGAGTTTGTGGCCTTGTTTCATTCTTCCTTGGACTGAAATTATCTAGCTGTTGCAAAGTAGTAGTATATACATATGTTGATTGATCTGCTCGATCAGCGCGCAGGACGGGACCCATGGCTGCCAAGAAGGCTGCTCCGCTTCCCCTGTTCGCCGTCGCCGTGTCCGTGGAGAAGAAGAAGATGAAGAAGCAGCAGCATGCGTTCCTCCCCGGTGTGCGAGATGTCATAAAGTGGGCGCTCTTCCAGGCCGGCGCCGTCGCCATCACCTTCGCCTACGCCCTCATCGTCACCAGCATCAGCCACACGGCCCACACGGACCCGGTTAGTCATCGACGATACTGATAATTAAGCCACAGCTAGCTGCACACACAATCGATCCATCTCACGCGCGGCCTGTTGGTGCATGCGTCTAGCCATCGTCGCTGCTGCCGCGCCCCGTCACCGAGCCCGAGGAGGTGACGGACGCCGAGATCCACACCGTCCTCATGACCGCGATGCTGTGGTTCGTGTGCGTCGTGTCCCAGATGGCCGCCGGGCGCTGGCGCTGCTGCTTCCACGCCACCGCCTTCGCCTCGCCTATGCCGCGCTCGTGGCCACCACCGCCGGCCACTTCATCCGGGCTGGACTGTACGTCATGATGTTCGTCGCCCCGGGAGTTTTCAGCTTCTGGAACGGCCTCAACACCGTGGGCTTCTTCGTCATCGCGGTGGGCGACCTCCTCTGTTTCCTAGGGCTCATCCTCCGTGGAGGGGAGGAGGGACGGTGCCGTCGGTGCGGTAAGGAAGTCGATCAAGCCAGCTAGCTATTCTTCTACCTTGGAATCCATATGCAAGCTCTGGATGTGCTTGCATCCATCTAGTAATAATTTGGTACATCGATCACCTATCGACTCTTTTCATCTCAGTTTCCATCTTTCTTAATTATCTGTATGGATGTTTGGATTGTGGTGTGTGCTGACAGTGTTACCACATGGACTTTTATTAGTTTTTGTTGGTGGAATAAATAGCTAAATTTGATCTTAGTACCCTTCACCAAGTTAATAATGATGCATCTTGCCTCATCTGCTCTTCTTTTGCCTATGTGCGCATATAGTATATTGCTTATTATTGAATCTAAAATTTGGAGGGATGCTTTGAGCGGTCCCAACCAAAAAATTATGAAATTAGTTTCATTCCACAGCAATCAAGATTACACCAAGAAATCATATATTCACACTAGATATTTTTTCACATTTTTTTCCCAATCACATATTAATTAGTTTTCATCTTGGTTATCGCATACACTTAGTTTCTTGTATAAGAAACTATTTCCTTCTATCTTCCTTACCTCAAGTGACACATCATCATTTTGCTTTGTTAGCACTCTAATTAATGGCATAGAAACCACCTAATTTGTGGATTAGTACTGTCCTTAATACTCTAGCTGGCCTAGTAATTTCCAATAATGTGCATCGACCTTTTTGGTTGGTCACACTTTGCATATGCATGTGTAGAGATCACTCATTTCCAGAGGCCTAGACTGCAAATATGTTTTTCAAAGGTTGGTCAAAACCTAGCCGCGCGCGAGGCACACTGACGCTTTTCCCGGGTGGGTATGGTGACTTCGACGCCAAGTCGCCATGGACAGTTTCACTGAAACAGTTTCATCGGACTGCGCTTTTGTTTGGACGATCGATCGATGTGGAGCAGGTTAGGTTGATGATGTGTCATGTGATGCGAGCGAGTCGATCATGGTGTGCACAACCGACGGACCACGTTTTTTTTTTTTTTGTATGTGTACTAAAGCTAGCTAGTGAACAATTGCCACGCATGCATGCATGGTTGCATGTATATGTGCCGCCTGATGAATAGCAATCAGAATAGCTTGTTGAATCATCTCCAAGCTTCATCTCCGGATCGATCGTGTAATAATTAATCATCGTGATTGCATACTCAGCTTCATCTCTAGAAAGGAGAAAAAGAAATTGCTGCGAAACAGCTAGCTTCTAAATTCTGAATATATTGAATTGGTTCACTCTTGAAAATATTAAAAGAAAAGAATTTGCTATGAAACATCATTGTTTTTATCAATGCTGAATATATTCATGCATGCAATTATCGTGTGCAAATAAACGGGCGGTGCAGACCTGGTAGCTTAGTGCTGATGATTCCACAATGATCGATCCACAGCCAGCTAGCTGGCTACGTACTACTAGTACTTAGCTTGATGTGTCATCATCGTTCTGGTCTGTGACGTGCAACCAATATAGTGACGCACTTTAGGCACGCATTTGGTAAGACAAGATACTGAGACTCTGGCCCATGGCCAATGTACTGTATGTTTTACCGATAACAGGCTGGTTTAGTCAGTGTGGCTGAGTTTCCACCAAGTTTCGTGCTTTTTAATGCAAGATTTTATAGAAATTTGGTCACAAAAACTTGGTGTATTTCACAGCGGGGGTGGGGGGGGGGGTGAAATCATTTTTGGCTATATAGCTTATGCTCGATCTCTCTATCATATATATATATATATAGACATGGTGCGTATCTCTGTACATAATAAAAACTATGTGTGTATATATATATATCCAGAAAAAAAGGCCCAAATAACTTACAATTTGGATAAAAGAGAGTAGACTATAACATTTTTTTAATTTTTCTTTTTTTGCATCTCAAAACTCAAGAGTGTGTTTTTATAGCGTGTTTACGTTGATGTGAACTTACATGAAATGCATCAAGAATTTCAAAGATCTCTCACAAAAGACTGCAGTAAGAATGTGAACCAAGTATATCGTGTAATGCATGTGTGTGTGCGCAACTGATCGATATTTCACAGTTTTTGATTGGTTTTTCAACGGATCCGAGATGGATGTGGCGTGGGTCATGCACAAGGATCACTAGATCATTTTTTTTTTTTGTGTAGGGCAAAAGCATGATAGAAGAGTTAATTAGCAGAGAAAAGATGGACCTTGCCGTGCAGAGTTGTTTTCAGGCTCCACTTGCCTTCCCAGATAGGGATACTGAGAGTGAGAGCAGCAGGGTATACGTACTATACACTTCACATGCATCCATAGTAGCACCTTAATTATACATGCAGAGCCGCAATAATTTGGTTCACACTTGGAACTATCTAAAAGAAACGAAATTGAAGTGAAACATCTGATTGATTTTAATTTTATCAATGTTTGAATCCATGCAATGATCGAAATAAACGGACTCTACCTGATCTGATACTAATTTAGTGCTGGCAATGCATGATCCACCCACCCCTGGTGGCCCTGTGCTATACACACAGTAACGTGTAATAATGTGGCTATACTACCTGATCGATGAAAAACATTCATCCAGAGTGGTGGGTGCTAGGAAAAGCTTACGGTGCCGGAAATGGAACGGCCGGTGCACAGTGCACACACAGCAGCTAGCCTGAAATGACAGGAATCATGGCGCTCAGACTTTGGCGACGTATACGTCAGTGTGTTAGGGCGGAAAGTGTGCATGAGAGTGGACAAGCAGTCACAAGTGATGAAATTGAACGTCGAGATGACCATGCATGGGATCACATCACATGCATGCATGGTAACATTTACATTTTTACGTACCGTGTCGTTCCTGCCTCTCTGATCTCTCTCCTCTCTGAGTCTGAACATAGTACTCGAGAAAATTAAATGACATATATAAAGGATTGAATTAGACTCTGCGCGGTGGATCGACACGTTTTGCTGCACGACGCGTTGCTCGGCTACCTCTCTCTTTCACTCTCGCTGCTCTCTCTGTTGTAGCTGGAGAGCCCTGATGAGGAGCAAGCTCCATCCCATCATCCATCGTCGTCGTCGACCATTTCTGATGGAGAGAAAGATAGAGAGAGGCAGAGATATGGCAATGCGCTGCATATGCATACATGCATGACCATGCACCTTACATGTACCAGCCTCCAATCCACGCTGTGGCCTACGACCAAAAAAGTGAAAGAAATAGGGAGTCACGCTGCACACAGCATGAGGGCTGTCTGACTGCTGGAGTGTGCTGGTTGAGTCCTGATGGGGCTGATCAGCGGGGCCTACGCGCTCTCGATAGGTGCTCGCTCTTGCGATGCTAGCTGGGATCACATGCATGCTACATCGGTTCTCCTAGTACTAGTAGTAGTAGGACGTGACAATTTTGTGTGCCTTCTAATACGCACAGACATACTATATATATGAACCTGATCAATTATGGAGACCAGCTGATGTTCTTTACAAACCTCCAAAGATGATCCACCATTGAGTAATGATCCTACCAGCTGTGCTCTGTTGTAGAACTGATGAACTACCAGTTGGAAAGCCCTCGAAGGGCCGGCTCAAGCCCATCCACAAGTTTTGAACTGAACTATACTAGTATATATCACGTACGTGTGTGTGCAACATTTCTTTAGCTGTTTTGAATTGGTTTATGGCTTTAGAGCACTCACAATGCAGACTCTATCATAGTTTCTATCCTCATTTATTACCCCTCTATTTATTGCTTTTTTTACTGATGTGGCGCTGTATTTATTGAAGAGAGAGAGGAAAAACACAAAAAACCAAGTCTAACTAAGAAACCAAATTTTCACGCAAACCAAGACAATCAAGTAAGAGTGACAAGTGGATCATGTGACATCATACATGATAGAAAATTGCATTGTGAAAGATAGTTTCTTAACACAATGTCAAGACTATAGAAACCATAATAGTTTCTAACATTGTGAGTGCCCTTATGCACGAGAAGATGCATGTGACGTGTTGGTCGTGCGTGCATCATTCATCATTTATTGGAAAGCCCTCACACAAGAACTACTTGTTCATTTCATATTATAATCAGTTTGAATTTTTACCACAAGTTTTACCACTCACCTTATTAAAAGATTAGAAACATATTTAAATTTAAGTCAATCTTAAATAAATTTTATTAATAAAGAATGCCACAACAAAAAAATAATATTTTGCATAAATACTTAAATAAGATAGTCGGTTAAACTACGTTAGAAAAAAATCAAAAGAACTATAATTTGAAATGAATGTGTAGTAGATAGAACAAACATATATATGTTACTACGTGAGTGTTATGGGCAGAAGCACCCGGCCGCGGCAAGACGCTCATCACCATACAAGTGATGAAAATGTACGTCGAGATTACTGGGGATCACATGCATGCATGGTAACATTTACTCACATTTTTACATCTACTGTATCGCCTACCTGCCTCCTCTCTCTCTGAACATAATCAACAAAGGCCATGTACGTATGCATGCGTTCGATCGTAGGTCGACACGTCGCGATTCATAGGCCCCACCCGACGCGGCATCGCCTTTGCTGCTCGCGTTGCCCGGCTACTTCAAGTAGTCCATGACCAAGAGTCCATGACCGACCAAGAGCCAGGCCGGAGACCTCTGTGCACTGTGCCCCAGCGAGCTGAGCTCCATCCCATCATCCATCGTCGTCCCCGGCTGGCTCCCCGGCCTCTCGCTGGCTCAGCAAGATCTGCAGAAGAAGCTAGCGACTCGGTGAGCCCCCTCGCGCTCAGTCCCCCTCCCCGGCCTCTTCTTATCTTCTTCCCTTCCAGTCCCAGACTGCATATTTTAATTCGTCTACGTACTGAGATCTACTACATCCATGTCGATTGAAGTTTGGATTTTGGAACATATTCTAAAGACTACTGAAATTATATTTAAATCTTGTGTCAACAGACTGCATGCATACTGGTCTTTTTCCTTAGACTGAAACTTAAGCTGCATGTTTTAAGCTTCTTATTACTTGCATGCATGCATCTCTTTTTAAGCAGCTAGCAAAGCTTGGACGAGGACGACCCGGCAATGGCTGATAAGAGGGCGGCGAAGACGGCAGCAGTTCTTCCGCTGTCCGTGTCGGAGAAGATGAAGAAGGCGCGCGTGGCTCCTCCACTCCATGTCATTCTGTGGGCGCTCCTCGTCCCCGACGTCAGAGAAGTCATTCTGTGGTCGCTTCTCCACGCCGGTATCATCCCCTTGTCCTTCGCCATCGGCAACGCCTACTACATGCTCATCACCACCACCTTCAGCCACCACCAGGTATATGATACACAAATCCTCAAATCAATCGAACGATCACACGCACCTCTAGTTAGCTTCCTGTACGTTATTCTTATTCATGTTGCGGCTGCAGGCGTCGGGGGCTTCTGCCATCCGTCGTGGCGTTGACGGACGCCGAGGTCACCGTGGCATGTGCCCTCATGGACGGGATGCTCTGGTGCGCGGCGCCCCAGGCGGCCGCTGCGGCGGTGGCCCTGATGCTTCCACGCCGCCACCGCCGCCTGCGCCTTATTCTTGCCTACGCGGCGCTCTTGGCCACCTTGGCCAGCCACTGCATGTTGACTGGCGAGATCCGCATCTACGGCGCCGCCAAACTGGGGGTCCTGGGCCTTTACTTCAGGACCGTCGGCACCGCGGCCATCTTCATCGTTGGGGTGGTCGACCTCCTCTGCTTCCTGGGCCTCGTCCTCCGCGGAGGGGAGGAGTAGGAAACCCGAGCTAGCTGATCTAGCTATCGTGAGACATCCATACAGCACGCTGTATGTGCATCCATCGTCTGGTACTGATGTTAATTCGCCTACATTCTAGTAGTGATGTGTGTCCATGTTCATGCCAAGGATCTAGCTCGGTAGCTCGATCATATATATGGCCGGGGAGAAATGCATGGGATCCAATAAGAGTTATCTGATGTCGATTACTGATCGATGGAGTGTGTGCCTTAGTCGTAGCTAGCTAAGCTTGTGTGTGATCTAGTAGTGTGTAGTGTTAATCGGATAGATCACTTACCGTACCTGGGGGACTATGGTCTGATCGATTCAAATACATTAGTATTGATTGTGAACAGTTAAGCTAATAGTACTCCTACTCCTCCCCTCCGCGGAGGACGTATGAAGTCTTTGATTTGATGTGTGTATTATTGGGCCTTTTTTTCTCTATATGATCATCGGTTATAATTACTACCATATATGCTTTTTAGAGCCAGCTTCGACATAACATTGCTGGTGATTTATTTTACTAGTACAATTTTTATATATGCATCATATGAATGATGCGCTCATGTTGTTTCATGTGTGTGTGTAGTGCTGTGCAGTATGCACTGACAACATCTATGTATTTCCTTTAATATCTTGCTGTGGTATCAGGGAAAATATAGATATGGAGATGGAGGAATATGTTTTATGTACACCCCACTCCACTTCATGTTAAATTATTGTACTATCTTTCTTTGAATAAATCAACTTTTATAGATATCTTAAGTCATAAATTTGGTGAAGTTTATTAAAAGGAGCACAAATGAGAATATTATTTAATAATACTAGTATGTCATTTCACAAATGAGCTTTGGTTTGGAAATCTCTATGTATTTCCTATAATGTGTAATGATGTGACTACTACATGAGTCGACGAAACATTCATGTAGAGTGGTGGGTGCTAGGAAAAGCTTACTGTGCTGGAAATGGAAAAGTTTACTGTGCCATTTACTCACTGTAGGAAAAGCTTGCTGTGCTGGAAATGGAAAGTGTGCATGAAATTGGAAATGCATGTCACGGCCGGGGCTGGTGAGATGCAGTTGTTGAGATGCATGATCATGAGATCACACAGTATATATCACATTCACATGCGCGCTGCTCAATATGTGACATTATTTACGTTTTTACATCTATACCGTAATAGTACTATATATTGACATTTCACATGCATGCATTCTGACATTTATTTATTTTTTTTAATTACAATCTACCGTGTTTGATAGCCGATCCGTCTGAGGCTGGTTGGTTTCACGTCTTGTGGTAAAGTTTTTTTTTTTTTGGTTGTCTCCATAGGTGAGATTGTTGTTTTTATTTTGCTTGTTCTTTCTGAAATGCTTGTTCTCTGTCAATTAATATGTCCCCAACATATATACTCTAATTGTTGATTTATTGTATTTTTAAAAACTACAATACTACGCACTTGCCTCCTCCTTCTCTCTCTCAATATACCCTAATCAAGAAGATGGTAAAGGAACCATTGCGCTCAGACTCTTTGCGATAAGCGCGTCCACACGTTGCGGGTGTTGGGGGCCCACCCCACGCTGCATCGCCTTTGTTGTGTGTTCTTGGACTCGATGAGCAACATTGTACTCTCGAGTTATAGTCCAACAACCAGCTGGAGCGCTTCTTCTACTATATAAGTTGTCATCGTGCATTTTGGTCTGTGATGCGTTGAATTAACTTCAGTGACACCATATACATGCACATATTTGGTAAGATGGGATGCGGTCTCATATCGTCCCACCATAATGTTTTGCTGAAACAGATTGCACTACATTATTATTGGCCGGTGGGGATGTGAGTTTCCACGAAGCTTCGTGCTTTCTGGATTCTATTTTCTTTTGACAAAATTTTCGTGTCTCGAAAGTGTCCTCGCAGGATTCACAAAAGTTCAACAATGCAACAATGTTATTAACTAAGTACATGCTCATTTTTAGCAAACTAACTAATTAAGTATGTTTGTCACTTGCATTGTGTGCAGATAGGTTAATTAATACAAGTAATTAAGCTAAGGTGTATATTTGGGAATGTTATAGATTTATTACTGGAAGCAAGTGGCAGAAATGCATGTATATGGTATAAATTAGAGATGTTACAGGATTATTCTACCTGCTTGTCTGGTCCAGCTTTCAAGTGTACATAATCTGGACCCTATATATATGTTGCTCACCAGTCGTATGAGCTATTGATGTCGTTTTCTTCAACACCGCAAGTATTTGTTATATTGATAAGATTCATAGCCAAATGGTTGTAGCTTCCAGCTGTATGTACAAGTGAAACGCCAAATAAGACTGAAAAGCAAGTTTTGATCCTAGTTTTATGTATTGGCCAAGATTGTTCAACAAAATTATTTCCTCAACATGAGCTCCTCTCTTGCTTCGTCCCAAACTATAAATCATTCTAGACCCTAAACCTAAACCCGGCAAAAGCAAATAAAACCTAGAATGGGCAGAACAAAAAAGAACATACAACTACAGACGCTTGGGTTGGGCCATAAACACACAACGAACTCGAAACTCAAGAGAAGAAGGAAAACAACTCTGAACGGTCGAAATGGGGCCGCCTCCGAACCACAGGCCAAAGCTCAGCATAGAACAGACGCTCGGCCGCCTCCGAACCACCACGTCAAGCCGATCACCACGTACATTGAACCAGAGTCGTTAATTAGGATGAAAACACCGACGTGACTATGTGTGTCGTCGTTGCGGACACTGTCCCACACCTTGGCACCGTAGGCCGCTGCCGAGCAGGGGCAATTAAATGGTCGTGGTCCATCACAAGCCATAGTTTCCTCTTGTGCTTGCCAAGCCAACCCATAGGGACAGAGAGCCAGAGCCCAGAGATGATGTATAGGGTAATGCACTCACATGCATGCATGCATGTACCTAATTACATATACTTGCATACAGACCTCACGTGTACCGCTAGCTAAAATGGAACGGCTGGTGCACACAGCTAGCATGGTGCCATTTATACTAACTGCATCATCGTGGATGATATGCATTTTTTTTTAGAAGGGGCGGCAAAAGCTTTGCCGCGATTTCTATTAGACGAAAAAAAGAAAAGGCAAGTGCCAGCCCAGTTTTTTGACTGGAAACCGGGCCAGAAAAACCATACAAATGAGGAGGGTACCCTACTCCCCAAGCACACTTAGGTACCAAACAATTCAACTCGCGCTACAATTAGCGCCCCACTCAACACGACCTTAGGGGAGTGTTTCACTCCACCTACTACTGGGATCCCCAACTCAACTAACACGACGCGGAAGGGAGCAAAGATATACAAAGAAGGGACCTCTCGGTTGGATTGGGTCGTCAACACGAGGCTCCAAACTCCGCCCGCTCGGTCGGATTGGGACGTCGACACGAGCCACCACTCAGAAAGGCTCCAAGAAAAAATAAAACAAAAACACACAACGTGACACCACCACCACCGGGGAGAGAAGCCGACAGACCATCTGTCAAACTGCGCCCGTCATGCCGCCTAACGATGAGCCAAAGCTCGCTGCAAGTTCGAGCATCCAACTGAAACTCCTCCACCATGAGGCCATCGCCCCTAAGCTGCACACCCACAATCGCCGATCCCCCCAGCACCAGCCAGCGTCGCCGAAAGTCCGTCGCGGAACAAGGAAACCACCGATCCCGGCAACTCTGCGCGTGGGGGCCTCGCCTCACCCACCGCCTCACTCCACTGCCGGGACTCGGATATGTCGAAACCACTTTCGAGAGAGCACCACTTCCGCTCAGCCGGCACCGAGATCACCACCACCATGCGCGCCAGCTCGGGACCTCCAGCACCCATGGGCCCTCTGCACCTCGGCCGACACGGACCGTGTGCACCACCCGGCTAAACGCCTGGGGCGACACCACCCGGCCGACCACCACCCCTGCCACAAACCGAGTGGGTCTCAAGATGCGGCGCCTCAAGGAGGAACGACGCCCAGTGGCGCCCGCCGTCGCCGTCCACAGGGGGACTGGGTTTTCACCCCCGAGAATCCCAAGCTGCAAGGACATGGATGCCCACAATGGTGCCCCCGCGGGGAGACGCCCAAGGCCGCCGCCACCATTGTCACCGGACCAGAGCGGTAGTGAGGCTTTCGCCCGTCGACACCATGCCTGCCGCACACGCTCGGCCGTACCAGAGTACGCTCCCCACCACACCTCGCCGCTACGGAAAAAAGCCCGGCACCACCCAAGGAACCACCACGGCACCACGAAAGCACGGAGGCCCCAGCCCCCACCAAGGGGACGCTGCACCAAGTTTGCAGACGCGGAGGGTAGGAGGAGCGGCAGCCATCTTACCTCCTCCAATCGCTGCGCAAACCCCCTCCGGCCCCCATCAGCGCCAAGTCGAAGTAGGCGGGACCGGCGGCCGCCAGCGATGGCCGTCGTCGACGCCCCCCGCCGGCCCGCGGTGACGCAGCACACCCGCCGCCCGGCTTTGCGGGGGACCGCGTCGGCCGCCTCCAGCGCCCGGCCATGGCTGCCGTCACCGCCACCCAGCTCAAGGCGAAACCCAGCACAACCGCGCCCCGGACGCACCACCACCGGATCCGGCGGGCGCCGCTGATCCCGGCGGCGAGCTCGCCGCTGCGGGGGCGCCCACCGAGGAACTCCAAGGGCCATGGCGGCCGTGCCCGCCCAGAACCGCCGGAGAAGAGAGGGGAAGCCACGCCGCCACCCTCCCCACGGTCCGCGCTGAGTTCCGTCGGTCCGCTCGGTGGCGGCGCGGGGCGGGGGAAGCCCGGACTTGAGGGGCGGCGGCGGCTAGGGGTTGTGTCGCCCGCCGTCGCCCAAGACGGAGGGACGCGGCGTCGTTTTTGCTTTTCCTGTGTGCGGATATTATGATATGCATTTTCAAATCGTCTTTCCCAGTCTCCGATAGATATGGAAAGTGTGCACAAAAATGGACATGTCACGGGTGATGCAGTTGTTGATCGAGATGCATGATCATGACATATGACAGTAGTATATGTATGGTGACATTATTTACGTGCTGCTTGGCCTGCTGCATATGGTGACATTATTTACGTTTTACACCTACGGTAATATACACATTTCACACATCGCCTTTGCTGTGTGTTGGGGCCCAACCCCACGCGGCATCACCAGTACTAGCTGTGTGTTGACCGTTGTTTGGCGTTCCCTACAAGTAGTAGTAGTCCATGAGCGCTGAAGTCTCCTCAGTCTCGGTGCTTTGCGGTACACCAAGCTAGGCGACGCACCAAGCTCCTCCAGTCCACCGTCCCCGCGCTTGCTCTGCCTCCATCCCCTGCAGAAGAAGAGCACGCCAAGCTAGGCGACGCGACGGTGAGCCCCAGCCTTCCCGGCCACCTGATCTGCCGGCCGGACTTCCGGTACGTCGTCGTCTGTAAACTTGTGTCTGCGTACTGAGCATCTCTCCTAGCAGCCTTCGCCTCCATCGTCGCCAGCATCGGCCAGCCGGTACGGTGTACATAATCGATCGATCTATTGCACGTCAGCGCTGCTAGTCGTCTTAGCTTTGCATATCTATCATGGTATTGGTACGTGGATTTTTCAACCAAATCGACCGATGACGGCAGCCTGTTCGTGTACTGTGCAGGCATTGAGCCTGGTGCCGGGACCTGTAGTGGAGATGACGGACGCCGAGGAAGGCGTGGCACGTGGCCTCATGACGCCGTGGTGCGTCTGCGTCGTGTCCCAGGCGGTCGCCGGGGCGCTGGCGCTGATGCATCCACGCCACGGCCGCCTTCTCCGATCCTTGCCTTCGTGGCGCTCGGGGCCAGCGCCGCCAGCCACTCCATGTGGGCTCGCCTGCTCCGCCTGGTCTTCGCCGCCGACCCGGAAGGCGGCTTCACCTTCTGGAACAGCGTCGCCACCGCGACCATCTTCATGACCAGGGTGGGTGACCTCATCTGCTTCTTGGGCCTCGTAGTCCTCCGTGGAGGGAGGAGTAGCCGATCGATCGAGTAGGGACGACGGTACGGTAAGCACGTGGAGCTACCATGTGCATCTGGTATATTGTTACTGCTGTTAATTCGCGCTTAGCATGCAGTAGCAGTTTCCTAGCTATATATCGACTCTTAATTTTCAGCTGTTATCTTTCTTGACTATCTGTATGTGTACTGGATTGAGCAAGTATCAGATATTAGACTAATATATAATTCTAGTAGTTATATTGTGTGTGAATGAAATAAGGAGACACATGAGTTCTCTGATGTCGATGGCTATCCGATCGATATCCTTGTACGTGCTCGATCTCGATCTGTAGTTTGCTCGATCATACGACCTCGCTCAAAGTAGAGCAGGACAGCTAAGCTAAGGTCTCTCGATCACTTAGCTCTCGATCGGGGATTATGGTCTGATTGAGATACATTAGAATTGAGATGATGAATAATTAAGCTACTACTATATATTTATTAGGCTGACAGCGACAGGCCTTAGCTGACAAGAGTTATTGATCGACCCAACCTCTCTCCTAGTCCGTTTTTGACAACGATACAAGGTATATATATAGCCATATAGGTGCAATGCACTGTGCGCATACATGTGTACACCAGTTACCCAAAAAAAGGCTACCTAACAATGCAGTGCAAGATATGATGATGGTACGCCCTGCCATGCATGTGCCAGCTGCCTCGAGTAGCAAAAACTGATCACATCATATACACACACACCGTTGGTTTTTTTTTAATCCTAAAAACTAATAAAAAAATCCCTCCATAAGAGTCTTTTAGAGACTAGAGGAAAAGTCTTAAAAAAGTCCCTCCTGTTTGGTTGAGTAGAGACTAAAAGGGACTCTAAAAAGTTTCTAAACCAAACAGGACCTAGTTTGGAGTATGTGTATGCGACCTTTTCCCATATGATCGGCTACACGTTCTTCCATCCATCCTCGATAGACTCTTGATAATTTTTTCCATTGATGAAACTTGTTTCCCTGTTCCTGTGGGCGATATATGTTTTTTTTTTCAAGGGAACGTTGGCTCGTTGTTGAGATGAGCGTCGACATCATACATACATATATATGCATGCATGGTGACATTTACTTACTTTTTTACATCTACCACATTGTGCCTGCAGTTTCCCGTGTCCTCACTCTTTCTCTCAAATATATAGATCAAGAAAATGACCGGCCGGAATTCCTGCTCAGACTCTAGGCCGCGCCCGCGTGTCCACACGTCACGGTACGTTGCTGGACCCACCCCACGCGTATATTGCCCTTCTCCTTGTTGCTCGGCTACTTCAAGTAGCACACGGAGATTCGGAGAGACCTGACCTGTGCGCGTTGCATGAGCGAGGTCAGGTCTCCATCTTGCTCTGTTGTTGTATGTACTATAGCTTTTTTTTTTTTTTTTTTTTTGAGAATTATATGTACTATAGCTTGTTGGAAAGCCATAAAGCTTGATCCAACTGATGATCGTGTGTCGTCGTCCCTGGACAGCAGGACGTACAAGGAAGAAGCTAAGCACAAGATAGCTAGGGTCGAAGCACAAGATAGCTAGGGTCGGTGACATCCTCGCACTCGATCCCCTCTCCTTTCGACTGTTTGACACGGCGCAGCGCGTACGTACTTACGTAAGTAGCTAGGCTCATACTCCTACTACTCAAGTATGAATGGATAGGTTTATGAGTGTGTGAGCGGAAAAAAGCATCAGATGCATTGCATGTACGTAGTACGTGCTTATTTCCAATGCAATTCCTGTTCTGATCGGTTATATGCAACCCTTGCCCTGAAATAAAATCTGCAGTACGTAATCCTGAAAAGATAAATCTGCACTAGTATAAACGCACTCATACGTCGTGCATTGGATACATCGATGATGTTTCGCCTCTTTATATATACGGGACAAAAAGAAAAGGTATGGAGGACTATATAGCAGCGAAAAGTACAAAGAGCCGTTCGTAAATCAGCATCGATGGATCGTGATGTATCAAGTGTTTAACACGCCACGCTGCGTACTTTGAAGTCTGAATCGTCAAAGCAGCATATCGCTATACTTCATAGGCTCGCGCTCGTAGCTGTGGTGCGTGTGAGTGGCAAGAGCATCCGATGCAATCAGTGCCTTAATTCCAATGCATGCAGGGCGTACGTAAAGCATCGCGTATTTATACTAGAGATCTCAATCTCTCCAGACGGTCGGATGTGTGAACTTTTAAGATTTACTTTTCGTCTTGACCAAAGACAACCTCGCTAAGAAAAAATTGGAAAGGGAGTCAAGTGCATTTGCTGTAATAGGAATGAAACTATCCAACATTTATTCCTAGACTGTCCCCTTACCAAAATGATCTGGAGGATTATCTTTTATACTACTAGTCTAACTCAACCTCGATCAATCAGCCATATGTTCGGGGAATTGGCTAGCTAATCAAAATAAAAAGATTAAAAATTTGATTTGGGTGGGGGTGGCTGCCATGTGTTGGGCTATCACGGAGATGCCGTAATGATGTTATTTTTAATCAAATGAAATCTAACTCCATTTTGCAGATAATTTTCGGAGGAGGGCGTATTGGTTACACTCTTGGGCCCTGCTGCAGGCGTGATGAGACAGCCAAGGAAGCAATCTCAACGACGAGCAAGAAATTAGAAATTATTGCTTTAGAGATTTCCAATAAAGGATGGAATCACTTTTATTGTTTGAACTAGCTTCCTGGTCGATCTATAAGACCATGGTTGTCTTTTCTTTCATTGAAAGTTTGTGTAATAATTGGTTGTGTACATCCTTGGATGCAGAGGCAGGATATGTTTATCCATTATCAAGTTTTTTTTTTTTTACTTATATACTTCCTCCGTTTCAAATTGCACTTCACGCAGTTCACTTTGGCTTTTTCTAAATATATTGATTTGGTTGGTCGAGTAACATGCAAGCCAAAGTCTCGCAGAGCAAGCTACTGTACTCTGCCTAGCATAACTAGGTAGCTAGACGCATCAATCGATCCCAAGTATCAACTGCTTTACAAGGCACACAAGCGTGCGTGTGAGCGGCTACAGCATCTGATCCATGCATGTAGCGCTTGCTTTCCAATGAAATTCTTGATCGATCGTCGGTTACCTCATCGCATGCAGCGCGCGTCAAGATATTACAATGCAGGGAAGAAGAAAAAGAGGAATATAGCTATATAGCTCTAGTTGCATCCAAAGTATATCAACTGTTTCACACGGCATAGATAGTGCCTACTTTGAAGTCTGAATCGATCACGCAGACACCATATTATCACTATATTTCATATGCTCGCGCTTATGTCTCTATAGGCTAATAATGTGAATGGATGGATGGATGGATGGATGGACGGATGGATGGGATATAGCTGTGCGTGTGTGGGTGGAGTGGCAAGAGCATCCGATGCATGCAGTTTCTTCCAATGCAACTCTTGGTCGGTTATGTCATCGATCGCATGCAGAGTGTAAAGCATCATTCGCATTCGATCTCAATCTCCAACGGTTATCTCGAATATGTGTGACCTGTTTCCATTTAATTTTCATCAAGCTTTGTAAGTAAATCGGTCTTTCTGTAACTTTTAAGATCTATGGTTCCAAATATGCGCAAAACTTTTGCGTGATCGGAAAAGAAAAATCTACGGATCCAAAACCTGTACTTGTAATTTTCCGATCTCCTACTTTCCTTTCGTTTTGAGTTCCTTAATTCTCTGATGCAACTGTTGCTTTAATAACCGTACGTCTGTGTAGGGGCCTCGAGAAGTTAAGCCCCCTCCGGTCTCATAAAAAAGTATACTTATTACATGCCATATTTTACTTGCTAATTCCCAGTATGAGCAATGCAATGCATAAACCAGTATAGATTTTAGATTAGTTGCTCCGTTCAAAAGGACAGAAATGATCGATCGATCGATCAACAGTTGACCCAGGTGCGACACGCGTCGTCGTGGGTGCGTGTTGGTATTTGGTGGTACCACGTACGCGGTATTCTCTCCCTCACTGAAACCTTTTTTTTTAAGAAAACCCTCACTGAAACCTTCGTATTGCTTTGCCAATCCCACCTATATATATAAAGGGCTCCACCATGCCAACCGTTTGTGCTCAGCCCTCGTACAGCTCCATCTTCTTCTTCTTCTTCACAGGGAGCACGATACCAAGCTACTAGCTAGCTAGCAGCTCCTGGCGTTAGGAAGCTTTTGAAGTTCGGAAGCAAAGATCCGTCCAACCAGTGAAGGTGAGTCCTCTTCTCGACCCCGGCAACACGCCCGGGCCGGGGCTGTTCCACTTGCCTATAAACATTTCGATCAAAGTTTGCAGGGTGTGCTTTATTTCTCGCTGAAATATAATCTTCAAATTCTCGATCTTATGTGGAGAAATTTAATTATTTGAATGGATGGGTTGTTTGTTGCTGATCGCTCTTAGCTAGCTAGCAGCTTGGCTCGTGTCCAATGGAGGGCAAGTCCATGGCCGAGAAGCTTATCAACCATCCAGCAGCTCCAACGCTGCCCATGCCCGTGGAGAAGCAGCCTCCCGCGGCTGCTCCGTTCCTCCACATCGACGACGTCGACGTCCAGTTCGTCAACCGGTGGACATTCTTCAACGCCCTCGGCGTCAACATCTCCTTCGCCGTTGGCGTCGCCTACTGCTACATCGCCACGCTCATCATCTGCCGCTTCCCCAGCCTGGCGTCCTGGCTGTTGCCGCGCGTGCCGAAGCTGACCGACGCGGAGAGCACCCTGGCAGCCGCCCTCCTGGTCGGGATGCTGTGGTGCAGCACGCCCCAGGCGGCCGCCGGGGCGCTGGCGCTGCTGCTTCCGTGCCACCGCTGGAGGCTCCGCCGGGCCGCCGCCTATGCGGCCCTCGCGCTCACCGTCGCCAGCCACTGCATGTATGCTGGCGCCGTCCTCGTCTACGTCCACGCCGACCCGGAAGGCCTCTTCCTCAAGATCGGTGGCAGCACGGCCATCTTCCTGTCCGCGGTGGTGGACCTGATCGGCTTCCTGGTGCTCCTTCCGTCGAGACTGGGAAAATTGATCAGTTGCGTCGTCGACGTCGATCAGCTGGGAGACTACTGGGACGTACTGCAGCTTGGAGCTCCACTCCACAGTACCGTACCTCTTCCACGCACTGGGCCGGTCTAGTACTGATGACTAGTGACTTGTCAGTGCTTTATAGTAATGTCAATTCGTCGATCAGGCCGAGAGACTACTGGTAGTATGGGATACTGGATCTTGTACTGATGCATGTCAGTGCTTCTATAAGAATGGGCACCTAGCACCTCATTAATATGTCTTTTAATTACTATATATCTGCAGGGCCGTGCCGTCAAATTTAGAGGCCCGGTTTGAAGCTCTAAGTGAGGCCTGAATAAGTTCCATATATAGCAAAAATCTTTATGAGATTGAGTTAACTTCTCAGCTCTTTATTTCTTCTTACGCTTTTGTGAACCATATTAAAAATTTTTAATTCGATTTGAAGGAGACATGGCTTCAAAAAATGAAAACAAACTTAAAATTTCAATGCACTTGAGTGCTTATAGTAGGATGTAGGAAAAGTTACGAAATGAAAGACACCATGACATGCACTCCCGCAGGGGTCTCCGCGATGGCCCTGATTGCCTATGCTAATCTCAATCTATAGGACGAGCGCCCGCGGCCGGCGGATATATACGAGAATACGATACGTACGAGATTGAACACACCAAGCATCGCGAGCCGCACGGGCTGTGGACTTCAGGAGACGACCAAACTTCTCACATGCTCTAGTAATACTTAGGGCCTTTTATTAAAGGACTTATTTTTTGAGGCCCTGAAATTTTGGTGGCCCAGTTCGATCGTACTACTTGCTGCACACCCATGGGGCACGGCCCTGATATCTGTGACTACTGTAGTAATTAGCATGCATGTGTGTGTAATGCATTGTGAGATCTAATATTGATGAAGCTACGTACTACATATTGTGTAATTTATTTGATGCATAATTAATTTGGTGCTTCATGTAATTTACAAACGGAAATGAAAATGAATAACACGACGTCGTTGTAACATGCATGCAAGTATCAACTGTTTAACACGGCACGTAGCTAGGCTATACATGTGCAACGGGCCGGGCCGGGCCGGCCCGACACGGGCCCATGCTAGGACCGCCCGTTGGGGGTACGGGCCCATTTAGCCAGCGTGCCTCCGGCCTGTGCCCCCACGGACCACCGGGCCTGGCCAACGGCCCGTGCACGCCCGTGGGCCTATTTCCGTGCCAGGGCAGCCTGGAGAAGCATGAGCCCAATAGAATACCAGCCGACGCGAGGCCAAAAATTTCAAAGCACAGAGAGCGAAAGGGAAGATGTTGGCGTGGTGCACGCTCGGGAACTTCGCCGGAGATCATGGCGCTAGTCGCTCGACGCCGCGGGTGGGGCGCAGAGGCGGCGGCCGGGCGCCATGGATGCGGCAAGGATGGCGCCGCCCGCCGCGCGAGCTCCGGAGGAGGGCGCCGTCGCCACGCGAAGCTCGGAGGAGGGCGCCGCCGTCTTGGCCGCGGGAGGTGGCGCGTTGGGGCGCTCGGCGCGGGACGGCGGGGAGGCTCGAGTCCGGCCGACGCGAAAAGGTCGGTGTGAGAATGGGAATGAAATTAGGGTTTGGATGGCAGGTTAGATGTGGTGGGCTGAAAGGTAAGATGGGTTGTATTTTCTTTGTTTTATATAAGACCACACTTGCAACCAGGCCGCTATTAGGCCGGTTTTGATTTTTCGTGCGGGCCGCGGCTGGCCCGCTGTGGTTTGGGGTTGGCCCAGGCCCGAGTCCAACCGGGCCATGGCATGCTCGTGTCAAGCCAAAATTTCGTGCCTCGCGGTCGTGCTACCGGGCATCGTGCTTTCTCTTTTCGCCGTGTATAAGCTAGGCTCATACTCCTACTACAGTACTACCTCAGTTCCATTTTATAAGTCGTTTTTGGCCAACTAAAACACAAGCCAAAACGACTTATAAAAAGAAATGGAGGGAGTATTAATGAAGCAAAATTTCCGCTTCCACTATAAATGAATAGGTGTAGCTCTGTGCGTGCGTGTGAGCGGAAAAAGCATCTGATGATCGATGCATGCATGCATGTAGTACGTACGTGCTTTCCAATGCAAGTTCTAGGTTATATGCAATTCTTATGCTGAAATAATCTGCAGTACGTAATTTTGAAAAAGAAATATATGGACTAGTGTAAATGCAGTCATACGTACGTCGTGCATCGGATGCATCGAGAAAAAGAAAAAGGACTATAGCAGCGAGAAGTACAAAGAGACGTACATAGCATATTAGCTAGCAGCATCCATTGATTGTGAAGTATCAAATTTTTCACACGGCATTATGCGCGTACTTTGAAGTCTGAAATCATGAAGGCTGCATATCGCTACATTTCATAGGCTCGCGCTCGTAGCGCTAGGGCTAACATGGATGGATGTCTATAGCTGTGTACGTGGTGCGTGTGAGTGGCAAGACCATCTGATGCATGCACTGCCTTCGGATCGATGCATGCAGGGCGTAAAGCATCGGATATCCGAGATCTCAATCTCCTGACGGTCGGATGTGTGTACTTTTGAGATCTAGTTTTCATCAATGAGCTTTTTAGTTCATTTTTTTCAACTATATAACATATTTTACTAGCATCGCATATCTGTGTGCAATGCATGCATGTACCACATAGATTTTAGTTGCTCCATTTTAAAATGATATAAATGAGCTACTAGCTAGCTGATGTTTTTTTATAACTGCCACGAGATATATTAACACTTTTTTATAGCAGAAGACTGTGGGGGAGATCCCACGGTGGCGGTCATTTTCATTAATTTTGAAAGAGAGAGACGGTTCTTACAAACAATTAAACAGCAACTGACTACAGTTGCTAAAACTTTTAATTTGCGTTGGATGGTCAGTTGCTAAATGATTCCCACGGATTGTCGGGTTGCTAAAAACCGAATATTACGATGGACTGTCGGTTGCTAAAAGTATTTCGCTTTTGGCGTTTTAGCGGTCCGTCGCTGTATATGAATAACGCAGTCAGATGGTCCGTTGCTAAATAACTTTTTCATAGGCCCATTGTATTTGGGTCCTTCCCGCGGTAATTTGGGCCCAAAAACACCTATACCCTAAGCCACCATACAGAGAGCCAATACACAGCCCCATCAGCATTCTCATGTGCGCCACCTCCAATTGCTCCCATTCACACACGCATGCGCCGCCTCCACCGGCCTGCCCCGCTGCCTGCCCCTATCGCCTTAAAATTTAGTTAAGGTGTGTAATCAGTTTTTTTTTTTTTTTGAGACCACGCCAAGGCGTGTTTTTCATTAAGAAGAAAGAGTGTGTCCAAACAAACCAACAAGGTAACCCAGGTTACTAGAGCCCTACATCTACTGGATTTAGAAGCTTATATTACATTGTAACAAATTTTGCGACCGAAGGAAAACAGCAGCCAAGACACTAAGAAGCATTGGCAAAGACCTTGAGCTGCATGAAGCCGACCGCACACCACGCCCTAGCCTCCTCCTAGATGACCTCCGCTAAATTCAGAGGCAAGTGTCGAGACGCCGGGCCGAAAGTTCTCCCCGTAGCACTCCTTCCAAAGTGACCAAAGACACCGCCAGAATAGAGTCAAACTCACGCCGAACCGCCTTCGGGTCCCTCTTTCTGTTGTGTAGCCACCACCCGTAGCGGAGCCGCCCAAGCAGGGCACCTTGATGTAAGCGCAACCCCGGCAAGCAAATGTGCCAAACTTCTATCTTGACCGGGCAGCCGACAAGAATGTGTCCATGGTTTTCGTGATCTTGGCCGCACATGACACGGACATTGGACTGTTGTAATCCATGTGCGAATCTTTGTCCGCTGTCCGGTAGTGGCCATGCAAAATTAACCAAAAGAAGAATCGTACTCAAGGGCGGGCGCCAACATCCTCCCTGAAGGACCGAAACGGCGACCGGAGGGGGTGAATGGGAGCCTCGATTTTCCTTTTCAATTCGGGTCATCGGCTTAACCTCCAACCTCAAAAACAAACCATACAGGAGGCGAGTAACCCGCGTGCTAAGCGGTAGCAAGGTGTCACGAGCAAAGAGAGCACCGAGATGTCCCACGACCCAAATGATTGGGTGGATGTTCCCTTGGAACACGGCGGGACACCTCAAACTATCGCACACGGCCCGACAAGAGCAAAAGATCGAACCGAGGACAAAGAAAGAGTCACTCAACTTCTATAGAGAAGAGGTGAGCCCCCGAAACTAAAATACCAACGTCAACTCGTGGCGAGAGTACCTAGAAAAATTCCTCAGATCAATGGAAAGTTACCGTGAAAAATTGGATTGCAATTCAGAGCTCAAATGATAGAGTTGGGAATAAAACTTTGGTGCCGAAAACTTGAACTGAAAATTCGAAAGCAGCTCAACCACAACAGCACGCAAGAGCAATACCGAGAGCACTAATTCAAGCAGTTGGAAATGAGCTAATCAACCAAGGATTAGTTTAGAATATAATTAAATTGTCTCCACACTATTGCTTGAAAGTGACATCTCAGAAAATGGACAAGCAAAACACGTTGCTGCTAGCAAATGTCAGAGACAAAAGCTGTTGCCTGCCGCTTGCTGAAAATCTTGCACAATATCAGCGAGCTCTGAACCTGCAGCAAAGAAGCACACAACAACAAGGCAGAGATCCTTTTGCACACCGTGAAAAAAAAATAATCTACCTAAGGTGATATAGATTAATGAACCAATGATAAGCTAATGATTACTAGGAGAAACAGCTACTTAGTCATTTCATCGAACAGCTTAGGAGCGCTGAAAAACAACACAATGCTGAGATTATCAAAAGCTAGGAATTTCACACAAGTATTCGATCTAGCAGTCCTGCACAAGAAGAAATCGATTGACTCGATGGCCAACTCACAGCACAAGAGAAAATTCAACCTTTTGTTGAAGCAAGGATCGAGCTTGGACGAAGAACAGTCGACGCAGTTGGCTTGAACTGCTGCTGCTGAAACGCTGCTGCTGTGCGTGTGCTGCTTCTTGGCTGACGGCAAGCTTCTCACGCCCCGAGGAGGAGCTGGCACCCAGGCCCAGCTGCTCGCTCCCGAGCTCCTAGAGACAGGCCGGCAGCTGCCTGCTTGCTGCCCTGCGCGTGGACGAACAGGACTGGAGCCGCTCGGGGGTGGGGCCGCTCGTGCCTGCCCACGCCGGTCAGCTGCTTGCGCCCGCCCGCGGCTGAGAAGATGCAGGTCGAGCTGACCGGGGAGGGGAGCCTGGATTGGCCGCCGCCCGCTGGCTGCTGCCTCCTGCTCTGAAAGACGCGAACGCCTCCCTGCTGCACAGAGACAAGAACAGAGAAACAAAACCACACGAGCTCCAAAAAATTCCAACGAAAATCACAGCAAAGGAAGAAGGAATTTAATCCAAAAGCCAGAGGCGACAGGAGATTTGGAGCTCCCCTTCCCCAACGAAAATCACCAACAAAATCCATCAATTTGGTGTTCTTGGACCTCTAAACAAGAACCCTAAAATTGGGGAAAAATAAAAACGAAAATGGAAGAGGGTGAAGAAGGGGAGGATGGCTGCCATCCTCTATATGTAGTCCTTATTTCTCATCCCTATTTTGCCCTCCGATACATATGAGCCAAACCACTAACCCTAGGGCTATTTTGGTCGACTCTGGATATTTTTTGATCCGACGGCCACCGCGCTCCTCATCGGTAGCCTTGCATCCACGCAACCTCCCCCGATGCCGCCACGCGTGCCGCCCTTCCGCCCATCGAACGCCCGCCCGGGTTTTGAGGCCCAAACCCCGAAACCCGCCCGCCGATGGTTTTGAGGCCCAAACCACCAAACCCGCTACCGATGGTTTTGAGGGCAAACCACCAAACCTCCTCGACACGTGTCATCGCCGCCTTGACCGCCCGAGTCGCCAAGTCGTCCGAGCTCCTCGCTCGCTTGCACGCCGCCATCTTGACCCGATCGACACGGTCCCGCCACGCCTTCTTGCATTCGCCGATGTCCCAGGTGTCAGCCACCATGGCTAGCCGCCCAAAGCGCTCGGTCCCTCGGTCCAAGCCTCACATCCGTCCTTCACCTTCTCGGTCCGTCGGCCCGGCACGTCCTCCTTGGCCCCTTCACCTGCCGCCAGCGGCTACCATCTCCGAAGCTCCACACTGCATACAACACGAACCAAGAGATACGTCTTCAACACACTCCGCGTGTGCCGTGAACATAGCGAAGCATAAAAAGATAAAAGAAAATAGAGGTAAAATGTTGAACGTTGACAATCACTCAATCACAAAACTAAACACATGTGACCTAAATCAACCATGTGTTCGCACCTCCACAACTGCCGCAGACAGGCACCAGCGTTGCCCCAAGGAACATGGCCCCGTAGGAAGACGCCGCCGAGTACCTCTTGTCCCCGTAGGCGTTGCCCCAAGGATCTTGCCCGTCAGAAAGGTGGGCAGTCTCCAGGACGTCGCATAGCTTGCCGAACTCGACCAGCATGACAACGGTGACGGCGCTGGTGGTGATGGGACACCCAAGCATCCTCCTGGAGAGCCTCGGCGACCGTTGCCCACCTCTTCCTAGCGGCCACCGCTTTGAACAAGGTAGGGGCAATGGAGCTGATGTTGTCACCATGCAGCCAGCGGTCAAGCCAGAAGAAGGTCTACTCCCCGTTCCCCACGGTGAATTTGGTTGCCGCCTCGAACACGTGAGGCCACATGTCAGCACCACACTACTCTCAAATATATACTCTCTCTCTGCATCTTATCGTTTGGGTCCTCGGACACCGGTGGCGTCGTTGTCCACTGGCCTCTTGTACGTGCTCTCGGTCTCAGGCACACCGTCACTCTATTCCAAACCCTCTCGCGCGCACTCCTCAGACATGCCCAGTTTCTGCTCTCGGACGGAATTGCTGTTCAAAGCAACGTTCGAGTAGAGGACGGGAGCATGAGGATGCGTGCTCACCGGCGAGGAGGGAGCGAAAGCTGCAAAAGGAAAGCAGTGGGTGCGGGTGGTCAGTGGGGTTCCTCGATACAATCGTCCGCTCTTTCACGGAATCACGGGTCGATGGGTCGATGAGCTCTTTCTCGTACCCATAGGGAGCAGAGCAGAGTTGTTTGGATTCAGGTTGCTTGGAAGGGTGGTGGCTGCATTTCAGTGGAATTCCCAGCAAAACGGAGGAAGATCGATGACACGCTCACCACTCGTTCAAATGCTTACAACAAGCAGTGCCTAGAACAGCAGAAGGTGTACGTACTAGCTAGCTAGCTACAGGCCGGCCTATAGTGCTTGCTTTTCTTTGGTGCCTCTCTGCACTGCATCGATCGATCCCAAGTATTTCACACGGCACAGCGCGTGCGTAGGTACAACTGTGCGTGTGTGAGCTGGATTGAGTTACAGACTCTGCGCAGTCGATCGACACGTCGTGTGGTTTTGCCCTCCGTTCTAGTAAACTGTAAGCTATTCTAGCTTCCTAAACATAATAAGTATAATAACTTTTGCCCTCCATACAAGTGACAGGGAGGCTCGCTGCTGAGTTTTTCCGATGTCGTTGCATCGGATGCGTCAGACGTGCAGCTGCTTTTGAAATCGTTGCATCTGATGCATGCATGTGTATACTGCTTTGATGAAATTGTGCATGAAATTGAATGTCGATCGAGATGGGATGGCTGGCCATGGATCGATGGGATCACATGCATGCATGCTAACATTTACTACAGTTTTGAATGTACCACCTGCCTCCTCACACTCTCTGAGTCTGAATACAATCGAGAAAATGACATACAGTATAGGATTGAATTACAGACTGCGCGGTCGATCGACACGTCGTGTGGTTTTGGGGCCACCCCACGCGGCCGGCATCGCCTTTTGCTTCGTTACTCGGCTACTTTAAGTACCTCCATGAGCGAGAGCAAGGGAGGCCTCTCGATCTCTCACTCTCTGTGTGCTTTCTCTTGTACTCATTCAGCAACAAGCCAAGCAACAAGCTCCATCCCATCAGTCAGCAACAAGCTCCATCCCAACCATCCGTACGTCGTCGTCGTCGCCGGCTCCCCGCTGATCTAGCAGGACCTGTAGAGAAGAAGCTATATCGCGGTGAGCCCCCTCGCACTGCATCCCCGGCCAGCCTCTCCCTCTTCTTATCTTCTTGATTCTTCCTTCCAGTCGTCGTCTGTTCTATTTTCAAACACACATTTTAGTTTGGAGATCTTCTGCATATATGCATGTCAATCAAATTAAGTTTGGATTTTCGATGAAGAGGATGGCAACCGCATCTTCCGCTGTCCCTGCTGTCCGTGGAGGGGGAGAAGAAAATGAAGGAGCACGCGCGCGCGGCTCCTCCTCCACTACTCCCCGGCGTAGTCAGAGGTGTGATTCTGTGCACGCTCTTGCACGCCGGCATCGTCGCCGTCAGCTTCGCCGTCTCCATCGCCTACTATGTCATCATCACCAGCATCTTCAGCCAGCAGCCGGTATACACCTAGTATAATCGATTTATTTACAGTCAGCTCCTAGTATAGCAGCTATCGACGAATTACTGTATGATACATATATATCATGGTGCGTGTACGTGCAGCCGTCCTGGCTGCTTCCGCGCCTTGTGCACGACACGGACGCCGAGGTCGACACAGGCACCATCGTGGCAGGGCTGCTGTTGGGCGCGGTGTCCCGGAAGCTGCCAGGGCCCTCGCCTTTGCTGCCACGTCGCCACGGCCGGGTCCATTTGCTCCATGCCTACATTGTGCTCCTGGTCGTCACCGTCGTCGCCGGCTACGTCGCCGCCGACCCGTGCTGCTGCTGCTGCTGCTTCAGTACCGGCGTCATCACCATGCTCATATCCATCTTCTTCCTCGGGGTGGTCGTCCTGGCCCTCATCCTCCGCCGAGGGGACGAGGAGTAAGCTAGGACGGTGACGGTACGGCCGATCGAGCTCGAGCTATGTATCGATCTATCTATCTATCGTGACAACCATGCACGCTGTATATACATGTGTATGTGTGCATCCATCTGGTATTGGTATGTGTGTACTGGATTGTGGTGAGAGCTGACTATATTGGCTGTGCATCACCTAGCGCTATATTGCTAGCTATTGACTCTTTTCATCAGTATGTGTGTACTGGATTGTGGTGAGTGCTGAGTCTGCTGACTATAAGATAGTAGGTACTATATTGATATTGTGTACTGTGTTATATCTCTTTTTCATCTTGGCTCTCACGTAGACATAGTTTCGTGTATAAGAAATTGTTTTCCAACGAATATATATTTGCAGTAGTGCAGACTATGATATGCTGGCATATATAGCTAAGCTACCTGTTAATGAAAATAGTTAGAGCAAGCAGTTTATACCGGAAATGCAATTGTGGTTAGTGGACGGGGCGCTGCATAATGGGAAACTCGAGTGATTTTTGGTTTTGCATTGCTTTGCACAAGGCTTTGAAAAGGAAAAGGGGAAAGAATAACTGCGCCGGGTGCCAAAGTCTCGGAGCTAGCTAGGTAGCTACAGTTCTTTTCTGGTTGGTGCCTTACATACTCTGCGTGATGACATGCATGGCAACAAGATGTTAGCATCAGATCCATGGCTAGATCGAGATGTCCCATCGTCATCGTCCGAGCTTGCTCTTTACTGTGCCATGGAGTACACCATCGTCTAGCTGCCATGCGACACGTCGTGGGTAGTAGTGGGTTACTTTCTCGATCTTCACTCCTCTATCGTCTCGTTTCTGGCTTTCTCTTCTTTCTCTGCGGGAAGGGCTACTTGACAACTCGTCAGCTAGCTCGGGCATCTTGAGGAAGCTGAAGAAACACACCAACATATATAGCTGGCTTCTTTATCACCGATCGATGACCCTGCAAAAGAGGGAGGACACGAGGAGACTCTCAGCTTCTTCCATCCTATAGTCAGCAAAGTTAACGACGCCACCATACACGGTATGGTGTGGTGGTGGTGCCAGCGGCCGCCGCGGCGCTGCGCTGGTACTGCTTCTCCCGGCCCGCCACGCCAGACCTGCCGATCGAGCCCTGGCCTACGTACGTCGCGCTCCTAGCCAGTGTCACTCACCACCCAGTTCCTGTCTCCCGTTGGATACTTCAGAGAGGCTCACCGCTCGTGGCTCAGCTGGGATCAGAGCGTATTGGATCAGCTCACGCGCTACTCTGGTAGCTCGATCGATTATGTCATCACGGTTAGGCACGCAGCTAGCTAGTATATAGTAATTCACTCTAGGCGTGCTTGGATTTAAACTATATGATCTTTTATGTATGCGACCACTACTCTTCCCTACGTACACTACACGAGGCTGGTCCTTTGCCGAGCGTACAGCGGCGGCTTCGGCAAAGGTCAGGGGGCCGTCGATGAAGGCTTCGCCGAACACTTTTTCAGGGGGCCGTCGGCGAAGGTGCTACAGAGAATTTTTTAACGGCATTAGGGCCCTTTGCCGACAGCCGTCAGGGCCCCTTTCGCGAAGCCTTCACCGAGAACCGAAAACAACTGGTCAATTATCAATTGAATCTGTGAATTATATATTTATGTTATGTGAATTGTATGTTGAAGTATGTGATTTTTGTATGATGCATATATGTTTATTTGAAGTATGAGACATTATGCCAATTATCAATTGAATCTGTGAATTATATATTTATATATTTTTTGTGTGAAATTCAACTGTAGGGGCGGGTTTGGATTAAACTGCCCCTACAGTAAAGAGTTTAGGGCGGTTTATATATAATAAGGTGAACCGCCCCGCTATGTCCCTAATGGGTTGAGCGCCCGATGTGTTCACATTAGGGCGGCTGAGACAACCCCCTTTTGTGCATGAACATTAGGGCGCTTGTTTAGAGGCGGCTGGGAAAACCGCCCCTAGAGTACATCACCAACCGCCCTAATGTTGCTCAATGTAGTAGTGTTTGGTTCTAGATCCTCTCGCAACCCAAACCAATTGTCCAGTGCCAGCAACTTCAACTTTGCGCTGGTGGAGGCTTGACTTCATGGCATGTTTTCTGGGTTCAAGCGTGCGGCATGGACTCGCCAAGCGTTGGTCTCATGGGAGATTTGGAACGAGCACAATACACGATATTTTAGAGGAGCAGCGACAAGACATCTAAACTCCTGCAAGTCATCCATGCAGAGGCCGAGCGGTGGATCGAAGCAGGAGCGAGCAGGCTTCGAGTACTTGCTCAGCTATAGCTTTCTCTCCTAGTGCTTTCTCGTTTGTTATTTATCCACGATGATGTATATCTTTCATTTTTCGCCTAGCCTGGCACCGATTTCTTAGTACATATTCCAGAAAAAGTAGTGCAATATGAACCGTAGCATATAGCGATAACTTGCATCGATCGATCGATCACAAGGATCAATTGTGTCACACGGCATACTCCAATATGAATGGATGGATGGATTGGTCTTTTGGTATAACTGTGCGTGTGAGCGGCGAAAAGCACCTGATGCATGCATGTGCAGTCCTTCCAATGCAATTCTTGATCGGTTACCTCATCACAGGCAGCAGGGTGTAAACTGTAAAGCATCGCATTCGATCTCAATCTCCCAGAATAGATTGAACATGTGAACTTTTGAGATTTTCATACTGAATGAGCTTTTAAATCAGTTTGTTTTTTATTTACGAGCGTGCCTAATCTCACAAGGAACAACAACACCAACAAGAAAAAATTAAATGAGGGGAAGGACCTCTCCGTCTCAAACCTAATCGATTAGATAAACAAACATTAACGCCAAGTTGCCAAACACATGAAAAAATCAGTTTATTTACTTTACTAAGGATACAGTTTTTCAAACGGGCCCGCCCGCCGGGCCGGCACAGGCACGGTGCGAAAAGGCACGCCCGAGGCCGGTACAGCCCGGCCTTTGTGCGTTTTGCCCCCAGCCCGCCCGCTGGGCCCGTGCCCAGGCTGAGATTCCAGCTCGTAGTGCCGCCCGACATGGCCCGTCCCAACAGGCGGCCGGTCATTTTCAGCCGCTGGATGAGATATCTTTTTCATTAGAGCCGTTGATCTTGACTCTACACAAACCCTAAGTATAAATCACCATCCCAACCTCTCCCAACCACTCAACCCTAGGCCGCCACGCCTCTCTAGCCACTCAGAGATGCGGCGCATGTCCGCATGTGAGAGCGCCATCCATTCTCAACTCTCCAAGCTCCCCGTGCTCCCAAGGCACCTCCTCCTGCTCCTGTGGCGTCCCTATGGCGGTGACTCCTCCTTCCTCTCCGATTCCCGTGGCGCCGCGCTCGTCCATGGCACAGCAGCTCGGCGTGGCTCGACGAGCAATGGCGGCAGACGGCGATCGAAAGCAGCAGTGGCAGCATCCCCGACGAGCAGTGGCGGCGCGCCGGTGACCTTAACGCGCGGCAAGAGCAGCGGCATCGCCCCCAACGCGAGCAGCGGCGGCGCGCGGCGACGAGCAACAGCGGCAACGGTGCTCGACCTCGCCGGATTCGCAGCAACCTACGGCCGGCACGGCACGGCACTCGCGGATCTCGCAGCAACCTACGGCCGGCACGGCACGGCACGCGGCACGCTGCAGCGCCATCGCACTGTGCTAGTGCCTGAACTCTGGCACGGTGGCACGTCGGGCACGGCACGATTCATGTAGCGTGCCAACCGTGCCCATGCCGAAACGGACCGTGCCAACGCGTGCTAGTGCCGGGGCGTGCCGCACGGCTCGTTTGGAAAACTGTAACTAAGGATTGTACGTGCGCAATATATGCATGCATGAACCACAGATTTTGGTTGCTCCGTTTAAAATGTCATAAATGCACGGCTCCGTTTTTACTTACTGCCACGAGATCAACACTAATCCGGCCAGGCACGACAAGCGTCGTCGTCTGGGTGCGTCATGCGTGGCGTGTTGGTGTTGCATGTTGGCGTGGGCCCACCGGTATCCCTTTGCTTCTTCTCCTTCGCTCGCGTCGCTTTGTTCGATGCTCCGTTCTTCTGCCACCTATATATAAGGCAATGCTGCACCATGACTCCATAAGCAAGATCGGTCGTTGTGCTCATCAGCTCTCCCTGCAGCCGCTCCATCCGATCTTCAGAAGGTGACAGGTGGGTGAGTCGTCGTCTCCGATCCCCTGCGCTTCCCAATAAGGTACCTTGCGGATCCATTTAGATCAAAGTTTGGAAGTACTCCTAGCTACCTAGTGTACATGTGGTTTGCTTTCTCGCTGAAATATGGTCGTCTTTTTTCTTTCTTCTCTTGAAATTTGAATAGATGGATTGTTTATTTGTATTGCTGATAATCCCTCTTAGCATTACTCTTAGTCTTAGCTAGCTCGTTTGGGGGTTCATGGAGATGGAGGGCAAGTCCATGGCCGAGAAGATGGACAAGAAGCAGAAGCCAGATCCAGCGCCGCCCGCCGTGCCCGTGGAGAAGATGAAGAAGCAGTGGACGTTCTTGAACGCCGTCATTGTCGTCGTCACCATATCTTTAGGCATTGCCGTCGTCGCCTACACGTTCATCACCCACTACGCCAGCCGGGCGTCGTCGTGGCTGTCGCCCCGCTCCCCGCCATCCGCTCGTGGTGTGGGGCAGCTCCTGCCATCCGCTCTCGTGGTGTGGGGCAGCAAGACCCAGGTGGCCGCCGCGGTGCTGCTGGTGCTGCTGCTGATTCCGTGGCACTACTGGAAATCGAAAAGGGGCCGCTGGGCCGCCGTCTACGCGGCCCTTGCGGTCACCGTCGCCAGCTACTGCCTGTACGCTGGCGCCGTCCTCCTCCAATCCGACAAAGCAAGAGACCTGATCATCTTCATCATGCACCTGAGCAACGTGGGCATCTTCATTTGCGCCGTGGACGACCTCCTTCGTCATCGTGGCGCGCTTCGGTGACTGAGAGGACTTATCACTCTTATTACTGCTTGGAGCTCCACGTCTAAGTACTGGATCTACTAGTAATAATGAATAGTTAGTAATAGCGCTTTTTTCACTACTAGTATATATATGTAGTGTATAATTAGCATGTGGCTCTGGTGTGTGTAATCCATTGGGGTGTGAAAATCTATTATGGACGAAGTTACATAGTGTGTATATATATTGTTGAGATTACTAATAATGATGACTCCAATATGTTGTGATCCAATGAATATTTGCAGTGCAGAAACTATGACATATGCTCAATGCTGGCATATATAGCTACCTGCTGATTCAAATGGTTAGAGAGCAAGCAATCTATACCGAAAACGCAATGGTCGGTGGTCAGTGGACGGGGAGCTGCATAATCGGAAGGGTTTTGCTAAGGTACTCCCGTTACCTCTTAGGAGGTAAGACTTCAAATAAATCTGAGCCATTAAAGTTTAAGAGAGAAAAATAATTAATTTTATGAAAAATTAAGCAATAAGCGGGTTTTTCGGTTACCACCCAGAAAATGCGTATCGCATGTGCATGTATCCATGTAGTTTCTTTCCTTATGGCTGCAACCGACACCAAGACATGCACATTTCTTTGAGATTTACTTTTTGATGAAGAAGAAATAAAGTTGAGTTCATGTGCCATAACTATTAGTTGCAAACTTTATTTTTGGCTGACTCGATTTCCTAATTTTGTACTATCACATGTCATGTTACCAAAGTTAGATAGGTTCTGTAGATTTTTTTCTTTGCACTAACATGTTATAGTGATACCAATCATGTCACATTAAAAAAATCATCACCATGCCATACTAATTTCATGTTAAAATCAAGTTACAAGAATGTCACGTTAGAAAATAGTGGCATGTCAAATTTATCGGATCTGCTTTAGCATGCGGGAAGCTATCATGATAGGTTGGATCCATAACATCCGGTGTAAGTTCTATAACGGCATCAGATCTAATTGAGGAAAGATATTTGCATTTTCTATATTTTTTAATTAAAATTTAAGAAATATATATTACTTCTAAAAGATAATAGTCATTCAGAAGATCTAATAAAATGGACGGTCCACATTCATTTGAGAGTACGTAGCAAAGCCCTAATCGGAAACTCGAAAGTGGTTTTGGTATTGCATTGTTTTGCAGGGCTTTTGAAAAAGGAAAAGGAAAAGAATAACCGGATGCCAAGTTCAATCTCGCAGACTAGTTATCTGATATTACTTTCTGTTCCAAATTATAGTTCACTTTAGCTTTCTAGATGCATTGCTTTTTATTATGTATTTAGACATAGTGTATAACTAGGTGCAATGCAAAATCAATGTATCTAGAAAAGCTAAAGTAAATTATAATTTGGAACGGAGGAAGTAGCTAGCTAGCTTACAGTTCTTTTCTTTCGTTGTTGGTGTCTTAACATACAAATCTGCGTTTGTGCCATAATGTCTAGCATGATGTTTGAACGTTTACTTGGGGGTAGTTCACCCAGCTTACATGTTTGAGCACTTAGTTGATTTCCTATCTACTTGTGCTAGGTGCTATGTTTGATGGTGAACCTCCTTTTGCAAGATACTAAAATTTGCTCAAAAATGCTTTGTGCCATATTTCATATCATCTCGATTAGCTTGAGCTCTGGCTAGCACTTGTAATTTGTTGCTATGGTACCACTGAGCACTCTCTCATTCGGGTTGAATATAATCTTGAAGCTTTGCATTGTGACATATTGCATTTCATAGCTTGATTAGTGCATGTGCCAACAAGGGGGGAGAAAGATACAAAAGATGCGGGATCTGCATTTGTCTAATGGGAGTAGCACCTTGTAGCACCTTGAGCTAGATGTGTTGAGCCCCGCTTTGCCTCTGCCTTGAGGGTCTAGCTTTGTTTGTGTGTGTGAAAGAAATTGGTTTGGAGCTTTGCTAGTGGTGTGTTGAGCCCTGCCCTACCTCTTCTTGAGGACTAGCATGTCTTAGCTTGGTTGTGTCGAGCCTTTTGCCCATGTCTTTGGGGAACCAAGTTTTTACTCCATGTTTGCTATCCAGGTGATTGTCTCAAATTTTGTCTAGCTTATGTTCACTTGATGTGCTATCTTCTTCCTTCTTCGTCTTTTGTTGAATGTTGACAATGCACTCATCAAGGGGAGATTGTGAACACATGGTTGATATTTGTCACATGTG